>CM053508.1:96250926-96720246 GCA_028627145.1 Eidolon dupreanum | reverse complement strand
CCTACAGGTCATAGTTTGCTAATCTCTACTTTATATCATACAGCACTCATTTTCCTTCTTCAACATCACCTTTCTTTAGAGCAGGTCAAGGAAGAACTATTCTCACTCAAAAATGACAAGGTGCTG
This sequence comes from Eidolon dupreanum, assembly GCA_028627145.1. Lineage (NCBI taxonomy): Eukaryota > Metazoa > Chordata > Mammalia > Chiroptera > Pteropodidae > Eidolon > Eidolon dupreanum. The sequence continues at coordinate 96,720,120 of CM053508.1, read as the reverse complement.
AAATCATATCTATAAAAAGTATTACAAGAAAAAAAGAATAGAAATATGATATAAAGAAAGCAGACAAAAATACAAGTGAAAATCATTATGACACATACTAAATGAAAATCTTGACTAAACATATTGTCATGAATGAAAAAACTTAATGAAAATAGCATCTATAAGTCAGGAATTCACAATATAAAGACATGAGGGGATTAAAAAAATTAACTGGCAGACTAAGGAAAGAAATGAAAAAAATAAAGCCACTGGAACAAAGAACACCATGCAATTGGGGGGGAAAAAGAGAGACTAGTTAGGACTTTCAGTATTGAAATTATGGTGATGTAACCACACATTGAAAAACAACAAGATAATGAAAAAATGGAAATTATGATGCATAACTGGACTTATAGGAAGTAGCATAAATCATCTCAGAATACCTCAATACTTTCCACCAACCACATCTGAGGAACATATACACTCAAAAGTGAACAAAACAAAAATAAATAACTCGTATCCAAAACCAGGACTGAGAGAGAAAATTAGAAAGCAAGCCAGAGAATGGATCTGACTTGATTATCTATGCAAACAGAAGTCCTGTTTAACTGAAGCATAAGCCTTGGGCCAGCAATAAGGAAGAGAAACTCAACTGAGGTTCCTACAAAAAGTAAGGAAGGACCCTCAAAAAATATTTAGCTGGTTCTCTCTTGGTAATGGCTGCTGGCATCCACCAAACATACATGCAAATCATCTTCAGAAGAAAGCAACCCAATTTAGAACAACAACATCAGAAATTAAGATTTTAAAATATGAATTCACCATCAGCGATCATCAAGCATGTGAAGAAGCAAGTACAATAGTGAGTCATTGAAAACAAGATATTTAAACCTGAGGACTTAAAATATTAGCACTGTTAGATACAAAACACAGAAGAGTGACGTATTTTTAAAGAAGCAAAGGATAAAAACAAAGCTGAACACAGAAAAATTAGAAATGACAAGAAAGATGTGGAAAAAACAAGGCGAAAAAAGGAATGTCTAAAAATATAAAATACTACTGAGAAAAAATTTTTTAAATGAATGAGTTAAAAAGACAAATAAAAACAGTTGAAGAGAGAATTCATAAACTGGAAGATATACTTGAAGTAATTACTGAGAAGGCAACACAGAGAGGTAGGAAAGTAGAAAATAGCAAAGGAAATGAAAAAATATATATATATGGAGGAAAAATAAAAAGGTCTAGAATCTACTTAATAGGAGTCCCGGAAGTAGAATACAAAGAATGAAGGAGAGCCAATATTTGAAAAGATTGGCTGAGAAATTTGCAGACTAGAAAACATATAAGAAAAGAACACTTGGGTAATTTTATAACAACAGATTTGAAAATAAAGATGAAATAAATTGTTAAATATAACAGATGATCCTGGAACATCAATATATAGTAAACTTTTACAGATACAGAGAAAACAAAATATTTATGAAAGTTATGTTATTCAACTATTAAAATTAACTTGAAAATCAGGATTAAATGTAATTTTCTGGAAAAATATAAGTTATTATCAAAAAGTAATACCAAAAAAGAAAAAACAAAAACCTACACTGAAGAGTTATAAAAGGAATAGTGAAAAAAAAAAGCTGTCAAAGAGCCTTCACTCAATAATCTACATGGTCTAAATAGTTCAATAGGTAAGATAATCCAAGATTTTAAGGGACTTATATGATAATGCTATTATAAGTGTTCCAGAATATGAAGAAAAGCTTCCAAATTCTATTTATGAAACCAATGTAACACTGACTTCGAAGCCTGAAAAAGAGAAATCATTTAAATTCATAGTAAAAGAATGAGAATGGATTATTAAGAAATAAATATAATTTACCCATTTATATAAAAGGAAAAAAATCATGGTAAATAAGAAAAGATTGTAACTACGTGAACATTAAAAAACTCAAGGTGGGTAAAAGTACTTCAAAGAGGAATTGTACTTCGAATGACCAATTGTGAAAAAATACTAGAAAAACATATAGATAATGGGCTAATCACATTAATATGTTGAGTTCATAAAAATTAAGAACTCAACAGAAAAAAGGGCAAAAGACACAAACTGTTCACAAAGAAATATAGATTTTAAACACATGAAAAGGTTTGTTTGCCATCACTTGTAATGAAGGAAAAACAAATTCAAACTACCATAAGTTATTTTGTACTTGGAAATATCTATCAAATTAGAAATACATATATTTTACATGTGTATGTGTACGCATGTATATATGTATGTGTGTATACACATATCACATGCATATACACAAATGAGTATACATACATGACATGTAGCAGAAAATGGGAGCTAAGATAAAAATAGCATGGTATTTAAAACTTTTCTTCAAGTGAAAGAGTGGTAGCTATTTCTGAAGTATGGGCACAAAATATGATGCTTAGGCATTCACAATGAAAGGAACAAAAGAAAGCAGAAAGTAAAGGACTATAACTGTTAACAGGTTTATCTGAACAATTATAATTCCATGAATATGTGAAGGCAAAAAAGAAAGGATCTTATATTAAAGGGTGGGCAAAGACATGAAAGATGCCCGAAACAGAATGATTATCAAAGTAAAGCTGGATATGTGTTAGGAAATATTGATATGTAACACAGAGATAAAAAGGTCAACTGATCTTTTAAGTTCCTTGGAAAGAAGTTCTGAGGAAAGAAGCATTTTATTTGAAAACAACATCTTACATTTATAAAGAATTCACATTGATTGTCACTATCAAAGTCTACAGTCTTTAAGAAAGTATCTTTGAAAATCATTTCAGAGGAATCAACTCTTCACAGATTAACCATTAAACGTTTCCGGCCCCTCCTCTTTTGCCTGGTTCTCTCCCACTAACCTGGACAGTGTCTCCTTAACACTTCTTCCTCTCCCACCCAGGGTTCTTCTTCTTGTTCCAGCTTGAAAATCACATCAGGTTTGGTGAATGGATAGCCTGCAAAAGGGAAATAACATAAGGCTTAGGCATAAATACTAGAACAAAGAATCACTCAAGAATTTAGGCCGACACAAGGAAACCAGGCTTTCTGAAGGACAAGAAAAATGTGTTTCTGGGGATGTTGCTCTGTGAATCATAACCAAGGAGGATCTTTTGTCTTGAAAGCCACAGCATGCACATTCATGTAAGCAAAGGCCATATTCGCTATAATACTTAAAGGTTCTACATACTTCATAAAATTGGGGAAAAAAGCAACTTTACTCCCAGAATTTGGGTTATACAGGAAACTACCCTTACCCACTGTGATTAAGTTGTTATAATTTTCTAGCATCACATTCCGGTACAGGTTCCTTTGAGCAGGATCCAACTGCTGCCATTCTTCCTGGGTGAAGTCAATAGCCACATCTTTGAATGTCACTGTTCCCTGTAACAACACACTCCTACTCAATCTGAAGTCATCCACCTTAGATGCTGTGGGCAAAACATATTGAACTGTGTCCTCACGGTATGCACAGGTAAAAAGTTATAAAAAAAAAACTTACCTAGTTTTGTTATCATCTAAAAGAAAAAAATTAGCAACATCCTTTCAGTTTATGTTCATTTGCTGAATTAGCAAGTACATATCTTTAATAACCACCAAGGGTTAAAGAGATTTTAGGCACCAATTTTTACTGAGTGTGGAAAATGGGGGGAATATACAACTCTACTCAAGTTACTGGTTTGGGAACTCACTAGATGCCTGTGATTCAATGAGGCAGGAAAAAAAAAATGAAACCAAGATTTGGATGGAAGAAGAAGCAGGGAGAGGAGGTTATGGAAAATCTGTAGTACGGTAGAACACTCAACTAGAGATATACATTGATTTAGCAGTTGGACATATTCATTGGATAAGAAGTCTACAATAAAATGAGGATTTTATTATTCTAAGCCTATACTAGGTGTCAGCAGCCATGAAAATGGGATATGACTGCTCAGAGTTCACATATATTTAAAAAAGAGGGCTACAGACAGCATCATACAAATATCAATGAAGAAAAAGAGATTCATTAATAAAGTTTTCTAGTGGTTTGAACTACAGTTACAAACAGAACTATGAGAAAACATCAATAATGCTTTAGAATATGTTTCAGAAATGAGATGTTGGTAATAAATTGCTTCAAAACAATGATTTGTTTGCCATTAATTTTTTACAGTTTTAATATAATGTGCCTTGGAGAAAGCCTTTTTGGATTGAGATAATTAAATTTTCTGTTTGCTTTTGAATTCGAGGATCTAGTTCTTTCCATTAGTTTGGAAAGTTCTCATTATTTCCTTTAATAGGCTCTCTGTTTCCTTCTCTCCCTCTTCTCCTTCTGGTATCCCTTATCCTTCTTATATTGCTCTTTCTGATGGAATCAGATAGTTCTTGTGAAATTCTTTCATTTTACATATTTATTTATTCATTTATTTTTATTTTTTAGGCGAGGCAACCCTTGGTTGACCTCATAGATTGCAAGGACCTTGTCAGCTTACAATCCTTTATTTTTTTATTTTTTTTACACCTACAGCACCTGGTCTTCCTAAGTGGTCTCCCATCCAAGTGCCAACCAGGCCTGATCCTGCTTATCAGCTTCTGAGATCAGATGGGATCGGGCTTGTTCAGTGTAGCATGGCCACAGACTCTTTATTTTTAACTCTCAAGTCTCTCTCTTCTTCCAGCCTAATCATTTCTAGATTTCCATCTTCAATATCACTAATTCTTTCCTCCACCTGGTCCACTTTGTTTCCTAAGCTTGCTATTTCATTCTTCATGTCTTTGAGTTCTTAAGCTCCAGAATTTCTATTTGGTTATTTTTTTAATTTTCAATCTCTTTGGTAAAGTATTCTTTTCATTCACTAATTTTATTTCTTAGTTCATTAAACTGCCTATCTGAGTTTTCTTGTATCTTATTGAGTTTTTTCAGAACTGTAATCTTGAATTCTTTGTCATTTAAATCACATATTTCTATATCTTTAAGTTTACTTTCTGGAGGTTTTTCCATTTTCTTTCTGAGCTGGCTTGTTACCCTGGTTGTTCATGGTATTTGATGGATTATTTCTCCACATAGGCATTTATGGGAATGAACTCTGCTTTTCAAAAAAATATTATTAAGAGTAATTCCTCTTTAGTAGGTTGATAAAAAGAGGTTTTTTTTGGTTTTCCAGTAGGTAGTGCACAAGTCTCCTGCACTGCCCAGGCCTCCCAGATGTCTGCTGTGTGGCAAAAAAAAAAAAAAAAAAAAAAAAAAAAAAAAAAAAAAAAAAAAAAAAAAAGCCCTTTATTCCCATAGGAAAATGTGTGGGCAACAGGGTTCTGGGTCCAAACCCCTAAAGAGCTCTTGAACTCGTGGTGCTGACCCAGCAGCCAGATGCAGTGTTGTGGTGCCTGAAGTATCTCATATGCCTCTGCCGAGCAGGGGTGGGGTGGGCCGAGAGAAGCTGCTGGTGTGGCTGTGGCTGTTTTCCTCCCAGTAATGGTGACTGCCAGGCTTCAGCTGCCTTGCCTCTTTATCTCCACCCATCACTAGGACCAGCTGCAGTGTATGTCTGCCACTGAGAAGCTGTCTCCTCAGTTCCTGGGGCTGCAGACTCCCTGCTCTGTATCTTGACGCTGGGTGCTGCAGATTTCCTGAGGGCCCACTGCTAGCTTTGGGAGGGTGAGGGGAGGAGAGCTCAGGGAAGGTCAGGGGAGGCAGCCTGGCTCCACGATCCCATTTTCAGTCTGTCTGCACATAGCTATAGCATCTCTGCCCTGATCACTGGGTTCCACCGTAGTATATGCTGATCACTCAGACAGAAATGCTAAGGGCTACAAAACATGCACGCACCAACCTTATTCCTCCCCTTCCTCCAAGTTTCACAGCAAGTTCTAGGCTGTGTCCATGGCACCTGTCTCTGCCCTCCCTGTTTGCCCCAATTCGCCCACCTTCAGATGCTTTGATGTGCAGATCTCTCAGAAGTATTTGTGTGGTAAGCTAGAAATCTTCTGTTGGATTATAGTTCAACTTGTACTCTCAAGGGGAGGGATCAAGGGGACTCCTCATGCCACCATTCTTCTGATGTATAAGCAAAAGCAATGTGATTTGAATATTAGAAATATAACACATTTTTCCTAGTTAAAAACTGAAGTGTCCAAAAGAATGTAACCATACCAAAAAAAATCAACAGCACTATAACAAAGGGAGCTCTGTCCATATTTCCTGCCCGTTGAGAAATTTCTATGGGAGATAGGTGAGATAAGAAATGACCAGGAGCTAATTCACAACCACTGTTTCTAAGAATTTATTTCTAGATCCTAAAAGGACCCTATGAACATAAATATCCATTAACACAAAGGGTTCAGAGTAGGCTATGGGACATGAGAAATCGTCTTTTGGAAACATTTTCTGCTGAAGATCAAGGCCTTTGAATTAAACAGATTTAAGAAACCAAAGGCAATTATGACTGAAAGACATCCCTCATTTGCTCTCCCCTCCCCCACAACAACAATTTGGCATCTATCTATGTCCAAAAGTGACTCTGTGGGAGCTGTGGGATCCAGCACTATATGTCAAGGGACTTAAGAAGAGTCTTGCCAATGCATGTATTGGGTAATAGGCATAGAGACCTCAGTCCCAGATGTGGACTCAGCAGCAGCCCATGAACCAGCTCTAGTCCCTCTTGGCCATGTTCCAGGAACTCCTGGAAAAACTGTCTTAAGACAATCACATGTAGATGACAGAGCCATTGTGAAAGTCCAGGTCTCCAGCAGAGAAGTTCCAGCACATCATTGGAGCAAAAAATTTGTTTGGAGTCATCAGAGATGGTAAGAACAAATTGACTCGCATCATCAAAGGTAGTACCTCTTCCCCAAGGTAGTACAGCTTAGGGCCATGAGAGACCCTCTTGGCCTGTGATCTCATCCACAGAGAAAAGTGAGAGTGTGTGAGTGAACACCTGGCTTCTTAACTGCACAGGGTAGTGACAAAGAAGCTCATTTCTATCTTGCCCCATCCAGAGTACTGAATTCTGAGCTGCATAACTGGGGGAAGGAAGAGTCTGGGAGAATGGAACATAGGACTCTCATAGGGCATTAAGGGACACGATCCTACTAACTGCATTGTAAAGTCCACCGAAAAGCCTGCCCATAAGCTTCTGGGTACGCTTTGCCTCCAGAGTCCCAACTGTCACAAGGGCATACCTAGAGCTCTGCAGGTCTCACGGCCACACACTCTCTCACATTATATCTCGCTCCCTGTGCATGCTCCCAATGGTGGTGGTCAGGGCAAGCTTTGGCAGATGACTAATGAACAAGTACAGAGAGGCAGCCTGAATCTGCAGGTCAGGGAAAGACCACAAACGTAAGTTTAGCTCTGCCTTTGGGAAAACAAAAGTGAGTCTCTCAGCAAGCACCCTGCCTGGTGTGTTGTAGGCTCAAGAGAGGGCATATGAGTTTAAGAATTCTGCCACAAGAGGGAGCAAGAAGAGTGGAATGGGTGTATCCAGAGAAGCTCTGTGAAAGTCTCAATCTCTAGCAGGGCTGACAAAAGTTCTCTTCTGAAAGTAGTTAGTAAAGACTGGAGAAGGTGATGGTTTCAATACAAAACCTCAAGGAACATGAAAAATCAAGGAAACAATACCACAAAAGAATCACAATAATCTTCAAGAAAGATTCCCAAAACATGGATATCTGTGATTTTCCAAATAAAGAATTCAAGGTCATTGTTTTAAAGAAACTCAAAGAGCTACAAGAAAACACAGAAAAACAATTCAGCAATATCAGGAAAAAAAATACATGAACAAAATGAGAAGTTCAACAAAGAGGGGGAAAAAAAGAACTGAACAAATTATGGAGCTGAAGAATACAATGAATGAAATGAAAAATGACCATCAACAGCAAAATGGATTAAGCAGAAAAACGAATCTTGAGTTAGAAGACAGGAACTGTGAATTATCCAGTCAGAGGAGAAAAAAGAATGACGAGAGTGAACAAGCCTACGTGAATTATAGGATATCACCAAATGAAACCATATTCATATTAAGAGAATCTCAGAGTAAGAAGGGAGAGAAATGGGGCAAAAAGATTATTTAAATAAATATTGCCTGATAACTTCCCCCAAATGGGGAGACTTTTTGATAACCATGAAGCTCAGAGATTACTAAACAAACTCAATATAAAGAAATCCTCTCCAACATACGCTGCTGGTGGGACTGCAAATTGGTACAGCCACTATGAAAAATAGTATGGAGGTTTCTCAAAAAACTAAGAATTGATCTATCATATGATCCAGCAATCCCTCTGCTGGGTATTTATCCCAAAGAATTGAAAATTCATTATCTGAAAAGATATTTGCACACCAGTGTTCACAGCAGCATTATTCACGGTGGCGAGGACTTGGAATCAACCAAAGTGTTCTACAATAGATGACTAGATAAAGAAGCTGTGGTACATACATATAATGGAATATTACTCAGCCATAAGAAGAGATGAAATACTGCCATTTGCCACAACGTGATGGACCTTGAGATAATCATGTTAAGCGAAATAAGGCAGATAGAAAAAGTTAAAAACCACATATCACTTATATGTGGGATATAAAACTAAAAGCAACAGATGAACAGGACAAACAAACAGATTCATGGACATGTGATTACCAGAGGGTAGGGGTGACGGGAGTAGATGCAGTAAAAGGGGTCAAATATGTGGTGACATTAAAAAATTAAAAATAAATTAATTTTTTAAAAAAGAAATCTTTTCCAAACACATTAAAATATAACTGTCAAAAATCAAAGACAAATAGAGAATCTTAAAAGCAGCCAGAAGAAAGAAGCTTGTAACTTATAGAGAATCCCTATTAGGCTAACAGTAGATTTTTTTAGCAGAAATCTTACAGACCAGGAGAGAGTGAGATATATATTCAAAGTACTGAAAAAAAAAAAAAAAAAAAAAAAAAAAAAAAAAAACAACTGCAAACCAAGAATACACTATCCACCAGAAATGTCCTTCAGAAATGAAGGAGAGAGACTTTCCCAACAAACAAAAGATGAGGGAGTTCATTACCTCTAGACCTACCTTATAAGAAATGCTAACAAGAGTTCTTCAAGCTGAAATGAAAAGATGCTAACTAGTAACATGGAATACATAAAAATATATACACACTGGTAAAAATAACTATACAGTCAAATTCAGAAGACTCTAGTGGTATAATAGGGTGGTGTATTAAGCACTTACCTCTAGTTTAAAGGTTAAAGGATAAGAGTATTAAAAGTAACTATGGCTACAATAATTTGTTAATGAATCAGAATATAAAAAGAGGTAATTGATGACATTGAAGACATCAAAGAGGGGCGTAAGAAGGTAGAATTTTCATACGTAATCAAAGTTAAGTTGTTACTGGAGTAAAATAGAATGTTACATCTATAAAATATTTTAGGTAAGCCTCATGGTAACCACAGAACAAAACCTACAGCAGGAACACAAAATACAAAAGAAAAGGGAATCAGAGCATTCTACTACATAAAATCATTCACAAAAAAAAGGCAGCAAGAAAGAAAGAAGCAAGAGAACTACAAAACAGAAAACAATGAAAACAATAACATGTCTAAATTGTTACTCATCAATAATTAGTCTAAATGTAAATGGATTGAATTCTCCCATCAAAAGTCAAAAAGTGGCTCAATGGATAATAAACAAGAACCAACTATATGTTCTCTACAAGAGACTCACTTTAACTCTAAAGATATAGTTAGTGTCAAAGCAAAGGGCTGGTACAAGATATTCCATGCAAGTGGAAAATAAAAGAGAGCAGGGGTAATGGCATTTATATCAGACAACACAGACTTTAAGACAAAAACTATAACAAGAGACAAAGAAGGTCATTATAAAATGATAAAGTAGTCAATTCATCAAGAAGATGTAACAATCATAAATATATATGCACCCAATATTGGAGTACTTAAGAAATAAGCAAGTACAAATAGATCTGAAGGGGTAGACAATGACACAATAATAGTAGGGGACTTCGACCTTACTTTTAACCATGAACGAATCATACAAACAGACAATCAAATAAAAAAATACTAGTTTTCAACTATACTTTAAACCACATGAACCTAAGAGATATATAAAGAATACTCCACCTAAAAGCACTAGTATACATATTCTTCCAAGTATACACAGAATATTCTCCAGAAGAGTTCACTTGATGTACTACAAAACAAATTTTAGTAAATTGAAGAAAACGGAAGTCATACCAAGTATCTTTTCTGACCACAGTGAGATGAAACTAGAAACCAATAATAGGAGGACAGGTAGAAAATTCACAAAGATGTGGGAATTAAACAACATACTCCAACAGCTAATGGGTCACAGAAGACAACAAAAGGGAAATTAAAATATACCTTGAAAGAAATAAAATGGAAATAAAACATACCAAAACTTATAAGATGCAGCAAAAGTAGTACTAAGAGGGAAGCTGTGATAAATGCCTACACTAATTAAAAAGAAAGATCTCAAATAAACAACACTTCACACTTCAAAGAACTAGAAAAACGAACAAACTAAGTCCAAAGTTAGCAGAAGGAAGAAAATAACAAAGACCAGAGCAGAAATAAATAAAATACAGACCAGAAAAAAATATTGGAAAAGATAAATAAAAACAAAGGCGGGCGTTTGAAAGATAAATGATATTGACAAACCTTTAGCTAGAAGAGACAAGTAAGTAAAATCAGAAATAAAAGAGACATTATAATTGATACCACAGAAATACAAAGGATCATAAGAAACTCCCATGAACAATTATATGCCCATGCATTGGATAACCTATAAGAAATGAATAAATTCCTAGAAACATATAACCAACCAATACTGAATCTTGAAGAAATAGAAAATTTGAACAGATCAACAAGTAAGGAAATTGAATCACCCATCAAATATCTCCCAACAAAGAAAAACTCAGAAAGTTTCTCTAGTTAATTCCACTGAACATATATAAAGAAGAATGGACACAAATCTTTCTTAAACTCTTCCAAAAAACTGAAATGGAGGGAATACTCCCAGGCTCATTTTATGAGGCCAGCATTACCCTAATACAAAAACCAAATAAGGACACTACAGGAAGAGAAAACTAAAAATCAGTAATATCCACGAAAATATAGATGTAATTCTCAACAAAAGATTAGTAAACCAAATCAACAGAACATTAAAAGGATCATAAACCACAACCAAGTGGGATCTATTCCTGGATGCAAAGATGGTTCAACATATGCAAGTCAATAAATGTGCTACATACACCACATTATTAGAATGAAGTATAAAATCATATGCTCATCTCAACAGACTCAGGAAAAGCTTGTGAAAAAAACATCATTTCATGATAAACACTCTCAATAAATTGAGTCTGTAGAAGTAATATACCCTAACATAATAAACAACATATATGATAAATCCACGACTAAAATCATACTCAATGTCGAAAGCTTTTCCTCTAAGATCAGAAACAAGACAACTGGAAGTCCTAACCAGAGCAATCAGGCAAGAAAAAGAAATAAAAGGCATCCAAATAAAAGGCATCCAGAAAGGAAGGAGTAAAAAACTGTGTTTGCAGATGGTATGATCTTATATGTAAATAATACTAAAGATGTCACCAAAAAAACTGTTAAAACTAATCAACGAATTCAACAGGGTTGCAGGATACCAAACCAACATAGAGCGATCAACTGCATATATACACTAACAACAAAATATCTATAAAAGAAATAGAGAAAACAATCCCATTCCCAATAGCATCAAAAACAATAAAATACTTAGGAATAAATTTAAACAAGTTAAAGATCTGTACAATGAAAACTACAATACTCTGATGAAAGAAATGGAAGCACACACAAATGAAAAGATATCCTGTGTTCATGGATCACAAAAAGTAACATTGTTAAAATGTTCATATTTCCCAAAGCCATCTACAGATTCAATATAATCTCTATCAAAATTCCAATGGATTTTTTCACAGAAAAAAAATCCTAAAATTTGTGTGAAATCAAAAAAGACCCTGAATATTGAATATTCAAAGCAATCCTGAAAAATCAAAAACAAAGCTAGAAATATCACCTTTCTTGATTTCGAACTATAGCATAAAACTACAGTAGTCAACACAGTATGGTACTGGCAAAAAACAGACACAAGGACCAAACAGAATTAAAAGCCCCAAAATAAACCCATGCATACACAGTTAACTAATATTTGACAAGGGGTCAAGAACATTCAACGGGGAAAGGATAGTCTCTTTAATAAATGGTGCTGGAAAAGTGGATAATCACATGCAGAAGTATAAAATTATACCTTAGCTTACACCACTCATTAAAATTAATTCAAAATGGGTTAAAGATTTAAACATAAGCCTTGAAACCATAAAACCCCTAGAAAACAGAGGAGAAAAAGCTCCTTAACATTGGTCTTGGCAATGACTTTTTGGATATGATACCAAAAAGCATAAGCAACAAAAGCAAAAATAAATAAGTAGCACCACAGCACATTAAAAAGCTTCTTCATAGCAAAAGAAACAATCAACAAATGAAAATGTGATCAATAAAATAAATTATTTGCAAATCATGAATCTGATAAGGAGTTAATATTCAAAATATAAAAAGAACTCATACAACTCGATAGCAAGAAAAAAAATTCTGATTAAAAAATGAGCAGACGACCTGAATAGACATTTTTCTAAAGAAGACATGCAAATGGCCAACAGGTACATGAAAACATATTTCACATCACTAGTCATCAGAAAAATAAATGATGATTATCTCAAAACCACACTGAGATCTCATACCTGTTAGAATGGTCATCATCAGAATGACAACACATAACTGTTGATGAGGATGTAGAAAAAAGGGAACGTTTGTGCACTGTTGGTGAATGTAAACTGGCACAGCCATTATAGAAAACAGTATGAAGTATCCTCAAAAAAATTATAAACAGAACTACCATATGATCCAGCAATCCCACTTCTAGGTATATAACCAAAGGAAATGAAAACAGAATCCCAAAAAGACCTCTGCACTCCCATGTTCACTGTAACATTATTCATAATAAACGAGATTTGGAAATAAGTTAAGTGTCTGTCTGCAGATGAACAGATAGTGGTATATAGCACAACAGAGTATTATTCACCCATGATGCAGAAGGAAATGTTGCCATTTGGGACAATGTAAATTGACCTTGAGGGCAATATGTTAAGTGAAATAAGTCAGACAGAGAAAGACAAAGACTGTGTGATCTCACATGTGGAGAGTGAATAAGTTAAACTCATAGAAACAGAGTAGAAGAGTAGTGGCCAGGGGCTAGGGACTGGAGAAAATGAGGAGATACTGATGACTGGGTACAAACTTCCAGATATAAATTAAATAATTTCGGATGATCTAATATACAGCATGATGTCTATAGTTAACAATAATATATTATGCACTTGAAAGTTTCTACACCATAAAAAAAGTTAATAGTAATAATGTGACAGGAAGTGTTAGCTAATACCACGGTGGTAATCATTGTGTCATATGTTAAGTATATCAAATCAACATGTTGTACTTTAAGTTTACACAGTATTATACATAAGTTATATCTCAAAAAATCAAAAAAAATTTTTTTACAGGAAACCAAAGTCAAATTGTCAAACTAAAAAACTCCTTAGGAGCATTTGGAGAAACATGACAGAGTGAGATCATCCCCAGATCTCTCCCCTTGAAACAACAATAAGCTGAACATTTAAGACTCAACAAACAACACCCAAGATGCACACCAGTATGTCTGAGTGTGAGATCTGTGCATAAGAGCTACCACGGGTCAGAACTCCTGGTGCTGGGAGGTGGACTGGAAGAAATAAAGAAGCTGCCTCTCACAGCTGCCAGAGCTCCCTGTAGGAGGAGGGGGAGGAGAGAAGGAGTAGCGAGTGCTGTGAGCTACATGCAGCCAGCGGCAGGGGCCAGTCATAGGGCAGAATGAAGAATTCAGAGAAGCTGGACAGCAGAGAAACAACAGTTGATTTTTACCTGCTGTGGTTGCTAAACTGAGGTTGAGTCGCAGTCCCCACCCCCAAACAAGAAGGCCCTCCCCCCATGTCCTCAGAGACCAACTACCCAAAGTAATCTGAGCAATGCTATCAAAACTGTTGCTAACACTGACAGGGACTGAGACTGAGAGTGGTGAGTGCAATTAAACATCTATAAGAAAAAAAAGGCATTATTAAGGCATGATAAAGGAAATCGTGCACCAAGAATATATGACACTTATTAATATCTATGCTCCAATCAGGGAGCCTTGAAATTTGTAAAGCAATTACTAACAGAACTAAAGGGAGAAACAGACCAAAACGCTATCTTAGTGGGGGACCTAAATACCCTACTGTCTGATATGGACAGATCATCCAAAAGGAAAATCAGGAAATCACATCCTTAAATGACATGTTAGACCAACTGGACATAATTGACATTTACAAAGCCTTCCATTCCTAACAGCTACTTATACATTTTTCTCTAGAGCACATGGAACATTCTCAAAGACTGACTACATACTGGGACACAGAGAAAGCCTCAACAAATATAAGAGGGCTGAAATCACATCAACCATATTCTCTGATCATAATGCTTTGAAACTAGAGATCAACTGCAAAAAGAAATCAGAAAGAACCACAAACACAAGAAGATTAAACAACATGCTACTGAAGAATAACTGGGTCAGAGAAGAAATCAAAAGAGAGATCAAGAGATACATAGAAACAAATGATGCTAGTACAACATATCAAATCTTTTAGGACACGGTAAAAGTGGTCATAAGAGGAAAGTTCATATCATTACCTATCTCCAAAAACAAGAATGAGCCCAAATAAACATCCTAACTTTTCATCTTAAAAATCAGAAAAGGAAGAACAAATGAAGCTTAAAGTCAGCAGAGAAAGAAGCAAAATTAAAGCAGAAATAAATGAAATTGAAAACAAACAAACAAACAAAATGTAACAAAGACCTGGTTCCTTGAGAAAGTTAATAAAACTGACAAATCCTTGGCTAGACTCACTAAAGAAAAAAGAGAAAGGACACAAAATAAACAAAATCAGGGATGAAAGGGGAAATTACGACAGATACCGCAGAAATACAAAGGATCATACAAGAATACTATGAAAAAGTCTATAACACCAAATTTAATAACCTAGAAGAGATGGAACAGTACTTAGAAAAATACAGCCTCCCCAAACTGAATCAAGAAGATCTAGAAAATATAAATAGACCGATCAGCAGTATAGAAATTTAAACAATCATCAAAAACCTACCAATATGTAAAAGACCAGGACCAGATGGCTTCATCAGTGCATTCTACCGAACATTCCAAGAAGATTTAATACTCCCCTCACTCTTCCAAAAAATTACAGAGGAGGCAATACTTAACTGATTTTATGAGGCCAATATTACCCTGATACCAAAACCTGGTAAAAACAACACACAAAAAGAAAATTACAGACCAATATCTCTCATGAACACAGATGCTAAAATCCTAAATAAGATACTAGCAAACAGAATACAGTAATATATTAAAAAGATTATATACCAAAATCAAGTGAGCTTCATCCCAGGGGCACAGGGATGGTTCAACATACGCAAATCGATTAATGTGATCCACCACATAAACAAATTAAAAATTAAGAATCATATGATCCTATCGATAGATGTAGAAAAAGCCTTCGACAAGATACAGCATCCATTTATGATCAAATCACGGAACAAAATCAGTATAGAAGGAAAGTACCTTAACAGAATAAAGGCCATCTATGGCAAGCCCTCAGCCAACATTATACTTAATGGTGAAAAACTAAAAACCTTCCCTCTAAGATCAGGAACAAGGCAAGGCTGTCCATTATTGCCACTGTTATTCAATATAACATTGGAGGTACTAGCGAGTGCAATCAGACAAAAGAAAGATATAAAAGGCATCCAAATAGGAAATGAAGAAGCGAAACTGTCACTATTTGCAGATGACATGATTCTCTATATAGAAAACCCTAAAAACTCCACAAGAACACTACTAGAAAAAATACGCAAATACAGTAAAGTTTCTGGATACAAAATCAATGCTCAAAAATTCATAGTGTTCCTATACACTAACAAAGACGTGTCAGAAAAAGAAGTGGAAAAAATAATTCCTTTTGCAATTGCAACAAAAAGAATAAAATACCTAGGAATAAATCTAACAAAACATGTGAAGGACCTATATAATGAAAGCTATAAGACCCTATTAAAAGAAATTGAAGAAGATACAAAGAAATGGAAAGATATTCCGTGTTCTGGGACTGTAAGAATCAATATAGGTACAATGACCATATTACCCAAAGTATTATACACATTTAATGCAATCCCCATCAAAATCTCATCGGCTATTTTTTAAAGAAATGGAACAAAAAATACATCCGATTTGTATGGAAGCACAAAAGACCCTGAATTGCCAAAGCCATCTTGGGAAAAAAGAACAGGGCTGGAGGCATCACTCTGCCTGACTTCAAATTGTACTACACAGTGACAGTAATCAAAATGGTATTGGCAGAACAACAGACACATGGACCAGTGGACAGAATTGAGAGTCCAGAAGTAAACCCATATTTTTATGGGCAAATAATTTTTGATAAAAATGCCAAAAATATACAGTGGAGAAAGGAAAGCCTTTTCAGTAAACTGGAAGGCCACCTGCAAAAGAATGAAACTAGATTGTTGTCTATCACCACACGCCAAAATTAACTTAAAATGGATTAAGGACCTGAATATAAGACCTGAAACAATAAAGTGCACAGAAGAAAATATAGGAACTAAATCCAAATACCTTGGACTTATAGAGGATTTTATGAATTTGACCTCAAAGGCAAGGGAAGTAAAAGCAAAAATAAATGAATGGGACTACATCAAACTAAAAAGCTTCTGCTCAGCAAAAGATACTGTCAATAAGGTAAAGAGACAACCATCCAAATGGGAAAATATATTTGCAAGCAATGCCTCTGATAAGGGACTAATATCCAAAACATACAAAAAACTCATACAACTCAATAACAGCAAAAAACAAAAACAAAAAACAAAAAAACAAAAACAAAAACAAAAAACCCAAGCCATCCAGTCAAAAAATGGGCAGAAGACCTGAACAGACACTTCTCTTTAGAGGACATACAAATGGCCAACAAATATATGAAAGGATGCTCACCATTGCTAGGTATTAGGGAAATACAAATCAAAACCACAATGAGATACCATCTTACGCCTGTTAGAATAGCTGTTATCAACAGAAGAAGTAATAACAAATGTTGGAGAGGATGCGGAGAAAAGGGAACCCTCATACACTGCTAGTGGGACTGCAAGGAAATTGGTATAGCCACTATGAAAAACAGTATAAGTGTTTCTCAAAAAACTAAGAATTGATCTATTGTATGATCCAGCAATCCCTCCACTGGGTATTTACTTCAAAGACTTGAAAATCCATATCCAAAAAGATATTTGCACACCGTCATAGCAGCATTATTCATAGTAGCCAGGACATGGAAGCAACCTAAGTGTCCTACAACAGATGATTGGCTAAAGAAGCTGTGGTACATATATACAATGGAATGTTACTCAGCCATAATAAGAGATGCAATATTGCCATTTGCAACAACGTGGATGGACCTCGAGATAATCACGCTAAGTGAAATAAGCCAGACAGAAAAAATTGAAAATCACATGATATCACTAATATGTGTGATATATTCCTAAAAGCAACAAATGAACAGGACAAACAGAGACTCATGGACATGGACAATGGACTAGTGGTTACCAAAGGGTAGGGGCAGGTTGGAGAGGGAAGGTTGATGGGGCGGAAGAAAAAAAAAGGAATAAAGAGAAAAGAAAAAAATTATAAAAAATGTATAAAATTCTTTACAGTAACCATCTAGGAAATATAAAAAAAATAAATAAAATGAAGGTTTCATCTTCATTGACAAAAAATAAAAAAAATTAAAAAAACAAATAAACAGTGGTTACCCCAGGGGTTTGGGTAACGACTTGGAAAGGTACAGAAGTCTAATGGGTGTTATGCTAATCTATTTCTTGACCTATTGCTTATGCTCATTACACAAGTGAGTTCGTTTTGAAAGTTAACTGAGTTCGAGGGGAAAAAACTAGATATGACAAGCTGCTAGACAGGGAGAGGGACACGTGGTCAAAGAAAGGTATATCTCAGTATAGCAAAGCTTTGAGCTGAGGGTGAAAAAGCAGTAAAGTGAGATATGTTCAATACCTAAGAGTACAGAGTATACCTGAAAGAGAAAGATTCCAAAGGAAGTGTGAAGAAAAAGGATGAAATCTGAGGAAAAGGAATTATCCTTGAAGATGAGGCAGATGTCATATATTCTAAGAGTAAAATACAGAAGAAATAAGGAACTGTAGATTCAATTTACTAAAACCACAAATATTCTCAAGAACCGTGTAAACCAGGCATTGTTCTAGAGGCTGGAAATACAGCAGTAAACCAAATAAAACATTCTCTCTGTTAACATTCTAGTGAAATAGAATTATAAGAATTTACCAGAAATTTTCACTTTAGATTATGGCCCAGTCTGTACAAATCCCCACTGAAAAAAGATAATTATGTATAGTCATTTGAAGACACACATCCCATCTATTTCTTAAGATATACTAGTTTTCTTTTTCTAATGAGATTAAACATACATAGGATAATGTGGTACAATGCACTAATTTTAAGAGTACAACCTGATACATTTTAATACAATTATATATGTGTACCTACCATGCAGATCAAAAAACAGAATATTTTTGGTACTCCATAAGATTCCCTCATGTCCCTTCCTGGCAAATATGTCTTCAAGGGTAACCACTGTTCTGGTTTCTATCACAAGTTTTATAAGTTTTCAAACTTTATATAAATGGAACCATATAGAATGTACTCTTTTACTTCCAGCTCTCTTACTCCACATTTTTGTGAGATTTATCCATGTTGCTTTGAGTAGCAATGATCTGCTATATTTTATTGCATGCAATAATATAATTTATCCCTTTTTCTGATAATCTTTGTGTTCTAATGCTGGGATATTTTGCCATATATTCTTCATTTTATCATTGATCAAAACAGACCATAAAAAAAGCTGGGTTTATCAACTACAAGGGGTCATACTATTACATATTCACTGATCTAGGTACAAATGAAAAGACTGCTTATGCTAAGAAATGTTCATTTTTATTCTTATGTACAAGGAAATTATGTAATGAATTTCTGCTCTGGTTTGCTTCACCTATAACAATGAAATTCAAAATTGAAGCCCAACTTTAATCTCTCTAAATGAATACATTTCTGCATAACCATAATGTAACTCTTTCCTGGTTTTACTATTCCAACAATATTTCCTCTGAAAATGTTTTATCTATATAGGATTTTCCAATTTACTATATGGATTACTACAATCCTCTTTAAACTATGCTGTAGAATAAAGCAAGGAACAACTACATTATTTAAAATTTACCTGGGACTCAGTCATTTCTTCTTCTTTCTGGGGATGAACAGGGCCTGAGAAGGCACAGCTGAGAAGAGAATAAAACCATTAGACTAGGTTTGCTTTGTGGTTTCAGAAACATGCACCCAGAAAGTAAAGGTAACCCTGTAGCAAAAAGATACTTGGATCCATCAGAAAAGCCAAGAATATTCATAACACAGCGCTGCTAGTAAGTACAAGGATAACTGGTATGGTCATGTGGATCTTAGGCATAAGGTGATAGGAAAAGGAGTGCATATGTGAGAAATGCCCTATGAATTTATCAATAGCTCTGTATCGGAATACACAGGTCACGTGGAGCTAGCTTCATGAAAGCACATAACCAAGAAAATTATAAAACTAACAAAAACCTAAGGCATTTTAGTTTATTGAAATATTTAAAGAGAAATATTTAAGTACCAACTAAATGGGAATTTAACTAAAATGTCAACTAAATGGGAATTTTAAAAAAAGGGTGACATAATTATATTTTGAGGAAGAAGTATGAAGTTTGTGTGTGAGAGTAATATGTATCAGAGATATTGGTGGTGGTAAGTTAAATCCTTATTTTCCATAGTAAAAAAAAATAAAAATCCAAATTTGAAAAGTGTCAAATAATAGCAGGATAAACGTGACTTAGAAAAATGGTGTAAATACAAGAAGTCACATTTAAGATTTGAAAGTGGTTCTCTCTGGGAACAGGAGTTAGGGATGGGGAGAAAGGGGACAGGGTGTAGTTTTTATTATCATTACAAGTCTAGTAGCGCTATTTTATTTTTTATTTATTTTTTTTACTATTTGACTTTTTAAAACAAAATTCACGTTATCTCCCCCCAAAAAAACAAATTTAATTAAGAAAACACACAGCATTCCAATAGATTCAAGCAATACCACAGTGTATAAAAAACAACATAGATGTCCTCCCCTGCACTCATGCACAGCCCCTTTCCCAAGTTTAATTTGATTGAAGAAAATTTGTTATTTTACTGCCCCACTCTTTTTTTCTTTGATTGTTTTTGGCTTGTTTTAAATGGTTTCTGTCATTCATTTGGTTTTTTTTTTTTTTTTCCCTAACGGATCTTTTAAAAGAAACTTTAGGCCAGATGAATTACAGTGGGAAAGAACAGTGAGTGACCTGTAGCAAAGAAATTTTGCCTTCTAGTCCTCTCTGCCACTAATAAGCACTGTGATCCTGGGAATCTCACTTTCTTAGAACTATTATAATCAACTTTTAAGAGAGCACAATATGATGATATCTCAATAGTTCCCCTGGCATCAGCACTGTGAAATTCTGTAAATAAAATTTGATACCTTGTTAAGGGTGGAGAACCAGCATATTTCTACAGGCCAGATGCAGTAGATGTTGCTGCCTAAAAACAGCCATTGACTCTACTTTAACTGGAAAACTAAAACCTAAATTTATCACCGTGGCAACATACATTCTTCCAAGGATGAATCAAAATTGATCTAGGTCTATGAGGGTATTCCATTTTCCTTTGCCAATTACTCACTTTCCTAGCATCTCTTCACAGCTAAGAGTTACCATGTAATATATATGAAAATTTTTCTGTTTTCTAGTTTAAAAAAGGTGTTTGAGCTATCCAACCACAGAAGAAAGATTCATATGATTCCTAAGATCTATTTGCATTAAAAAATCCTCTATTGGTGGGGGGGTGGACACTATTTTGCAAAATTACTTAGGTCAACTCTCTTTCTTCTCTATCACCTTCAGTGAGACTGTCTTACATATGTAGTACAGTTAAATGCATTTCTCATACTGTGCATTCCATTTTGGTTCCACCTCCAGCTTCACTGATATCTACAAGATTGCTAGGAATTTGATTGGATTGTGTTTAATCTATACATCAAACTGATGAGGAATAAAAACAAGTCTTCCAATCCATGAACATAGTGTATTTTTAATTTCTTTCATTAGTATTTTTCCTTCTATTTTCAGCATACAGTGCCTGCACATATTTTGTAAAATTTATTTTTAAGTATTTAATTTGGGGAGGATGCCAATAAAATGACATTTTAAATTTTACTTCAAATTCCAATTGTTCATTGCTGGAATATAAAAATGATTTATAGTTCTAGGTGCTTTTTGTAAGTTCTTTGGGGTTTTCTACTTAATCATGTTGTCTAGAAACAGACTTATTTTATTCCTAATTTGAATGTCTTTTATGACCCTCTCCTGCTTTATTGCACTGGCTAATACTTCCAATATGATGGCCAATAATGGTGGTGACAGGACAACCTTGCCTTGTTCCCAATCTTAGGGATAAAGCAGTCAGTATCTCACCATTAACTACAATGTAAGCTTTAGGTTTTCTTTTTCTTTTCTTTTTTTGAAGATGGCTTTTAGTATAGGATGCTCCTTTCTATTCCTCATTTGGTGAGAATTATTTTCTTATGAATAAATGTTAAATTTTGTAAAGTGATTTTTCTGTATCTATTGAGATAATATTCTTCTTGTCTTTTATCATGGTATATTACAGAAACTGATTTTCAAACAGTGAATTTGAAATTCATCTTGCATTCCCAAGATGAATCCATTAGGTCATGCTATATTATCCTTTTTGTATATTGCTAGAGTCAATTTTTCAATTCAGTGTTGAGGATTTTTGTGTCTAAGTCCAAAAGAAATATTGGTCTGTAGTTTTCTTTTCTTATAATGTTTTTGTCTGGTTTTGGTGTCAGGGTAAGCCTGGCCTCATAAAATGAGTCAAAGTGTTCCTCCTTTTCAGGAAGAGTGTAGGTGGAATTTCTATAATTTCTTTGTTCAATGTTTGCTATTTTAACTGTGAAATTATCTGGGCATGGATTTTCCTTTTGAGAAGATTTTCTAAAAATTGAGATGTAATTGACATATAGCATTATATTAGTTTCAGATATACAACAAAATTATTTAATATTTGTATATATTGAGAAGTAATCTAGTTAACATCCAATACCCTAGTTATGAAAAATTTTTCTCAAAAATACTCTTAGCAACTTTCAAATATGTACTAATGTTAACTATAGTGATCATGCTGTGCATGACATCTCCATGACCTACTCATTTTTAAACGGGTAGTTTGTACCTTTTAACCCTCTTCATCCATTTCTCTCACAGTCCCCCTCCCCAACCACCAATCTGTTCTCTGTATCTACGAGCTGAGTATTTTTGTGGAATATTTTTTTTGTTGTTGTTGTTTTTTGTTTTTTGATTCCACATGTGAGATCATAGAGTATTTGTCTGTTTCTAACTTACTTTACATAGCAAAATGCCCTCGAGGTCCCTCCATGTTGTAGCAAATGGTAAAATTTCATCCCTTTTTTATAGTTGAATAATATCCCATGTGTATATAGACCACATTTTTTAATCCACTCATCCATCAATGGACACTAAGTTGTTTCCATATCTTAGCTATTTTAAATAATGCTGCAGTGAACACCGAGATACAGATATCTTTTGGGGTTACTGTTTTCATTTCTTTTAGATAAACAGAAGTAGAATTGCTGCATCATATAATAGTTCTATTTTTAATTTGTTGAGGAAACTCCACACTGTTTACCATAGTGGCTGTATGAATTTACATTCCCACCAGTAGTACACAAGGGCTCCTTTTCCTCCACATCCTCACCAACCCTTGTAAATTCTTGTCTTTTTGATAATGGCCATTCTAAACAAGAGGTGATATTGTAGTTTTGATTTGCAGTTCCCTGATTAGTGATGGTGAGCACCTTTTCAGGTACCTGTTGACAATGTGTTGTGTCTTCTTTGGAAAAATATCTGTTCAGATCTTCTGCTCATTTTTAAATTGGATTATTTGTTTTGGTATTGAGTTCTATGAATCCTTTATATATTTTGAATATTAACCCCTTATCAGATTTATGATTGGCAAACATTTTCTCCCATTTAGTTGGTTGCCTGTTCATTTTGTTGATGGCTTTCTTTGCTATGTTGAAGCTTTTTAGTTTGATATAATCCCACTTGCTTATTTTATTTTGTTGCTTTTTCTTTTAGTGTCATAAGTTTTTAACCACAAATTTAAATTTATTGAAATACAACTATTTAGGTTATTTTTTACTGAGTAAATTTTGGTAGTTTGTGTCTTTCAAAAAATTTGTCCACCTAAGTTGGAGAATTCATGGACATGGAGTTGTTTGTAGTATTCCTTTATTATCCTTTCAAGATCTGTGGGGTCAGTGTGATGCCCTATCTTTCAATCCTAATACTGGCAATTTGTGTCTTGTCTCTTTTTTTTATAGCCAGTCTGTCTAAAGGCTTAAAAATTTTATTGATCTTTGCTGATATTATTGATGCAGAACCTATTTACTAACAGTCATAATTGAGCTATTCCTCCCCCACTCCCAGGGGCAGTGCTTTTTCTTCCAGTTCCCTTTCCTAAACTGCACAGGTTTCCAAATGTGCCCTAGGCAACAGTTTTTGTTGCTCTTTATTATGTCAATTAAAGTTCTCCTTCTGTAAGAAATTAGGTCTGGGATGCTGTTCCTTTTCCCCAGCCAGCACCACAAGGAAAGATATCTCAGGATTCTCCCATCTTCCTTATTTATGACCTCCTGATGAGATTCCTGGAAGAAAATCCTACAAAAGATTAAAAACTCCCCAAATTTATAACTTCTTCAGTGGTTCCACACTCTTCCTGGCCCACTTTCAACATTTAACAATTTGTTTAAAAAGTTTCACTATATCTTCTTACTGGCTTGGTTTATACGGTGTCTGGAAGTGTCCATCCCAGTTGAGTCCTGTTTCTTCCAGAAGGCATCTATATTTCCTAACATTTCAGATTACTTGGTTGCCCTGTGACCTAAATTCTCTGATATGTTCAAAAAAAGTTATTAATTTGCAGTTTCTCTAGTTTTTTTTTCCTTGTTAAAAGGATGGAAGCAAAGCTCTTTCTAGCTCTCCACGTCCCTGAGCAGAAACCCAAAGTCCCTTCATTACAAAAAATGTTTGAGAAGGGCCATGCTTGGAAAGCATGCAGCAAACATCTGTTTATTTTGGTATGGGGCTCGATAATACCTCCCACATGAAAATAAAATTAAGATGGTATCTTAAAGTTAATTAGCTATGTTGGAGTGGGGGTGGGGTGGAGAAGTGTTATACGCAACGTAGTAACAATTGGCAAGGCCTCAGGTCCGGTGGGCGGGAAGAAAAAGAATACTGTATACTGGAGGAATTCAAAGTTAAGCAGACTAACTGGGGAAAACTTTAGAAATAAATTCTCAGATTAGATATTCTAATCATACCAAATGTTCTTTTTCTTCCCCTTTGCAAAGAACTTACTGAGGTATATCCATTTGTTCGTTTCTAAACTACTATGTAAAATGCCTTACTGAAATGAGTTCTGATACAGTTAAACATACATAACAATTTGGGTACTACTACATCTACATCATCATCATCATCATCATCATCATCGCCATCATCATTATCTTTGCCTACTTGAATCTAAATTGTGCCAAAATCCCCCAAATCACCCCCCTACCTCTGTCTGCATTTCCCAAAGGAATTCTTTAGATAAACTGAGCTAATTTACACACTGTAGATATCGCTTCATGATAGATACGGGATATTTTCTTCCCACCACCACTCCAACTCCTCCTTCGTCTTTTCTTCACTGTCTCCATGTGTCCCTGGATTCCAGGTCCTACCACCTCATTTGACAACACGTTTAAATTACAGGGGTAGGGGAGGGTGGTACCATTTATAACTACATGCCTTTCTTAAAAAACACACAGCATCAGCCACTACATATCATTTTCCCCTACCTGGAAACCACCTCCTGATTTCACTTGACCAATGCCCTCTTGTCCTTAAAGAAGCCTAACTTGGAAATATGTTAACCTTAATTGGGATATCTCTCTATCTGGATCTACCATACTCCTGTATCCCATGAGCTTACCCAATTTGTGGCATTTATCACTCTGCAATAGAATTTGTTCATTTGTCTGTCTCCCTAAGACTGTGAAGCATTTATAGCAAGGACTGCTTATGTGGCTTCTTCATGGCCTACAACAGTAACCTGAATATAAAGGGTACAGCAGCAGTTTATTCAAAGAATTTAAAATAACTATGATTAATATGTTGAGGGCACCAATGGAAAAATTAGGAGACTAAATGGGTAATATAAGCAGAGAAATAGAAACTATAAAAAAAAATCAAGAGAAATGCCAGCAATAAAAAATGCATTAACAGAAATGAAGAATGCCTTCAATGGGCTCATTGGTAGAATCAACATAGTTGAGGAAACAATCAGTGAACTTGGAGATAGGTCAATAGTAACCAAACTGAAATGCAAAAAGGAAAAAGAATAAAAAGCAAAACAGAAGAGAATATCTAAAGTAGGGGACAATATGAGAAGATAGAACATATTGGTAACTGAAATACCAAAAGGAGAACAAAGCAAGACCAGAAGAAATATTTTAAGTAATAATGGCTATGAAGCTTCCAAATTAATGACAGACATCAGATCACACATACAGGATGCTCAGAGAACACCAAGCAGAATAAATATCAAAAAAACCACACATAGGATATCATACTCAAACTGAAGGAAACCAAAAAAAGATAAAAATAACATCTTATCTATAAGCAAAAAGGATAATTGCAGCAAAATTCTCATCAGAAACCATATAAGCAAGATAAGAATGGAGTGGAATATTTAAAATGTTAAAAAACGAAACAAAACAAAACAAAACAAAACAAACCCATCGACCTAAAAATCTCTATCCAGGGAAAATTATTCTTCAAAAGTGAAAGAAAAATCGACTTTTTCAAATAAACATAAACTGAGGAAATTTGTCATCAGTAGACTTACCTTGTAAGAAATGTTAAAAGTGAATAAAAATAATATAGGTTGGAAACTTGAATCTATATAAAGAAAGGTAGAGCATCAAAGGAAGAATAAGGAAGGTAAAAGAAAATCTGGTTCTTATTGTTAGTTGATCTAAAAGATAAATATTTAAAGCAATAATCGTAACAATGTATTGGGGAGTACAGCACATGGGTAAGTGAAATAAATGAAAGCTATGTCACAAGGGATGGGAGAGGGGAATTGGGAATATTCTGTTAAAAAGTTCCTGTACTATATATAAAGCAGTATAGCATTTTTTGAATGTGAGCTCAGATTAAAAATATATATTGTAAACTCTAAAGCAACACTAAAAAAATTTTAACAAATGATATAGTAAAACAAGAGACAAAATGAAATTATATAAAATGCTCAATGAAAACTAGAGAAGTCAAAAAAAGGAGAGAATGAGAAATGAAGAGCAAATGGAATAGAAAAGTTATGATGAAGATGACTGATATTAATCTAACTATAGGCATACTTTGAAGATGTTGAGAGTTCAGTTCTAGACCACTGCAATAACGCATTACAATAAAGTGAGTCATAAATGTTTTTGCTGGGTCTTGCCTTCAATTTGTTAAAAACACAGCATCTGTGAAGTGCATTAAAGCAATGTGTAACAAAAAGAGGCATGCATTACCTGCAAATGGTCTAAACACACAAATGAAACAGAGATTGTCAGAGATGAGAAAAACACCGAGACCCAACTATACGTGTTTACAAGAAACTCACTAAATATAAACACTCAGGTTAAAAGTAAGGATGGGAGTGACATAAGTGAAAATAGAAGAAGAGGGAACTCCAGTGGTCCATCTCTTCCCAGAAACTGAAAACTCTGGTAAAACCTGTTAAAATCACCCTTACAGAAATTCTGGAAGACAACAGTCAAAGGTTGCAATAATAAAGTGAATGCTTAACCAGAAGAGATGACTTAAACACAGTAGGAGATCTGTGTGGCATCTTAACTAACCTATTCACGATTCACAATAGCAACAAAAATTCTAAGGTACCAGGAATAATTCAAACAAAAGCTATGCAAGAGCCTAATCAAGAAACTTCAATCAATTTACTGAAGGTCATGAAAGTGGTCGTTAATAAGTATCATGGTTAAAAATAGAAAAATCAGTATGGTAAAGATACCAGTTTTTATCAATAATATCTATAAAATTAATATAATTCTAATCACAATTCCCCAAAGGTTTTTCATTCAATGTGTCAAGCCAATCTTCAAATTTATTTAAAATGAAAGAAGGAAAAAGTGAGAGGAGAAAAAAAGACATGAATAGTAAGCTACAATTTATCTAAGAGGAGTAAACATACACACACACACAAACATATTTGCTTATATATATAAAAAGGAATATAACCTCCGAAAACTAAAAAAATTTAAAAAGTTACTAATAGAAGTAGAGAAGGAACAAGGTGATAGAGACACAATAGAATAAAAATAAGACTTCTCTGTGTTTTATGTATTTGTTTTGTATATACTTTAATATACTTTGTGTTATATATTTGACTTTGCAACCATCTAAATGTTTTACATAATTATAAAACAAAATTAAATGTGAAAACAAAAGCTATACCTAAAAATCAAAATCAAAATAAAACAAATGAACCTAATCAATCACACATCATCATGTTTGTAGCATAACCACACAAAGAAATTAGTTCTTGTTACTTTAAAGCACAATAATTGGACTGTAATTACCTAGAAGGATATATCCTAAAGACAAAAAGATCTATAAAAATAGAAAATTATTTGACCAGGAATATTGTAAATATTGGTAATATTACTCTGAAACTATCTTATTTATATATCTAGAAGAGATGTATTAAAATACTTAGAGCTATCTTGAAGAGAGAGCCAAAGATGGGAACATTTGAGCTTCAAAAAAAAACTGTAGGGTAGCTCCATAGTGTAGTGGTTAGCATGTCTGCTTTACACGCAGAAGGTCCTAGGTTTGCGCCCTAGGGGGAGCCACGGACCATACCCCGGGTACGCCAGGCCCCGGGGTGCGCAAGACCCTGAGTGCACACCACAAGCTTGTGGGAGGAGACGCCCTGCCTTCGGAGATCCAGTTCTTAAGGGGAAAAACGGCAACATCCATAGGTCAGAGGTGGAAGTGTGTGTGGGGGGGAGGTTAAAGAGAGGGAAAAATAAATAAATAAATATAAAAGGATTTATCTTAGGATTTAAAAAAAAAGAAACTAACTGCAATGATTTGAAACATCAAAATCAAATGTGTTAGGATCTATGCATATATAAGAGTATTAATAATAATGATAACAATTCATTGGGAGATGATAGCCTAAAGGAAAGAATTAATTTATCCTGCCATTTCTGTACAAACTGTACCTCAAGGTAACCACAGTTGATAAAGTAAATTTTTTTCTTTAGAAAAACCCTCAGATAATAAATGAAGAAAGAAAGAATTCAAATATCACCATTTTGTAACTGTTACTGAAATATAGCTAATAGTTACCCATGTTTTCTAAAACCAGGATGGTGGTAAAAAGAGGAATTTTAATATTAAAATATTAAAAACATCTGACAACTAAAGGGAAAAATACCTTTCTCTCTCTTCACCTTATTTCCTCTAAGTATTTCAACAAAACGATCTTTCAATCCCACCAGGAATTTTCATTCCTTTATTCTACCAATTTTTTACTGTCCCTCACCTTCTTCCTAATCTCACTTTTCTACTTACCTGGCCTAAAATTCAGTCAATTAATATAATTAATTCTTGTCAACTTAGACTCCCTTGTCTCTCTCTCACATTATTCCTACTTACTTCGTGAAACAAACACTTTGGTTAAATCCAACTCTCTCCCTATCCTGTCTGTGGCTATGACTATGAAGATGAACGCTACAAGTGAAAAAATTTGAAACCACGTAGAATAGGCTTACTTTATAGTCACAAATACTAACATCAAGTGAGTCTTCAATGATGCCTGGAAATTACATTTCTCTACTCTAATCTCTATTCCATTCTCCTAAGTGATTATTTTATTCTTTTCCTCTGTCCTCAAGTCCTTAACATTTGCTCTGGCTACTTAAGGACATGCCTACAGTATTTCTCCTCTTTCTCTACTGCATCATCAAATTTCTCTACTGAATCATTCCAATCAGTATGTAAACAAAGTTATTACATACCTCTTAACTCCATCTACCACTCCATTTTACTCTTTCCATTTACAGAAAAACCTAAGAGTTTTGTCCATATTGGTATCTCCAATTTTTCTTCTCCAGTTCTCTCTTGCCCCATACTCCACTGAAACTGCTCTTCAGCATCACCAAAGACTTCCATGTTGCTAAATTTAATGTTCCTTTCTCAGTCATTTTACTTGGCCTATCAGCAGCATCTGACATGGTTCTCATTAAAACACATTCTTCCCTTATATTCCAAGATATCGTACTCATCTAGTTTCCTTCCGGAACCATTCTAGCTTGTTCCTTTCAGTCTCTTGTGCTGATTCCTCTTGATTTCCCAGACTTTGTAATGTTGGAGTGACCCACAGATAAGTCTTCTACTTCTACCTTTTTCTATCTATCCTACCCTCTAAGTGACTTCAGTCTTTTGGCCTTAAATATCATCTATATACTGATAATTCCAAAATGTCTGCCTCCAGATATCTCACTACCAAGTTATTATCTGCACTTGAATGTCTAATGAGTATCTCACACTTCACATAATATATTCCAAACTGAAATCTCACTATCTCCCTAAGTCCAAATTCAATTTTTCCTTCTTTCTTTTCCTTTTCAGTTAATGATAACTCTATCTTCATAAAGTTCCTCAGATGAAAAAATATCGTTATCTTGTCACAATTACACTCCACATCAGCTTTGTCAACAAGCAAATTATGACAACTCTACCTTTAAACTATATCCAGTACATGATTATTTCTCACCATTTTACCACTCTGGTTCAAGTCACCAACATCTTTTCCCTAGATTATGGCAATAGTTTCCTAATTGGTCTCTCTGCTTCTGCCCTTGTCCCCACCCCCTTGCCCCATTCTTCTCCCTGTAGTCTTCTCATCAAAGTTGCCAAAGCAATCATCTTATATTATATGCATATATCATTCCCATTCTCCAAACTCTCCAACAGCTTTCCATCTCATTCGGAGTAAAAGCCAAGATCAGTAATATGGCCCATAAGGCCCAGTCTGATCTACCCTCCTTTCCTCCAGTTACCATTCTTCTCTCCTCTCTTCTGTTTGCTCTATTTTAGCCACGTCAGCCTCTTCATTGTAACTGGCAGGGCCTTTATAACTGTTGTTCCCTCTGCCAGAAATAACCTTCCCTCAATTATGTGAGTAACTAGTTCATTTACTTCCTTCATATCCCTGTTATTACCTTTTCAGGACAACTTCACTGGCTATCCCATCCAAAACTCCTACTCCTACTACTCCTAATTCTATTTATCTTCTTGCTTTATTTTTTCTCAGTATTTTACACTATTTAATGTATATTTAACTCACCTCATTTACTATCTGGCCCACGACAATGTAAGTACCACGATAGCGGGGAATTGGTCTCTTTTGCTCAACTCTATATCTCAAGCATCTAGATTGTTCCTGACACACAGATTGCATTCAATAAATGGTGAGTGAATGAATGAATCCTTAATATATTAAGAACTCTGGAAAAGAAATTTGAAAATAGAGTACTGCTTTAGAAAAATACTTTAGAAAACACATAATTCACAAAATGATTTTAAAATGCTTGACTTCATCGCTTCTCAGCTTTTTGGCTAAGATCAAGTGTAAAATGCTTGACTTTAGTAGTAATCAAACAACTGCAAATTAAAGAAATTATTTTACATCTAGGGGAGTTAACAAAGATTACTAATGTTAATGACATCCACTGTTATCAAGAGTATGAATACAAGCAATCTTATACTATGCGAATAATACTGTAGGTTATTGGAAACTTATAGGAAAATAATTAGATAGATTCAGGGAACCATTAATAAGTGTATACATTTTGACCCATAGGAGCCTGCCCCACCCCCACAATCGCAAAATTATGAAAGTGCACTATAACATGGGCCAAATATTTGCTGCTAAACACAATTTTTACTACTCTGGTCCAGAGTAATGGCAAGAAGTTGAAAATTGAATTAATTACCCATCAACAGGGATAAATGCATTAAATTGCATACTATGAAAAATTTTAAAATGATGACACAGATTTGTAATTAAATGGAAAGATTTTGTCTTAAATGACACAGGTAGGTTACGGACAGCATTATAATGTGACAGCAATTTTAAAGCTATCATGCACATATACAATAATATATAAAAGCATGTATACGTATGTATTCACAGAGGGAGGATGAAAAGATGGTAAGTTAATTTTGACAATGGCTGATAAAATTATGAATGAGTCTTGTTTTTGTTTATTTTAGATGTTCTGCGATTTGGGGCGAGAAGCAGGGGGCAAGAATCATTTAGTATGCACACAAAACAACGTTGCAAATACACGAAGATAAAATTTTAAATAAATACTAAATAAAGTGTTCGACTATTGACATCTCATATAAAAACATTTCCTATCATAACCCAAGAAATGAAGCACTGGTTCAGTCTCATAAATCACACACACAACCGTACTCTACCTTCCATTCGCTGAGTTTCTCAGTCACGATCCCACCACAGTCACGCACACTCGCACCCACGTTCATAATGAAATATAAGAAAAGCAAAGCCACAAAATCTGCTTATATACACAACCCCACGGCCACATTCAGTCACAATTATCTGGCAAATACCGTAACATTACGCCACACGCTCAGTCTTTCACACGCCACTCCCACGGCCTCAGGGAACCACTCGCACCGGCTCAGCCTTGCCCAGCATCCTCCAACAACGGCAGCTCGCGTCCGCAGGCCCCTACTCACGCCCATCACAAAGAGTCCCGGACTCGGACCTCGCGGCTTCCAGAGGACTCACCACCGAGCCCGCGGACACAGGCCCCAATCCCACACATCGACGCCGCCCAGGTGGCACAGCGGGTGCGGGCTGAGGCAGGGGTCCATCGGGGTCAGTGCCGCCTGTAGCTGAGCACCGCACGAGCCCTGGGCTGCTAGGCGCAGGACAACACTTCCCAGAGACCCCCGCGGCTCACCCCGGCGGGACCGGCCTTCCTGCTTGCGAGTAGTGGGACTAGACAACTGTGGCGTCCCAGGGCGCCCAGATCTGCAGAGGAGACTCAGGTGAAGGTTTTACGGAAGCAGCTTCCCTTGAGCCCGGCACTCGGAGTCTGGGAATAGAGCTTGGGGCTGAGAAGAATCTGAAAAGGTCTGGAGCTTTCCTGCACCGGACTACATTTCCCAGAGGCCTTCGCAGCCTGAGTTTATTTCTGCAAAAGCCACTTTTTCCATACAGTTAGCTGGAACTTCGGAATCTTCGTGTTATAGTGCCTGGTCCATGAAGGAAACACCGCTCAGTCGGTTTGGTTCCGTCCGGTTAGGGCTCCACCCGGGACTAGACTACAGCGGGATGAAACTGAGGCGGGGTAGGGGCGGGGAATCAAGCCGGTTGACGAGACGAGACCAGCCAGCCTGAGCTTCGAGCTGGTGGCGGCAGTCAGGAAAGGGAGGAGTCGCTCTGTGTGACCCTGTGTGGGAGATTTGGGGGTAGGGAGTCTATGAGGTCCAGTTGACTTTTGAGGTCGTGCGAATTTACGACCATTTGTGCGACCATGGTCGCGTCGTATGTCCTCGTGACCGTTAGATTTTGATCCTGCACTTTTGTTTGAGTGTGTGCTTGTGTCAATTCTTCTTGCTTTTGATTTTCTGACTGGCTTCTGTTACAATATGGAAACTTCTGAGGTTAAGTCAATAAAGCAGTCACTAAAATATTAAATGGGAGAAATTATAGAGATTTGTGAGTCTGTATTAATAAAACACTCATGCTTTTTTACACTTATATGGACAAATGCGATACAGGAAATTTGGAAAGACATTGTTGAGGATGGCAAAGACATTGAGCCATCAAATGAAAATTCATGTCAAGAATTCATAGCCTCAGCCAGAGGAGTGAGAGGCATAAGTGGGATACTAGAGAAGTAATCAAGAACAAAAATCTAAGAATCTAGCAAACCTGACTATATGTCACTCCTGTCTTAAAGACCTGATTCTGTTTTCAGCATTTATATGGGTTGTGCTCTGACTTCAGAATAATCAAAAAACAATTGACAATGAAAGTTGAAGACTCGTTGGAATAATTTTTCATTAGACACTAAAATGGAGAAAATATCTATGAAAACAGTAGGCCATACTTTTATGCTATGGTATGTTGGCAAAGAGGACAAAATGCTGGAGACTACAGCATGCTAAATATTGGAAACATGTAGTCCTTGAAAGTATCATAGAGGCTTCTGGCTCATAAGCTTACCATGCAACTATTCAAAACCTAAAGGACTATGGTATCTCTAAGATGCAGTAGCAAATAGTCTTCTTTTCACTAGGTGATAAGTGGCACTGTTTCAGTATAAATCTATGTCTGGGAAGGGACAGGGGACCCCCCAGTCAAACACTATGTAGAGAGACACATGTCCTCTAAATAAGTTTTGCTTATTTGTCTCATGTGTCTTTACCAACAGTAGATTTTTGTCTGTCTACTATAAGAATTGCTTTTTGCTAATTGTTTGGTTAAAAGAAAAGAACAGAGTTGGCTGTTTTATGTCCTTCCAGCTTCCTGATTTCAATTTTTTTTACTGGTGGATTTGTCTATTTCTCCTTTTATTTCTGTTAAGCTTTGCTTTATATATTTGGAAACTCTCATTGAATAATACACATTTAGTGTTCTAATAGCTTCCTGTACTTGACAGGAAATTATGGAATTTACCCTTTGTAATATTGCTTTTTTTCTTGGTCTATTTCAATATTATAGCTTCATCATCCTTCTTTTGGCTAGTGCATGGTTTACCTCTTTCTACCCTTTTACTTTTAATCTTTCTGTTTTATTTTTTTAAGTGTCTCTTATTAAACAGCGTCACTTTAAAAATAATGACAATTTTATTCTTTAATTTGATATATTTTGTAAATTTACATTTAATATATTTCGATTTTGATGTACCACCTTAGAATTTGTTTTCTTTTTGGAATAGCTTTTTAAAACATTTAACTATTTATTTTGAAGTAATTCTAGATTTGTGTACAATTTTAAGAAATCTCATGTACCCCTAATCTGTTTTCCCCCAATGGTAACATCTTGCAAAACTACAGATAATATCACAGCCTGGATATTAACATTGATACAGTCACAATTTAGAATATTTCCATCATCACAAGGATTCTTTATGTTGTTCTTTTATAGCCACACACACTTCCCTCCTTACCCCTCCCCCAACATACTCTATAAGGCCTGGAAACCCTAATCTGTTCTCCATTTCTGTAATTTTACTTTTCAAGAATATTATGTAAGTGGAATCATGCAGTTTATAATTTTGGTATTGGCTTTTTCACTCAGCCAAATTCCCTGAAGATTCATACATGTTGTTATATGTATAAATAATTCATTCCTTTTTATTCCATGTGGATATGCCAAAGTTTGTTTAGCCAGTCACTCACTGAAGAACACATAGGTGGTTTCCAACTTTTAGCTGTTACAACTAAAACAGCTATATACATTCATGTAGTTTTGTGTGTGTGTGTGTGTGTGTGTGTGAACATAAATTTTGATTTCTTTTGGGTAAACACCTAGGAGAATTTTAGAAGGAATTTGTCAATTTATACCCCACAAAAAAATCTATCTGGAACTTTTATTGAGGTTGTGTTGCATATATAAATCAATTTGGGGGAACTGACATCTTTTATTTTTAAATATTTTTTTCATTTTCCAATTAGAGTTGGCATTGAATATTATATTTGTTTCAGGTGAACAACATAGTAATTAGACATTTACATAACTTACAAAGAGAGCACCCTGAAAAGCTAGTACCCATCTGACACCATACATAGATGTTACAATATTATTCACTATATTCCTTTTGCTATACTTTACAAACCCATGATTACTTTGTGACTACCAATTTGTGCTTCTTAATTCCTTCCACTTTTTCGACCATCCCCTCAATGCCCCTCCTATCTGGCAATCCTCAAAATGTTCTCTATATCTATGAGTTTGTTTCTGTTTTGTTTGTTTATTTTGTTCATTAGATTCCACATTTAAGTGATATACAGCATTTGTCTTTGTCTGATTTACTCCATTTGCACAGTACCCTATAGGTCCACACATGTTGTTGCAGATGGCAAGATTTCATTCTTTTTTAAACTTTTTTTTATGGCTCAGTAATATTTTATTGTATATATGTACCATCTCTTCTTTATCCATTCATCCATTGATGGGCACTCAGGTTGCCTCCATATCTTGACTATTTAAATAACGCTGCACTGAACATATGGATTCACACATCCCTTCAAAGTACTATTTTGGGTTTCTTTGGCTAAATACCCAGAGGTGGAATTTCTGGGTCCTTCTTTGTCTCTTGTTATAGTGTTTGTTTTAAAGTTTATTTTGTCTAGTATAAGTATTACTACCCCAGAATTTTTTTCTTCATTTCCATTTTCATGAAATATCTTCTACCATCCTTTACTTTCAGTCTGTGAGTGTCTGTCAACCCGAGGTGAGTCTCTTGTAGGCAGCATATGTTAGGGTTTTGTTTTCTTATCCATTCAGCCACAAATGATTGGAGCATTTAATCCATTTGTATTTAAAGTAATTGTTGATAGATACATAGTTATTGCCATTTTATTATTCCTATTTTTGATCTTTTTTTTTTCTTCTTCTTAAAGAAATCTCTTTAACATTTCTTGTAATACTGGTTTGGTGTTGATGAACTCCTTCAACTTTTTCTTGTCTGAGAAGCTCTGTATCTGTCATTTGGTTCTAAATGATAGCTTTGCTGGGTAGAATAATCTTGGATATGGGTTTTTACTTTTCATCACTTTGAATGTTTCATACCACTCTCTCTTGGCCTGCAAAGTTTCTGTTGAGAGATCAGCTGACAATCTTATGGGAGATCCCTTGTAGGTAAGTAACTGTTTTTTTTTTGTTGTTGTTGTTTTGTTTTGCTGCTTTTAAGATTCTCTCTTTGTCTTTAACCATTGGCATTCTAATTATGACATGCCTTGATGTAGACCTCTTTGGTTTCACCTTGTTTTGGACTCTCTCTGTTTCCTGTGCTTGTATGTCTATTTTCTTTGCCAGATTAGGGAAGTTTTCCATCATTATTTCTTTAAATAGGTTTTCAATTCCTTGCTGTCTCTCTTCTCCTGGTATCCCTGTGATGTGATCGTTGGTATGCTTGATATTGTTCTGGAAGCCCCTTAAACTATCCTTATTTTTTAAAATTTGTTTTTGTTGCTGTTCTGATTAGGTGTTTATGCTACCTTATCTTCCAAATTGCTGATTCAATTCTCTGCTTCATCTAATCTACTGTTGATTCCCTCTAATGTATTCTTCATTTCATTTCAGTTATTGTATTCCTCATTTCTGACTAGTTCTTTTTTATGTTTTCTCTCTCCATTTTTATGCTTTCTATCTTTTTGTTAAAGTTCTCACTGAGTTCCTCTACTCTTCCCCTAAGTTCTTTGAGTATCCTTACAACTAGTGTTTTGAATTCTGCATCTGGTAGATTGCTTGTCTCCCTTTTGTTGAGTTCTCTTTCTGGAGCTTTGTTCTGTTTTTCATGTGGGACATGTTTCTTTGCCTCCCCGTTTTGGCTGCCTCCCTGTGTTTGTTTCCATGTATTAGGTAAGGCTGCTATGTCTCTCAGTCTTAGTACAGTGGCCTTATTTAGTAGGTGTCCTGTGGGGCCCAGTGGTGCAGTCTTCTCTGATCACCTGAGCTGGGTGCTTCAGGAGTGTCCCTTGTATGGGTTATGTGTGCCTTCTTGTTGTAGTTGAGCCTTGGTTGCTGTTTGCACATCGATGGGAGGGAGATTGGTTGTGATTGGTTGTGAGGACTGGCTGATGAGGGGATGATCCAACAAAGCAGGATTCACTTTAGCAGGGCTCTGGTGCCTGTTCAGTCTACCCTTTAGGTGTATCATCCTGGATACTGCTCTAGCTCGGTGGAAGCCAGCCACTGCTGTGCTGGCCCCTGAACTTCCTGGGAGGAGCTCCACTACAGGCCAAGTTAAGTTGCAACCTGTGCCCTTTTTGGGGCCACCTGGCAAGAGTCTCAAAGCAATCCGCAGGTGGCCATCACCCATGCTGGGCTTAGACGTGCCTGGAAAAGCCACACTGAAAAGCAAGGCTGACTGCCACTAGTACTGGGCTAGGAGCTGCTCAGGATGGGTTACAGGACACGCCGAGGCCAGATGCTTCTTGAGTTTTGTGAACCTTTCAGAGATTTTAGGAAAGTCCACAGCATGAACCAAGACAGGCTGTTTGTATGGAAAAGCAACTTGAGGCAGCTTGGGTGTACCTGCAAGTTGCAAGAGGTGGGGTTTTGATCACCAGGGCAGGGTGAGCAGTGTTAGCCAAGTTGATGGAGACTCAGATGTGTCAGTCACCTGTGTCTGATGCAAGGAGTGGAGAGGGCTCAATAAAGGACTGATGGTTTCTGCCAGCACTTCTGTCCAGGAGAAAGCTGCCCCTTTGGCCTTCACCTCAAAGGAAGACAATTCAGTTCCTCTGTGTATGTCCCTGGTGCTTTTTGAGCTGCTGCCTCAACACTGGAGCTCAGAGCATGTGAATCCGGCAGTGAGTGAGTCCATGTGTGGGCCCTTTAAGAGGAATATCTGTGACTCCTGCAGCCTTCTGTCTCAGCCAAAATCTCTGGTGCTTTTCACAGCCAGAGATCGTGGAGACTTTTCTTTCTGGCACTGAAATCCTGGACTGGGGAGCCCAGTGTGGTGCTGAGACCCCTTACTCCTCAGGGCAGACCCCCAAAACAGAAATATTCCTCCAGATTCAAAATGCCACACAAGTGTGGAACCAGCCTCTTCTGCTTCTCCACCCCCCTGTTTTGAGGTGGACTCTTATGTATGTCCTAATTGTAGCAATTCTGTTCAGCCAGATGTTAGGTGACTCCCAATGATGTTTGTTTTGTAGTTTAGTTGTAATTTTGATGTGGCCGTCAGAGGAGGCAAGTACAGCCTCTACCTACTATACCATCTTGACCAGAAATCCAAGAACTGACATCTTCAAAATGATTAATCTTATGACCAATGAACACAATATAGCTCCATTTATTTAGATCTTTAATTTCTCTCAGCAATATTTTGTAGTTTTTAATGTACAAGTGATGAAATCTTTTGCCAGATTTTCTCCAGAGTATTTCAGAGTTTTTGATGATATTGTAAATTTTTTTTAATGGAGTCATTGCTTAATGAAATCCAGAGAGTTTCAGGTGTACAATTCAACAGTAAGGCATATTTATATATTGCATTGTGTGTTCACTGCCCATAGTTAGATTTCTTCCTGTCACCACATTTGACCCTTTTTACCCCATCTACCTCTCCTTACTCCTTCCCCCCCATCCTATAGTAAACACTAGTCTATTATCTATGTCCATGAAACTCTGTTTGTTTGTCCTCTTTGTCGCTTTTAGGTTTATATCTCACATAAGTAATATCATGTAGTTTTCAACATTTTCTGCCTGGCTTATTTCGCTTAGCATGATTATCTCATGGTCCATCTATGTTGTTTCAAATGGCAGTATTTCATCTCTTCTTATGGCTGAGTAATATTCCATTCTATATACATACCACAGCTTCTTTATCCAATCATCTGTCATAGGACACTTCGTTTGCTTCCATGTCCTGCTACTGTGAATAATGCTATGAACATCAGTGTGCAAATATCTTTTCAGATATGGGTTTTCAAGTCTTTGAGGTAAATACCCAGTAGAGGGATTGCTGGATTGTATGGTAGGTCAATTCATAGTTTTTTGAGGAACTTTCATATTGTTTTCCATAGTGACTGTACCAATTTGTAGTCCCATCAGCAGTGTATGTGGGTTCCTATTTCTCCACATCCTCTCCAACATTTGATATTACTTGTCTTGTTGATAACAGCTATTCTAAGAGGTGTGAGATAGTATCTCATTGTGGTTTTGATTTGCATTTTCCTAATAGCTAGCGATGTCGAGCATCTTTTCATATATTTATTGGCCATTTGTATGTCTTCTTGGAGGAAGTGTCTGTTTAGTTCTCTGCCCATTTTTTAATTGGATTCTTTGTATTTTCTGTTGTTAGAGAGTTGTATGAGTTCTTTGTATTTTGTGCATATCAGGCCCTCATCAGAGGCATTGCATGCAAATATACTTTTTCATTCTGATGGTTGTCTCTTTACCTTGTTGACGATTTCTTTTGCTGAGCAGAAGCTTTTTAGTTTGATGTAGTCCCATTCATTTACTGTTGCTTTTACTTCCCTTGCCTTTGAATCAAATTCATAAAATCCTCTATAAGTCCAAGGTATTTGAGTTTAGTTCCTATATTTTCTTCTATGCACTTTATTGTTTCAGGTCTTATATTCAGGCACTTAATCAATTTTGAGTTAGTTTTGGTGTGTGGTGATAGACAACAGTGTAGTTTCATTCTTTTGCAGGTGCTTTCCAGTTTTCCAAGCACCATTTATTGAAGAGGCTTTTTTTCCCCCTCCACTGTATGTTTTTGGTATTATTATTGAAAATTATTTGCCCATATAAACATAGGTTTACTTCTGGACTCTCATTTCTATTCCACTGGTCCATATGTCTGTTTTTCTGCCAGTACCATGCCATTTTGATTATTGTCGCTGTTTTGATTATTGTAGTATAATTTGAAGTCAGGCAGAGTGATGCCTCCAGC
The DNA here is from genome assembly GCA_028627145.1 of Eidolon dupreanum. NCBI lineage: Eukaryota > Metazoa > Chordata > Mammalia > Chiroptera > Pteropodidae > Eidolon > Eidolon dupreanum. The sequence goes on along the minus strand of CM053508.1, from coordinate 96,679,942 downwards.
CTTGTTCTTTTTCCTCAGGATAGGTTTGGTGATTTGGGGTCTTTTGTGCTTCCATACAAATCTGATGATTTTTTGTTCTATTTCTTTAAAAAATGCTGATGGGATTTTTGTGGGGATTGTATTAAATCTGTATAATGTTTTAGGTAATAAGGTCATTTTAACTATGTTGATTATTCCAATCCAACTACATGGAATATCTTTCCATTTCTTTATATCTTTTTCAATTTCTTTAAATAGGGTCTTATAATTTTCATTATATAGATCCTTCACATGTTTCATTAGATTTATTCCTAGGTATTTTATTCTTTTTGTTGCAATTGCAAAAGGAATTATTTTTTCCGCTTCTTTTTCTGACACTTCGTTATTACAGTATAGGAACGCTGTGGATTTTTGAGCATTTATTTTATATCCAGAGACTTTACTGTATTTGCTTATTTTTTCTAGTAGAGTTCTTGTGGAGTCTTTAGGGTTTTCTATATAGAGAATCCTGTCATCAGCAAATAATGACAATTTGACTTCTTCATTTTATATTTGGATGCCTTTTATATCTTTCTCTTGCCTGATTGCACTTTTGCTAGGACCTCCAATGTTATATTGAGTAACCGTGGCAATAGTGGACAGTTTTGTTCTTTTCATGATCTTAAAGGGAAGATTGTTAGTTTTTCACCATTAAGTATAATGTTGACTGAGGATTTGTCATATACGGCCTTTAAGATATCTTCCTTCTATACCAATTTTGTTAAGTGTTTTGATCATACATGGGTGCTGTATCCTGTCAAAGGCTTTTTCTGCATCTATTGATATGATTATATGATTTTTATTTTTTAATATGTTTATGTGGTGTATTACATTAAGCAATTTGTGTATGTTGAACCATCTCTGTGTCCCTGGGATGAAGCCCACTTGATCATGGTGTATAATCCTTTTAATATGTTGCTGAATTCGATTTGCTAGTGTCTTATTTAGGATTTTTGTGTCTGTTTTCATGAGAGATGTTGGTCTGTAGTTTTCTTTTTGTGTGTTATCTTTACCAGGTTTTTGTATCAGGCTGATATTGGTCTCATAAAATGAGTAGGAAAGTATTACCTCCTCTTCAATTTTTTGGAAGAGTTTGAGGAGAATATGTATTAAATCTTCTTTGAATGTTAGGTAGAATTCACTGGTGAAGCTATCTGGTTGTGGACTTTAAATTTTTGGTAGGTTTTTGATGATTGCTTCCATTCCCATACTGCTGATCAGTCTATTTAGATTTTCCATTTCTTCATGATTCACTCTAGGAAGGTTGTATCTTTTTGAGTATTGGTCCATTTCTTCTAGGTTACTAAATTTGGTGTTATATATTTTTTCATAGTATTCTTATATGATCCTTTGTATTTCTGCAGTGTCTGTTGTAATTTCTCCTCTTTCATCCCTGATTTTGTGCATTTGTGTCCTTTCTCTTTTTTCTTTAGTGAGTCTAGCCAGGAGTTTGTCAATTTTGTTAACCTTCTCAAAGAACCAGGTTTTTGTTGCATCTATTATTTTTTATTTTATTTTTTTTTGTTTTCAATTGCATTTAATTCTCTAGTTTTGATTATTTCTTTCCTTCCTATGATTTTAGGCTTCCTTTTCTAGTTTTTAAGATGAATGTTTATTTGGGCTCATTCTTGTTTTTGGAGATAGGCCTGTAATGATATAAACTGTCCTCTTATTACTGCTTTTGTCATGTCCTAAATTTTTGACATGTTATACTACCATTATCATTTGTTTCTATGTATCTCTTGACCTCTCTTTTTATTTCTTCTCTGACCCAATCATTCTTCAGTAGCATGCTGTTTGATCTCCATATATTTGTGGTTCTTCTCACTTTTTTTTTTTTTTACAGTTGATCTTTAATTTCAAAACATTATGGGTCAGAGAATATGGTTGGTATGATTTCAACCCTCTTATATTTGTTGAGGCTATCTCTGTGTCTCAGTATCCAGTCAATTTCTGAGTATGTTCCATGTGCTCTGGAGAAGAATATATAAGCAGCTGTTTTGACATGGAAGGCTCTGCAAATGTCAATTATGTCCAATTGGTCTAATGTGTCATTTAAGGATGTTATTTCCTTATTGATTTTCTGTGTGGATGGTCTGTCCATATCTGACAGTGGGGTACTTAGGTCTCCTACTAAGACACTATTTTGGTCTCTTTCTCCCTTTAGTTCTATCATTGCTTTATATATTTTGGGCATCTCTGATTGGAAACATAGATATTAATAAATGTTATGTCTTCTTGATGCATGATTCCCTTTATCATTATGAAGTGTCCCTCAGTATCTTTAAGTTTTATATTTTGAAGTCTTTTTCGTCTGATATAAGTACCTCTACTCCTGCTTTTGTCTGAATGCCATTTGCTTGAAATATCATTTTCCACTCTTTCACTTTGAGTCTATATTTGTCTTTGGAACTGAGATGTGTCTCCTGGAGACAGCATAGGGTTGGTTTTGTTTTCGATCCATTCTGTAACTCTATGTCTTTTTATTGGTGAGTTCAGTCCATTTACATTTAGAGTGATTTTTGAAAATATGAGGTCTTCTCATAGACTTTTTATTTTTTGCTTTCTTGTAGCTCAGTGTTCCCATTGCTTCCTTGTTTTTTATTTTTTCTTTTGTTTGGGTTTTGTGGATTTTCCCTCTAGTCTTTCTTCTTTTATGTTATGTACTTCAGTTCTAAATCTTCTGTGTGTGGTTACCATTATGAATATGTAAAGGATAGTTATATATAGAGTAGTAGTTCATTTTATTCCAGCATGTGCCTTATTTCCGTTTCCCTTTGCGAATCTGGATCTTCTAATCATCTCTTTTTCTGTTATTGTTGTCTCAATTTGTCCCTATTTATGCTGAACATTCATTACTACCTTGCAATAGCAAATCTCTTCTTATTGTTTAAGCTTAAAATGTCCTTTTCTTAGTAAGGGTTGCACTCCTCTGCTTCTATCTGCCTGCTAGTTGCCTTAAATAGTTATGTATTTTTTTGCCATTTTGTTTTGGGTAACCTGATCCTTTTCAATATTTCCTGTAGTGCAGGTCTCATAGAGAATTCCCTCAATTTTTGTATGTCTGGTAAGGTCTTTATTTCTCCATCATATCTAAAGGAATGCTTTACTGGATACGTTATTCTTGGCTGGTAGTTCCTTTCATTTAATAGTTTGGATTGTAAGGTTTGTGCTGAGAAGTCCAACGATAATCTAATGGGTTTTCCTTTATAGGATACCATTTTCTTTTCCCTGGCTGCCCTCAGAATTGTTTCTTTGTCATTAATATTTGATAGTTTTAATACAATGTGTCTTGGAGAAGGCCTTTTTGTGTTAAGATAATTGGGTGTTCTGTTGACTTCTTGAATTCTTAGCTTCAGCTCATTCCTTAGATTTGGGAAATTCTCGTCCACTATTTGTCTGAAAATGGTCTCTAGTCCCTGCTCCTTTTCCTTGCCTTCGATAATGCCAATTATTCTTATGTTTCCTCTCCTGATGCTATCAGCTAGTTCTTGTATTTCTCTTTCATTATTTTCCATTCTTCGGTTTCTCTCTTCTTCCTTCTGATTTATTTCTAGACTTCTGTCTTCTATATCACTGATCCTTTCCTTCATTTGGTCGACTCTATTCCCAAGCTTGCTAATTTATTCTTCATCTCTTTCATTGTGTTCTTCATCCCCAGAAGTTCTGTTTGGTTCTTTTGAGGGTTTCCATCTCCTTGCTAAAAAACTCATATTGCTGACCTAATTGTTTTTTCAATTCTTTGAATTGTTGCTATGAATTATTTTGGATCTCGTGAGTTTTTTCAGAAGTACTATTCTGAATTTTCTTTCATTTTATTTGCATATTTCTATGTTTTTGAGCTTATTTTGTGGAGATTTTTATCTTTCTTTCTGAGCCGACTTGTCATCTTGGTCGTTCATGGTGTTTAATGGACTATTTCTCCACCTGGGCATTAATAGAAGTGTATTCTGCTCTTTTTCCAGAATGACGATTTATTACATAAAGATCTCTCTTTATCCTTTTGCTAATAAGGTGTTTTTCTTTTGGTTTCTAGTAGGTGGCATCTAAGCCTCTGGATCCCTGTTTTATATAAAGCCATAATAATGCCTTTTTTCCCTTATAAATATTCAATCATGCTTTTTACCTTCAGTCTCAGTCCCTATCAGTGTTAGTGACAGTTTCGGTCGCATTAGCTCAAATTCCCCTGGAGCTCCATGGTGTTCAATTTTCGATGAAATGAGAGAGGGTCTCTTTTGCTTGAGGGATGGAGACTAGGGCTCAGCCTTCCGTTTTGCATCTGTGACTGGTAATAATCAACTGTTGCTTCTGTGCCACCTCCACTTCTCTATTTTCTTCCCTAATCTCTGGGCACTGCCACAGCCTGGAGCTCATAGCCCTTTCCCAGGCAGATTTGTTCAGAGAACCTGTAGCACCTTCTCCCCTACTCCTCCTTCAAGGGCTCTGGCTGGCTGGACAGGGAGCTCTTTGTTTCTCCCAGTCTACAGCCCTACTCCCTGCTGTTCTTACCTGTGTTAGCTATTATTTGCAGATCCCTTGCTCAGACGTGCTTGTGTGCAGGTTGGGTGTTTTTTGTTGAGTTTTAGATGTTCATCTTATTGTTGTTTCTAGGGGAGAGATCTGGGGACATCTCTCACTTCGTCATGCTTCTTGTAAATGTTATCTTTTAATTTCAATTTCCAATTTTTCATTGCCAGTGTATAGAAATAAAATTGCTTTTTGTATTTTGGTATTGTAGTGTGTTATCTTGCTAAATGATTATTGATGTTTCTAATAGAGTTTTGGAGATTCTCTCAGATTTTCTTCATAGACGATTATGTCACCTGTGAAAAAAAGACTGTGGTACCAATTTCTATCTATTGTTGCCAATCTGCAGGTATATGATGGGCCTCCAACCCAGAATTTGGTTGGAATGTTGAAACTGATAACACGACACACACTAAGAGGGTATGAAAACTTTAATTACTCACACAATGAATTTTTCTAGGGATAACAGGGTAGACTTCCCAAGAAAGTCTGCAAATGGTTTGCATGAGCAAGGACGAGAAATTGGCATGGAGTTTTTATGGCAGAGGCTTACGTGTTTTAAATTTCCTGCTAATGCCAATTGATGGAGCACCTGTGCTTGCCCAGATGTGAGACACAAGGGGAAGAAGGAACGAGGTTCAAAAGCTATGAGCAGCTGCATCTGCCGCCCCTGGTGCTGATCATATGCTCATTCAGTATGAGAACCTGGTATCTCTTTTGCGAAACAGCTGCTGAGGCAACCCTGGTGCCCACAGTGACAGAAGAAAAGCCGAAAGAAGGAGTCAAGAGTGAGAACAATGATCATATCAATTTGAAGTAGCAGGGCAGTATGGTTTTGTGGTGAGTGCAGTTTAAAATTAGGAGACCTACAGCACTTAATAAACTAATGAAAGCATACTGGGAATGGCAAGGTTTGTCAGTGAGACAGATTAGATTCAGATTTGATGGACAGTCAATCAATGAAAAATACACATCTGCAAAGTTGGAAATAGAGGATGAAGATACAATTGGTGTGTTCCAGCAACAGGTGGGAGGAGTCTACTAAAAATAGAAACCTGCTACTTTACCCCAGAACTTTGTTCTTCTAGACCAAGAAGACATTCTCACTTAGAAAACCACAATTTGTTTTCACCATATCCTGACTGCTACAATATGGTTTCTCTATTCTTTCATTTCCCGATTCCTTTATTGTACATAAAGTAACTGGTATATATACAAAAGCATATTGAATTTTTAAAAAGAACTAAATAGTCAATGGTATGTTTTGATCAACATCAAATAGAGGATAAGGAAAAATAATAGTTCTGTGAAAATACCTGCTTTCTCCATTAGTGGCATGCTCATTCAGCTCTTATCTTTATATTGCAATAAGTTATTTTGCTCTCATTGTTTAACAAAAAAGGAACAACAAAAATTCTTGCATACCTTTTTCGATTGGAGAATTTTAATGTTTTTCATTTATCATCTTTAAGCCATGGAAATTTTATAACTTTTCTGTATGTAGCTGTTACATGTGAGGCAGTCTGTCTTTAAGTAGAGATAAATTGCTCTAAAGTAAATGATCCTAGATAGTTTTCCCTTCAAGTCAAGAAACTTGTTTAAATAAACTTATTTGACAGTAAAAATGCTATAAGCAGTCAAACATCAAAAAATGGAATTAGACTCTTCATTACACTATCAAATCTGTATACTGTTATTTCCTTTTCTGATTTCACTGGTTAAACCTTCAGTACAGGACTGAATAGAAGACGGGACATTGGATGTCTTTTCTATGTTCCTGATCTTAGAGGGAAAGCATTCAATTTTGTACTATCAAGCGAAGTGCTAGCTGAAGGTTTTTGGTACATGGGCTTCACTGTATTGAGGAAGATTTTTTTCTGTTTTTGATCAGTATATTAGGTATGGATGTTGGATTTTGTCAAATACTTTTTCTTCATCTATTGAGATAATAACATTGTCTTTCTATTTTAGTTTGTTAATATGGTGAATTATACTGGGCTTCAAATCTTACATTCTTGGGATAAACAACACTTGGCATTATCATTTTTATTACTATTGGATTCAATTTGCTATATTTTTATTAGGAACTTTTTGCACATAGGTTCATGAGGGATATTGTTCTGTAGTTTTTTGAGGGTACTGTTTTTGTCTAGATAACTCAGAATCAGTTGGGAAGAATTTCTCTCTTTTCAGTATTCTGGGAGAGTTTATATAGAATTATTATTTCTTAAACTTAAAATAATTTTAAATGTTTAATAGAAAATAAAATTAAATAGAAATGTTAAATAGAATTTGCCAATGAAGTCAGATGGGCCTGGTCTGGATTTTTTTTTTTTTTTTTTTTTTGGTAGGAAGGTTTTTAATTGCAAATTCAATTTATTTTATAGGCATAGGACTATTCAGGTTAACAATTTTTTTAGTAAAGTTTGATAGTTTGTGTCAAGAAATCTTTCTATTTCATCTAGTTGTTTAATGCATTGGATTAAGTTGCTATGATATATTTTCTTATCCTTTTAATATTTGTAGAATCAGTAGTGACGTCACCTAATTCTTGATATGGGTAGTATATCTCTCTTTCTTTACTAATCAGTTAGTCTGGCTAGTTTTATCATTTTTATTAATCTCAAAGAACTTGCTTTTGATTCCATTTATTTTTCTTTATTTTCCTGTTTTCTATTTCACTTGATTTCTGCTCTGATCTTTAAGTTATCTTTGTTTCATTTGTATAGTCTTTAATTTGATCTTTGTTTAGTTTCTTAAAGTAGAAGATGCAGTCATTGATTTGACACCTACCTTCTTTGCTAATATATTTAGTTCTATAAATTTCCCCCTGAATATTGCTTCAGTGGTATCCCATAATTTAAAAAAATTTTAATTAATTAGTTTCAAGTACATTGATTAGACATTTATATAGTTTATGAAACAATCCCCCTAATTGCTCTTTCTCTACTCTGGCTCTCCACCTAGCCATTACATTAATGCTAACTGCATTCCCTATGCCATGCTCCCCATTCCCATGACCATCTATCACCTACTAATTTGTACTTCTTTAAACCTTTACTCCATTCTCCCAGTCCCCCAACTCCCTCCCCTTCTTGGCTGTTACCAGATTGTCTTCTATATTTGTGAGACTGTTTTTGATTTGTTTGTTCTTTTTGTTCCTTAGATGCTGCAAGTAAGTGAAATCATATGGTATTTATCTTCCTCTGACTTATTTCACTCAGCAAAATAACTTCTAGGTCCATCCATGTGGTTGCAAATGGTAGAATTTCATTTTTAATGGCTGAACAATATTTCATTATATATATGAACCATAACTTCTTTATCCAGTCATCTATTGATGGGAATTTAGATTGCTTAGATATCTTGGCTATTATAAATTGTGCTGCAGTGAACATAGGGGTGCACAGATCTTTACAAATTATTGTTTTGGTTTTCTTTGGATAAATACCCAGAAGTGCAATTACTGGATCAAAAGGTATATCCATTTTTAATTTTTTGAGAAACCTCCAGACTGTTTTCCATAGTGGCTGTACCAATTTGAAGTCCCACCAGCAGTGTATGAGGGTTCCTTTTCTCCCACATCCTCTCCAACACTTATTATTTGTCTTGTTGATGATAGCCATTCTAACAGGTGTGAGGTGGTATCTCATTGTGGTTTTAATTTGCATTTCTTGAGTATCTTTTCATATGTTGATTGGCCATTTGTATTTCCTCTTTGGAGAAATGTCTGTCTTCTACCCATTTTTTAATCAGATTTTGTTGTTGTTGTTGTTGAGTTGTATGAGTTCTTTATATATTTTGGATATTGACCTCTTATCAGATGTATCATAAGCAAGTATCTTCTGTTCAGTCAGTTTTCTTTCCATTTTCTTTACTTTTTCTTTTAATTTTTATTTTTTTAGGCAAGGCGACCCTTGGTCAACCTCACAGACTGCAAAGACCTTTTCAGTTTACAATCCCTTATTTTTTTTTTTTATTTTTTATGCCTACAGCACCTGTTCTTCCTAGGTGGTCTCCCATCAAGTACTAACCAGGCCCAACTCTGCTTAGCTTTCCAAGATCAGATGTTATGGGGCTTGTTCAGGGTAGCATCTTTTTGTTTTCTTGATGGTTTCCTTTGCTGTACAAAAACTTTTTAGTTTGATATAGTCTCATTTGTTTATTTTTTATTTGTTTCCCTTGCCCAAGGAGATAAACCCAAAAAGAAATAACTGTTAACAATATCAGAGAGATTACTGCCTGTGTTTTCTTTTAGAAGGTTTATGGTTTCAGGTCTTACATTTAAGTCTTTAATCTATTTTGAGTCTATTCTCATATAAGAAGGTGGTCCAGTTTCTTTCTTTTCTTTTTTCTTTTCTTTCCTTTCCTTTCCTTTCCTTTCCTTTCCTTTCCTTTCCTTTCCTTTCCTTTCCTTTCCTTTCCTTTCCTTTCTTCTTGCATGTTTGTGTCCAATTTTCCCAGCACCATTAGTTGAAGGGACTGTCTTTACTCCAAGGTATATTCTTTGTCATATATTAAATGAGCATATAGGTGTGATTTTTTTTCTAGATTCTCTATTCTGTTTCACTGATCAGTGTATCTGTTTTTCTGCCAGTACTGTGCTGTTACTGTTACTGTAGAGTTATAGTATAATTTGATGTCAGGTAGTGTGATACCTCCAACTTTGTTCTTCTTTCTCAAGATTGCCATGGCTATTCGGGATCTTTTATGGTTCCATTTAAATTTTTAGGATTATTTGTTCTAGCTCTCTGAAAAATGCCATGGATGTTTTGATAGGGATTGCATTGAATCTATAGATTACTCTGGGTAGTATGGTCATTTTAATGATGTCAGTTCTTCCTGCCCATGAGCACGGCATATGCTTCCATTTATTTGTATCTATAATTTCTTTTTTCAAAGACTTATAATTTTCTGAGAACACATGTCTTTTACCTCCTTGGCTAATTTGATTCCTAAGTATTTTATTGTTTTTGATGCAATTGTAGATGGGATTGCTTTTTTAATTTTTCCTTCTGAAAGTTCATCATTGGTGTATAAAAATGCCACTGACTTCTGAATATTAATTTTGTATCCTGCTACTTAACTGAATTTATTGACCAGTTCTAACACTTTTTGGGTAGAATCTTTAGGGTTCTCTATATAATAGAGTATCATGTTATCTGCAAATAACAAGAGTTTTACTTCTTCTTTTCCAGTTCGGATACCTTTTATATCTCTTTCTTGTCTTATTGCTGTGGCTAAGACTTCCAATACAATGTTGAAGAGGAGTGGTGAAAGTGGGCATCCTTGTCTTGTTCCTGATCTTAAGGAAAATGCTTTTTTAGCCTTTTCCCATTGAGTATGATGTTATCTGTAGGTTTCTCATACATAGTCTTTATTATATTGAGGTATGTTCCTTCTATTCCCACTTTTCTGAGAGTTTTTATCATAAATGGATGCTGGATTTTGTCTAACGCTTTTTCTACATCTATCAATACGGTCATATGGTTTTTATCTTTCAATTTGATCATGTGGTGTATCACATTAATTGATTTGCAGATATTGAACCAAACTTGCATCTCAGGAATAAATCCAACTTGATCATGGTGTGTGATATTTTTAATGTATTGCTGAATTTGGTTTGCTAATATTTTGTTGAGGATTTTTGCATCGATGTTCATAACAGATAATGGCCTATAGTTTTCTTTCTTTGTAATGTCTTTGTCTGGTTTTGGAATCAGGTAATAGTGGCCTCATAAAATGAGTTAGGAAGTCTTCCCTCTTCTTGAATTTTTTGGAATACTTTGAGAAGATAGGTGTTAATCCTTCTTTGAATGTTTGGTAAAATTCATCTATGAACCCATCTGGTCCAGGACTTGTATTTTTTGGGAGATTTTTGATTACTGATTCGATTTTCTTGGTGATAATTGGTCGGTTCAGATTTTCTGTTTCTTCTTGACTCAGTCTGGGGAGATTGTATGTTTCTAGGAATGTATCCATTTCTTCCAGATTGTTCAATTTGTCGGCGTATAATTGCTCATAATATTTTCTTATGATCCTTTGCATTTCTGTGGGATCCATAGTTATTTCTCCTCTTTCATTTCTAATTTTATTTATTTGAGTCCTTTCTCTTTTTTTCTTTATGAGTCTCGTTAAGGGTTTGTCAATTTTGTTTATCCTTTCAAAGAACCAGCTCTTGGTTTCATTAATCTTTTGTATTGTTTTTCTAGACTCTATTTCATTTATTTTCACTCTAATCTTTATTATTTCCTTCCTTTTATTTACTTTGGGCTTTGTTTGCTCTTTTTTCCTAGTTCTTTTAAGTGTAAGGTTATATTGTTTTTTTTGACCTTTTTTTTTTGTTTGTTTCTTGAGGTAGGACTGTATTGCTGTGAATTTCCCTCTTAGGACTTTCGCTGTGTCCCATAGATTTTGAATCATTGTGTTTCCATGTTCATTTGTCTCTAGGTATCTTTGGATTCTCCCTTGATTTCATTAATAACCCATTCATTGTTTAGTAGCATGTTATTTAGCCTCCATGTGTTAGTGTATTTTCCAGTGTTTTTTATTGTAGTTGATTTCTAGTTTTATACCATTGTTATTAGAGAAGACAGTTGATATGTTTCCAGTCTTCTTAAATTTCTTGATACTTGTTTTGTTGATTAACATGTGGTCTGTCCTTGAAAATGTTCCATGTGCACTTGAGAAGAATGTCTATTTTGCTGCTTTGGGGTAAAATGCTCTGAGAATATCTATTAAATCCATCTGGTCTAGTGTGTCTTTTAGGCCCATTGTTTCCTTATTGATTCTTTGCCTGGAAGATCTGTCCATTGGTGTCAATGAGGTGTTAAAATCTCCTACTATGAGTGTGTTACTGTTCATCTCTCCTTTTATGTCAATCAGTAATTGCTTTATGTATGTAGGTATGCCTATGTTATGTCCTCTTGAAGTATTGATCCCTTCCTTTATCAATATGTAATACCCTTCATTGTCTTTTATTATAGCCTTGTTTTAAAGTTGATTTTATCTGATATAAGTATTGCTACCCTGGCTTTTCTTTTTTTCATTTCCATTTGCATGAAATATCTTTTTCCATCCCTTTACTTTCAGTCTGTGAATGTTGTTTGATCTGAAGCAGGTCTTTTGTACACAGTAATGCACGGATTTTGTTTTCTTATCTATTTGGCTACCCTATATCTTTTGATTGGATCATTTATTATATTTACATTTAAAATGATTATTGATAAATACATAATGGCTGCCATTTTATTATTTATATTTGCTTTTTCTTTTTTCCCCATTATTTTAATCTCTCTCTCTGGTAAGTTGCTTGCCTCCATTTCATTTAGCTAATTTTCTGGAGTTTTCTCCTTTTGATTCATTTGTGGCATATTTCTTTGTTTTCTCATTTTATTAGCCTCTTTGTGTTTGTTTCTATGCACTAGGAATATTTGTTTCATCTCTCAGCCTTCACCAGATGGCCTTATGTAGAAGGTGTCCTGTGTGACCCAGCGGCGCACTGTCCCTGATCTGTGTGCCAGGGGCTCTGGACTTGATTTTTCTGTGGGTCGTGTGTGATCTTATGTTGTAGTTAAGCCTTTATTGCTGTTAGTACATTAGCGGATGGGATTAATGCTCAGGCTGACTAATTATGGGAATTGGCTGTTCCCACAGGGTATGAATTGCTATGTGTAGGCTACCCCACTGAGTGGGATTTGCCTTAGTAGGCTTGTATATTTGTTGAGACCACTACTTGTGTGTACCGCTTATGGAACTAGTCAAGAGTTGCTCTGTTGTGGTCTAGTACTAGCCTCTGGGTACGTTGGTTTTGTGGCCCCTTGGGAGATGCCCCCCAGTAGGCTAAGGTCAGCTGCTGCCTTTGATTGCTCAGTGCTACCTGGTGGGAGCTACAACATGATCCGCAGATGGTTGTTGCCCATGTTTGATCTACAGATGAGTGGAAGAGAGAACGCTGTAGGCTGCAATTCAGTTACCCTCAGTTCCTGGCCTAGAGCAGTTTAGCAGAAGGACCAGTGCTCCTTAAGACCTCACACTGGCTATCAATTGCTGGTAAGTATCGGAACTAGTAGAGCCTTTGGGTGATATACGTGTTGGGTGGTGCAAGGACTCCGGGAGTCACCTGGATCTATTGAGCAGATTTCCCCTTGCCACTGTAACCATGCTTCATCATCACAGTCAGAAACCAGATGATGACTTTAGAGCATGGCCTAATAAGAACCTGGCATTTGTCTCTCTTTTCAGCATTGTTGATGTTCTTGAGTGCATTGGCCAGCCTGTTCATGCATACCATTATGGCAGCATGGAAAGACGGCGGAGTCATTTTAACAATACTTAAGTGTAAATTTAGTGTCATTAAGTACATTCACAATGTTGTGCAATCACTCCCACTACCTATTCCCAAAAATTTTCATCATCCCAAACAGAACTTTGTAACCACTAAGCAATAACTCCCAGTTCCTCCCTTTCCCAGCACCTGGTAGCCTCTATTTTCTTTCTCTATGAATTTGCCTAATCCAAATGTTTATTACAAGCAGAATAATATAATATTTGTCCTTTTGTTTATGACTTCACTTTGCATAATTTTTTTAAGTTTCATCCATAATGTAACATGTATCAAAACTTTATTCCTTTTCCTGGCTGAATAATATTCAGTTGTATATATATATATACAGCTTTTTTTTTTTTAAGTCCATTCATCTGTTAATGAATTCAACAGATGAGTTGTTTCCACTTTTTGGCTATTTTGAATAATGCTGCAGCAAGCATTAGAATACAAGTATCTATTCAAGTTCCTGCTTTCAGTTCCTTAGGCTATATACCTAGTGTTGTGAGGGAAGCCTGCAGTCCTGGCAGGATGCCTGGTGCTCGGAACAACAAGGTCATCAGAAATAGGTGTGGACCTGCTCAAGGACACACTTCAGGGAAGGCGCACACACCCGACCTATTCTGGGACTTCTTGCTCCAGGGACGAGGATAAGAAAGAAATAAGATATAGCTGATGACATTGGTGGTGGCCCTGAGGCTGAATTTGGGATTTGGCTGTAGTTCTTAATTACTAACCTAATAATAACTAATAATAACAACAAAGCCAGCTTTGTGAGAGGGGCTGATAAAAAGGCATTGAGGCAAGGGTGGAGGATGCTAGCACGGCCATTCATCCCCTCTCCCTCATCCATGTTAGTTAATACATTTCCAGACTCAGACTCTTCTTCCTAAGGGACACGGCGACAGGTAGGAGTGCAATTGCTGGGTCATATGGTATTTCTATGCTACGTTTTTTGAGGAATTGCCAAACTGTTTTCCATAGTAGCTGCACCATTTCATATTCTCATTGTCATTGTCCCAGGATTCTAAGTTCTGCACATCTATGCCAACATTTATTTTCAATTTTTTAAATACCTATCCTAGTAGGTTTAAAATGGTTTGTTATAGTTTAATTTACATTTCCATAATTATTAATGATGTTGAGCATCGTTTTATGTGTTTATCATCCATTTCCATATCTTTGGAGAAATATATATTCACTTTTTTTGCTTATTTTCAATGGGTTGTTTTTCTTTGTTGTTGAGCTTTAGGAGTTTTTTTTATATATATATTCTGGTTATTAAACCTTTATTAGGTACATGATTTAAACTATTTTCACCAATCCTGTAGGTTTTTTCACTTTCTTGATGTTATTTGATGCACAAATTTTTTAATTTAGATGAAGTCCAATTTATTTTTTCTGTGGTTGCTTATGCTTTTGGTGTCATATTTAATAATACATTGCCAAATACAAGGTCATTCCAGCTTTCTTTACACAGCTTTAGAATGGTGTGTCTTTTTTCATCCTTGTACTTCTAGACTATTGATATAGGTATATTTAAGGTGAATTTCTCCTATGTAGCATATTGTTTATTGTGCTTTTTAAAAAATCTACTCTCATACTCAGTGCCTCTTAATTGGGATGTTTAGACCACTTATATTTAATCTCATTATTAATATAAACCTTCCATCCTCCAATTTCTTTCCCATCTGTTATTTTTTTTCTTCTCTGATTTCTTTTGGATTAACTGAGTATTTTTTATGATTACATTTTATCTCCCTTGTTGGATTATTAACTGTAACTGTTAGTTTAGTGGTTGCTTTAGGGCTTAGAGTTTACAGATGTCATTTATCACAATCACAGTGTTCACTCCAGTGCTATATTAATTACTTCATGTAGAATATAGTAAACTTACAAGTTTCTTTCCATCTATACTCCTCTTCTTCTGGCCCTTGTGCCATTGTTGTCATACAATTTGTTTATCTATCTACCTACCTATCTATATCCCTGAACTACATTGTTTTTTGTTTTTATTTTTGTAATTTACCTTTTGGTGAGATTTAAATTAAAGTCTTACGTGTTTACCCTGTAGTTACCATCCTTGGTGCTCTTCTTTCTCTTGCATGGATCCAGATTTCTATTTGTTACCCAATTACACATATATTACGCCTCTTGAGGTTGCACTTTCACTCGCTAATATTGTTTGTAAATTTTAAAAATTTATCTGAGCCTATCCCAGCACCTTGAAGAGCATCTGGCACACAGTAGGTGCTTTTTAATCAGACATCATAGGGAAGACTTCCACACAAACCCATAGGGTATTATTCTAATCCTCATGAGCTGTCACACAAACCACTATCATATCACATTCCTACTCTACTCCCTATGTCTGTCTTTTTCTATGATAGCACATTCTCAGAGTTAACATCACAAATGTTGCACACACACTCATACGTGGTCACAGAAATGTAGCGTGCCCACTCCAACAGTTTTACATAGTTAATCTCATTAAAACACACGATGACAGAATCAAAGCGTTATGTACCAACTCACAAAATCAGTCTGGTGACAGAAACTTGTAGGGACACGATTGAAATATATATATAAACAGAGTTATTCTAAGGGGGTATAGAGTCATATTAAGGAGCCATGGAATGCCAGGGCGGAGGTGTGATCAGGGACAGCCTCTTTGGAGATGTGACATTTGTATGTGAACATAGGGAGGGAGTAAGGGAATTTTGAAGATATCTGACAGAAGAGCCATTTTAGGAAGAGGGGACACATTCACACTCACCACCACCACCGAATCACAAATACGAGAACCATATGCAAACGAGACGCTCTCTACCATGACCCCGTCCCTCCCACCTGAAAGATAAGCCATTTGGGGAGAAAGAACGCCCTGGAGTCGGGACAGGGAAGAAGTATACCGCGCTTGCGCACGCTAATCCCTGCTCTACCGGTCCACTTATTTTTTCGGGTACTCTTATGCAATTCTAGGAACTAGCCTTTCACCCACTTTGTGTGGACGCGCGCGCACTAGCGTCAGCCCACACACAGACCCCTCCTCCTGTGGCTAAACTGCCGCTCTAAATTCTTCAGCCCAGTCGTTAAAGGATGTGGACTGAGCGCTTGCGCCCGCGCGCTTCAATAGCAGACCATCCAGTGTTACGCTTGGTTCAGTCTCTGTGGCGGATCCAGGCTTGGAGTTGAGAGAAAATGAGACTTCTGGTCTCCTTCTGGAAGGTCAGGGAGAGGCCGACGTGGAAGGAAGACCCGGCAGAAGGCGAGAGGTGACGTTACTAACCCTCTAGCCCTTGGGCAGTTGGACCTGCAGCACTGCGGTTTCTTTTCTGTTCTGGACTACATTTCCCAGTAGACTCCGCGAGCACTGGGCGGGCGGCCCCTTTGTGTCCTCCGGAGGCTGCGTAGCTTCTTTCCGGGCGGGTGAGGGCTGGGTTCCATCAGATTCTAAGGGCAGGAGGTGGGCCGGAGTAGAGGTAGCCGGAGCGTTCGGGGCGGGGACGGGATCTTACCACAGTTCAGTTCCACAGGTAGGGAGTGGGCTGAGGGGTGGCCTGTGAGTCACCCGGACGCGGGTCTCCGCGCTCTCTGTGTGACTTGACATGTGAGTTGGAGGTTGATTAGGTACTGCGTTGAAACTGTCACCCAATGCGCCTGTAAATAGCGTATCTGTGTGACTGTGGGTGCGAATAAGTCAGTGGTTAGTGCCAGAGAGCGTGAGACTGTGAATAGGACTGGGAAGGTATTCTCTATCCCCTTGTTTCCATACCCTCAGCCTCTTTGTGACCGGCGCGCGAGGCCCTCGGTTGTAATACGCTAGTATTTCAGGCTTGGGTGTATGAGAGAGGGTGACCATGTGAGACAGTGTTCATACACGGCCACTGAGTGTGATATGTGTAAAACGACGGTTGACGCTATTATTTTTAAGAACCTATATGTGAAGGGATTGAGACTGTGCTACCGCCGATCTATTGGAGATGAGAAGGACTGTGTAGTCAGGAAGAACTTTATTTGATCTTGCTACTGTTACTTATAGTTGTGTGTCTTTATAGAAATGATTTCTTACGTGTTTTCATTTGTAAAATCTAGAAAATCTGTTGTTAAAATAATAAATTAGGAAGTGATTAGGCATGGATTAAATGGTATGTGAACAAATTCCCAAGTCTCCGTTGTGCTTTGTCTCTACTGGAGAGGATGCTCCTCTCTTAATGGGAGGAAAGAGAAGCTGCAGACTTCTAGGCTGGTGATTCTGGATGCTGTAAGAAAAGCCTAGTTTCTCATGTTCTCTTCCCCATCTCAGTCATAAGGACACTGCCATATCCCAGGAGAAGAGCCAAAAGGAGGAAAGAATGGCTGTTGGACTTCTTAAAGCCATGTACCAGGTGAGTTGGTGTTTTCTCTTTCCTGAAATATTTTCCTGCTTTTTAAAACAAGTAGGCATTCATTTTCCTTCTGCTGAAACTTTTCTGGGTAATCAATTATGTCACGTTTTAGAACTCTCCAATGGATTCCCACCCATTCAGGATAAATACTGAAGTCCTTGCCTTGGCCTGCAAGGCCCTGTATAATCTAGTCCTTAACTGTCCCTCTCACCTCATCTAATTGTTCTCACTCTGCCAGTAACTTACTCAGTGCCAGCCACACTAGCTTCCTCATAGTGAGTTGAAAACATTCTTAACTCATGGACTTACACATGCTGCTCTCTGCCTGGAATGCCATTTCCCCAGATGCATTATTCTAGTCGCTGCCCCAAATTCATTCATTCATTCAACAAATTTTTATTAAGCACCTAAGCAACTAAGAAGTCTTTTATTAAGCAACTAAGAGGTCTTAGTCCTCTTCTGTGCTCTGTCTACAGTCAATCCTTTGGTGATCTCATCTCATAGCTTTAAATACGATTAATATGCCAGTTACTATCAAACTATATACAGCCCAGACCTCTCTCTTATAATCCAGACATATATCCAACTGCCTACTCAACATCTTCATTTGATTGTATAATAGATACTCATACTCAGACATCTCACTCTGAAGGAAATGAGCCATTGGAAATTTTGGGGCATAAGAGTCACATGATCTGATTCTCATTTAATAGGATCACTCTGGCTGCTACTGGGAATAAACCTAATGGGACAAGGATAGAAATAGGGAAACCAATTAGGAAACTCTTACATACTTCCTTATCTCAGGTGCTCAAGCTAAAATTCTTCCATGAAGAAGTTGTTTGTTCAACCTTCAGAAGATATCCAGAAACCGTCCATTTTGTAATACACGCACTGCTTCCATTCTGGTCCAAATCATCATCTCTCAACTAGATCATTGCTATACTCTCCTAACTTGTCTCCCTACTTCCACCCTTACTGTCTTCTAGTCTATTCTCAACAGAGCAGCCAAAGTGATCCTATTACATAGGTCATATTATGTCATTCCTCTTCATAGTGGGGATAGAAGTAATAAGTAATAACTCAGATAGGTTAGCTGTAAGTGAAGAAGAGAAATGGGTGGTGACTGAAGGAGAAACTGTGGTTGACAAAGTTTTTTAAAGGTAAGTATATGTCTTAGGCTGATGTTGATGCAGTAGAAAGGGATATTTAAAGTACTCTGGATTGAAGTATTTGAGTTTTAATGGAATTGATGATTTGCTCTGCACATTTTTCAGAGATATAGCAAGCACTTTTTGGTCTCACTTTTAATCTCATAGCTTCCTGAACTTATTAAACCGTTTATTAATTCAGTTTTATTCAGTGAATATTTGAATACCTTATGTGTGCCAGATACTGTTCTGTAACTGGGAATATAGCAGTGACCAAAAAAAAACATTCTTAACCTTCATGGAGTTTGTATTTTAGTGGAGGTGGGGGACAGACAATAAATATAACAAAATAATTAAGTGCTGTAGAGAAAAATAACGCAGGGTTAGGATAGGGAACTGGGGCAGGAACATTTCTATTTTTATACAGAATGACCTGAGAAGTACAGAAGGCTCGAAGGGAGAACATGCTTGACGTATTTGAGGATGTAATATCAGGGAGAGCCCAATGTGCCTGAGACAGAAAGAATGAGGTAAGTATAGTTACTTCACTCCATTTATTTCATTTCAGGAGTTGGTGACCTTCAGAGATGTGGCTGTAGACTTCTCCCAAGAGGAGTGGGATTGTCTGAATTCTTCTCAGAGGCATCTGTATAGTAATGTGATGTTGGAGAACTACAGGATCTTGGTATCACTAGGTAAGAATATCTTGCTTCAGAATTGAATTTCTTCTCATCAGGGGCTCTTGCTACCGCCATTGTGGAATTTCGGATAGCATCTTCCATGCTTGGCTGAATACCAAAGTAATACTAAAGTAATGGTTTAATATTTGTGAAGTTGGCAGCAAATAGGTCTATTACTAATCTATATCAAAAGCTTCAGCTTCCCTCTCCTTTGAATACATGTCCTTAACACATTTTTCTCTGGCTTACTGTTAAGTTCCCATTTCCTTGATGATCAAAGATGGGATATGAGTTCCAGGATATCCACAGCATGACCAAAGTCTGTTTCTTTTCATATATGCAGGACTTTGCTTTTCTAAGCCAAATGTGATATTATTGTTGGAAGAAGGCAAAGAGCCCTGGAGGGTGAAGAGAGAGCTGGCAAAAGGCTTATGCTCAGGTGGGTGAGGAAGAAATAGGCAGGCAAAAACCTTTGCAGGCAAAAACCTTTGCTCAGCTTGACTCAAAGGTGTCACCTCTTCACTTTTCTTTGTTGGCATGTTTTCAAATGTTCTGGATCTTAGTATAACTTGGGGCCTTTTAGGGTGTTCTCCCAAATTTGTTATTTGAAACTTATCTCTCCTTTAACACTTTTCTTCCTCTTTCTACTAACTCATGTATCTATTCTCTGAGTCCCATTTCTTCTCAGTTTCATAAGCTTCTTTCAGTCTTTTAAAAATCTTATCTGATAAACTTTTGAGCTCAACAGATACTTACAACTGATGTACCAGGTTTAAATCCTTACACTTACATGCAGTGAAATTTGGGGCAAGTTACTTAACTTCTGTGCTTTTGTTTTGTTATTTGTAAAATGGGATAATACTTTTAAAGTGCTCTGAACAGTTCCTGTCTCATTATGAACTCAATAGTTGTTAGCTGCTGTTAGTAGTAGTAGTATACCTGTAAATGCCTCATTTTCTTTTAATGGTCAGTATATCCGTTTAATCAACATTTACTGAAATTGTACTTTAAACAATGTACTTGCAAAATGCTATGGTGTTACACATTTATATAAATAAACAATACGCTAGTAGCAGAGTTATGATATAGCCATAAATGTAATAAAGAGAAAGCTGGCATAAATGGGAAACTCAGAGAAGAAGGTGAGAAGCAGAGAAATCTGGGTAACTGAGAAGATGATGACCTTTAACAAAAACGCAGGTCAGAAGCTAGAAAACATTTGTGGGAAAGATGCTAAGTTTATCTTTGTAGTGTAGGAATGATTTTCATACAGATATAGGAAGCATTAAGGTAAAATGGAGGGCTGAAGTTCAGAAGAACCAGGGTCATTGTAGACATCTCTCCAGCTCAGCCACCACGCCCTCACAACCTCTCACCTATCTTTTATGTCTTTGTTCAGTTTTCTGAGAGAAAAAATTGGTGTGGATTGTAGTATCAAATATATATGGTTAAATTTTGTTTATTATTAAATAAGTCACACATAAATATATATTAGTACATATGTGTAGTTAATAATAATAGAACAAAAGCTCATGAACCTACTTGTTAGTGTAAGAAATAGAAAATTGTCAATGGCATTTTAGGTTCTTTAAAGCCCCTGCCTAATGATATACCACTTCCTATTCATGGCTCATTCCCACTCCTCACTGGAGTAACCATTATTCTATAATTTTGCTTATTATTTTTTGGCTTTTCTTTATGATTGTACAATATATTCCCATTTTCAACTTTTTATGCATGGAAATGTATTTTGTATGTAATGGACTTTTTTTAAACACAAAATTATATTCCCGATATTCATCCATGTTGATCTTGCTAGCTGTAGTTCATTGAATTTTTTGTTTTTATTTTTTAAATAATTGAAAAATTTTGCAATTACAGGTAACATACAATATTCAGTCTTGAAGTGGCTTTTTTTATGTTATAGGACTTCTGTTCAGCTAGAATTCAGGTGACTCCCAAAGATGGCTGTTTTGTAGTTTAGTTGTAATTTTGATGTGATTGTGAGAGGAGGCAAACACAGCGTTTACCTACCCCACCATCTTGACCGGAAGGTTGTTGAATTTTTTTTTTTTCCTGCGGAAATGTAATGTGTTCTGCTGTGTAAATGACTTAATCCATTAAAGGTCATTTGAGTTGTTTCAGTTTTATGCTATTGTAAATGTTACTGAAATGTTACTGCTATGAACCTTAAATATGATTGCTAGTGCACTGTGCTGGAGTTTATTTAGAGGATACAGCCAGGAATTTACTAGATAATATTCTATTTTACTTTTCAAAGTGCTTGTGTTAATTTACATTTCTAACAGTTGTGTGTGAGATTGCTCATTGCTTCACACTTGGAATTGACAAATTTAAAAAGTTTTTTGGTAACCTGCTGGGTTTCTTCATACTTATAATCTGAATCCCCTTGATGACTAAAGAAATTGAGCATCATTTGGATTTCCTATTTTTGTGAGATGCTGTTCAAGTCTTTTGTCAATTTTTGGAAAGGTTGTCATATATATGTAGTTTATATATATATATAAGTAGTTTATATTTTTGATATTTTGTTTTAAGAAACCTTTCCATAATCCAAAGTCATATAGATACTCTCAAAATTGACTTCTGAAGATTTTCCTTTTATATTTAGGGCCATTATACAGTTGAATTTAATTTCTGAGATTGAAGTAAGAATTTAATTTGGGTGCTTTATGGAAAACCAAATGTCCCAGATATTTATTGAATAAATGAGTTCTCTTTGCTCATTGTTCTGAATGTTAGCTCTTAACATATCAGGTTAGAGTATATTTATGGATCTGATTTTGAGCTCTATTCCATTCCATTGATCTCTATTTCCTTATATCAGTACCAGTCTGTCTTAATGAAAATACTTTATTGAAGACTGAATATCTGTTAGGGCAAGTCCTTACGCCTTGTTTAGAACCTCTCATTTGCTCTTTGGCCATCACAATAAAGTTTAGGGTCAGCTTGTCAATTTATACCAGAAAACAACAAAAAGCTATTGGCTTTTGATTCATTTATTTACTTTATATGTCAATTCTGGAAATTTTTCTATTTGCAAATGTGGTTTATCTCTTCATTTATTTAGGTTTTTCAGTTTCCTTCAATATGTTTTATAGTTTTCTCTGTAAAGGTCATGCAGTTCTTCCGTTAGATTAATTCCTAGACATTTTAGTTTTGTTGCTATATTAAATGTTGTCTATATTTCTGTTTGTTACTCGTATATAAAAATGAAGTTTTGTACATTAACTTTATATCCAGCAATGTTGCTAAGCTCTCCTGCTAATGATAGTAATGTTTAGATTTCTTTGGATATTTTTTGTGGGCAGGCATGTCTATGAATAATGGCAGTTTCTTCATTTTAAATTCTTATGCCCTTAATTTCTTTTTTCTGTTGCCCTGTATTCAATCTGCAGTATGTTGTGAACTGAAGTAGTGATAGCAGGCATTCTTGTCCACTTCTGGTCTCATTGAGAGTGCCTTAGTATTTTGTTATTAATAATTCTGATATTTAAAGATTTTTGGTAGATATCCTCTAATTTTTTTTTTTTTTTACTAGAGTTTTGATTGTGGAAAGCTTTTGAGTTTTAAGGAATGTTTTTCTATATCTGTAGATGATTCGACAGTTTTTAGTTTTTCATGTGTTAATGAGGTGCATCATATATTACATTTTTAATTTTGAATCAACCTTGTATTCCTGGGAAAAACCCATCTTTATATTTTTTTGCATTCATGGCTAGTTGCTATCGGGCAATATTTTCTTTGTTTTTTTTTGCATCTGTGTTTATCAGTGAACCTGTCCTTCAAATTTCTCTTCATGTATTCTTATTGTCAAATGTTAGAATCAAGATTGTCATAGTCTCTGTTGGTGAATATTTCTTTTTCTTCCTTAGAAGAATTTGTAAATCAAGATAATTTGTTCTTTGAATGTTTGGTAGAACTTTGTTCATTTTTGCCTGGGACTTTTTTGTATGTGTGAAAAGAATTTAAATTGACAATTTAATTTCTGTTATGTTCTAAGATTCTCCTATAGTCGTGGAGATATGATATTTTTTCTAAGAATTTAAACATCTTGTGTAAGTTTTCAAATTTATTAGAAAAAGTTGTCCATTATTTTATAAAGTTGGTAGCATGTGTTATTATGGCCTCTTCTTTCTTCCAAAAGGGAGAAACAAATCTTTACAGAGGGTTATCAATTTTTTAGTGTCTTCATTTTTCACTTCACTAATCGTAATTTATTTTTTTTAAATTTCATGTATTTCCTCTATATATGATTTCATTCTTTCTACATTTATTTATCCTGTTATTTTTTTAACTTTTAAATTGATAATTCATTGTTTTTGAAGCTTTTTTTCTTTTTCTATTTTAAGCACTTAAGGCTATATTAGCAATGTATCTATCCCACATATTTTCATGTATAGTGTTTCTGTTATCATGTGTATCTAAGTATTTTCTAATTTTTATTGATTCTTATTGACAAATTATTTAAATATTTTAAGTTCCAAATTAAAGATTTTTATTTGGTTTAATTGCATTGTAGTTAGAGAATTCTGTCTAATATGCATTCATTGAAATTTTTTAAAACTTATTTTATGTCCTAGGGATGTTGGTAAATAGTCTATGTTTCCTTGAAAAATAATGTCTGTTTCCTGGTTGTTGAGTACAGCGTTTGATATATGTTCGTTGGATTAAGCTCATTAATTTTGCTGGTCAAATCTTCTGTGTCCTTATTGATTTAAAAAAGCATTCTCTTTGAGCAATCAATTATGGGGAGACCCATGTTAAAAACTTCTACTCTAATGGTGAATACATAAACTTATTTTGTAATTCTGACAACTGCTTTCTTATATTTTGAAATTATTTTATTAGGTATTATGGCTTTAGAACTGTTTTATCTTTCTGGTGTATTCTTCCATATATTACTGTTATCCTCTTTAAATCTAGCGATGATTCTTCCCTTAACTATTTTGCTTGATATTTATATAGCTATTTTAGCCTTCTTTTCTTAATATTTACTTGGTGTAGTTTTTTCTATACCTTTACTCTCTTACTTTCTATTATATATACTGTTTTTAAACAGTATATAGCTAAAGAGTTTTTTAGTCCAGTTGGATCATCTTTATCTTTTAACTCAATGATGGTAGTAAATTACATTTTTAGATAATACTAAAAATTTATTTCCACCATCTTATTTTACTTTATAAATTCTACTTTTTTCTTGTTTCTTAACTTCTCTATCTGTTTATTTGAAAGTTACACAATGTATTTCTATTCTTATACTGGTTACCTTAGACAAAAATTTTTTTGCATTTCAATAACTTTATTGAAATGTATATCCCTTAGTACCAAAACATTAGTAGTTGGTTAGGTTACCTCTGCTAACTCAAAATTAATACCGATGTAGTCAAAATATTGAAATATATTAGCCTTTTGGGAAAACTGAAAAGTTATCTACAAATCATGGTTTATGAAAATATAAGATATACTGTTTTTCTTGGTTTGTTTTCCAGTGCATATTTACTCATAATATGATGTCAGAATTGTACAGCCATCCTGGATGGACTCTGACTACATATTGCACTGAGTAATCGTTTACAACACTTTTAACACTGTAGAGCTCCTTATACTCACTGGCATAATAGAAAATCCTGAACTCTATCTCAGCAACTTCATTATTATGAAAATGTTTATTAACTTTTCTTAAGACTTTTGGCAATTAATGAAAGTATATTCTCTTTATTTTAAACAAAATTCTAAAGTAGAGGCAATGGCAGTTTTTGAAAAACAGTCCATAGTAAAAACTTCTGGTGTGTCAGATCAGAAAGTTTTCAGAGTGATGTTAATTTATTTTGAGTTACTAATACAATAAAAACTAATTTTTTGATGGGACTAGACTGAAGCAGTAGATGTGTATAAAAACTTTTATCACAAACATCACCTGTTTTCTAGAAAAAATATTAAAGATAACTTAATATGCTAAAATTACTAGGTGTGTAGTTTGGTTTATATAAAATGCCCTCAAATTTAAATGTAATTTTCATATAACAATAAAATTTATAGACATTATGGGTGCCAAGAAACCATTTTCACTGCCTAGAAAAATGATCTTTGTCATGCCTTAAAAGTGCATTTGTGAAGTGTTGGTTTTGACGTAAACCTCAATTTAAAATTTAAATTTAAATTAAGTAGGTTACTGTTTTTAGTACCACCTAAGTATATTGACCACAATATAGAAAGCTGGATCAATGTCTGAAATGAAGATTCACAGTTTACCTTCTTAGACTTGTCATTAGCATTTAAAATTTATGCACTTGGCTTTGTATGCCTCACAGATGAATGCAAATTTAAGCATAATTCCACCATAGCCTAATGTTAATTAGGCAGTTTCCTTAAATCTGAGAACATTAATGCTAATCCAATTGTGGTATTTTGAGGCTTTACAGCTTAAATCCATTATAACATTATGGAATCCATGGTTAAGGATTGTGAAGAAAGGCTTCAGTGAAGAGCTTTTTGTTGCTGTAATAATCCAATTAAGGGACAGTTTCAGGAGTTGTTGGAAGGTGGGTTATTCTGTAGTTACTCTGCTTCAGTTGCTGTGCAGTTCACTCAGAAACAATCCTTTTCAACTTTTGAACGTTTGGTTCAGAACACTTGTTTGATGAATATTTAGTTAACCACTTGGATATGAGCTTTTGCCAAAAGGTCAAACCACTACCATTTATTTTGGAATGTTTCTGAAGACATTCTACTCCTGTTAACTCTATACACTTCTGTGCTTGGATCTCCATTGCAGTGAGAAGCAGTGCCAGCACAGAAAACTTTGCTTTAGAAAATGTGATCCTTTAGTGGCATGCCTTAAGTTGAGTTTCTATTCTTTCAAAACTAAGGCTATTCCTCTTTTCAGATGGCAAATTCTTGAATGAGTGAATAACAGAGTTGCAGAAATTGAAAGGCGGTAGTAGCTTTGACTTTCCAACACACCTTCTCCAGCACAATCTTCTCTACTCTCATCAAGTCTGTGAACCTATACTGGCTTATTTGGATCAAGTCAGTGGCCAGTCCTCTCCTCTTCTATTGATTTTTACAGCCAAGTAGAAACAGTACAGTCTAGCACACCCAAGGTGTTTGGGCTGTATCTTCAGTTTGGACAGGAATCTGTACAGTAAATTCACAGCTAGAGAAAATGTCTTTGTGTTGAAGCCAAAGAACTGAGTTAGACTAAGATCTTTTACCTCAGTCTGTTAGTTGAAGTCATCCTGAGGCTGTTATCATGTGTAGTTCAATTAGTCTCAAGCCGCAGGCCTTCAGCTGACATTTCAACTCCTGTTCCAACAGAATATTCATTTGGTGTAGCTGTTTCTGAGAGTCAGTTGTGTTGGGATCCATAATGAGTTACCTTATTAGTATAAGCTGTTAGGTGTGGTCAAAGGTGCTCACCATGAATAACACTGTTTCCAGGAGGAAGGTGTAGGGCTACCGCCTGGGAAAAAGACAAAGGCCTGTCAAATTCCTTATTATACAAGTCTTTAAAAAAAATCACAATGAAGCTCTGATTGTAATTGAATGGAATAGATATGGTAAGAATTTATAACTTTACATTATTGATCATTCATATACAAAAGCAAAATATGTATGTTCTCCCTTTACTCAGAGTTTTGGGGGCAGATCCTGCATTAGAATTGTAAAGCTTTTGCTCATTCTTCTAAAGTTTATTTTATAGGGTATTTCCCATCTTCATTATTATTATTGCCAACATTAAAGGCATCTTCTGAGGTTATTTTCTTTATGCTTTCTTCTATTGCTTTTTAAAAACAATTTTAAAATTGCAAAATAATATTATTTGAAAAAATGAAGTATAAAAAGTACAGTAATCACATAGTTTTTACATTCTATTATGTGCCTTTTATTTATCTAATGATTCATATGTGGTGTTTTACAAGTCACAACATATACATAACTTTTTAATGGTTACTGTTATTACCTATTGTCATTAATTATTTTTGTGACATCTTTTGACATATTCCAATACTATGTGTGTTATTGCAATAGCGTATTTTGTTCTTTTTCAGTATAAATCATTGAACAGGTTGGTTTTTACTGTAACCTTTAATTTAATGTTATATGGTATTAATGTTCTCAGCCCTGATTTTTTGTTTACATTTGCTCCTTTTTAATCCCTTTTGCTTTCTTTTTTCTCAACTACTGTCTTAATGTTGGAGTTCTCTAGGGTTCATTCCTTGCTTCTTTCTCTTGTCTTTACACTCATTCTCTTGGCAGTATAATCTCTTTAATTCCATTTATATACTATCAACTCCCAATTTTCAATCTCTATCTTAAACTCAGTCTCATGTGCCTATCTGCCTTAACATTTCTATTTCCAAAGTCTAAAGACACTTTAAGTTTATTATGTTCAGAAATGAACTCCATACTTTCCTATCTTGCTACCTAGACCTGCTGTACCCATGGCCTTTCCCATCACTGTTGATGGCTACTCTATCTTTCCATTGCTCACACCATAAACTTTGAAGATATGCTTGTCTCATCTCTATTACATTTCATATCCAATCTGTCAGGATATCCTCTTGGCTTTTCCTACAAAAGACACCTAGAATCTGACCACCTTGCTATAACACCATTGATATCTCTCTGGTCTGAAGCATCATCTTTCACCTGGATTACTACAATAATAGGTCCCTTTGCTTCTCCCCTTGCTTCCTAACTTCCAATATTTTCATGAATCAGTAATTAGATATCACTTCTTATAACACTTGTGGCTTCACCCCACTAAGAGTAAAAGCCAAATTCCTTAGGGGGCCTGTAATGCTTAAGTAATCTGCTTATCCTTTACCTCCTGTCTTCTACTGTTCCATCCTCTTCATTCACACTGGCCTTCTTACTATTCTTCAAACATACCAATATGCTTCTACATTTAGGCTTTTCTTTGGGGTGGGGGGGCAGAATGCTCTTTCTCCAATTATCTAAGTAACTTCACTTTTTTTTTTCAAAACTTTGCTTAAATTAAATGTTAACTTATTAACGATTCCTATCTTTGACGTCACCAACATTCCCGACCTCTTACCTGCTTCTCTTTTCTTGTAGCACTTAGTACCTTCTAACAAACAATAAAACTTACTTAATTAGCATTTCTTTTCTGTCTCCCCCAAGAATATAAGGTCCATGAAGGTAAGGATCTTTTTTGCTTACTATGATATTGAAAGCATCTAGAACAGTACCTGTCACAAGTTTCAATGAATGTTCTTAAAAAAAGCAACTGTAAGAATTGGAGGTTATTTCAGTGTTTGTATTATTCATACATATATAAAATTATAACTGAGTTCAACTACATCCATAATTTCTCCTTTAAAAAAATGTATCTTTAATTATACTTCACATACAATATTTTATTAGTTTCACCTACACAACATAATGATTAGACACTCTATCTCTCTCTCTCTCTCTCTCTCTCTCTATATATATATATATATATATATATATATATATATATATATGTATGTATATGTACATATATATATACATATTTCTTTCTGTTTTCTTTGTTCATTTTGCTTTTAAATTCCACATATAAGTGAAATCATGTGGTATTAGTCTTTCTTGGTCTGACTTATTTCAGTTAGCAGAATACCCTCTAGGTCCATCTATGTTGTTGCAGATGGCAAGATTTCATTCTTTTTTATGGATGAGTAAAATTCCAGTGCATATGGGTACCATATCTTTATCTAACTGTCCATCAGTGGACACTTAGGTTGCTTCTATTTCTTGACTATTGCAAATAATGCGGCCACAAACATAGTGGTACATATATCTTTTTGAATTGGTGTTTTGGATTTCTATGGTTAGATACTCAGAAGTGGAATTGCTGGGTCATATGACAATTCTATTTTTATTTTTCCGAAGAAACTTTATACTGTTTTCCATAGTAGCTGCCCAATTTACAATCTCACCAACAATGTACAAAGGTTCCTTTTTCTCCACATACTCACCAGCACTCGTTTGTTGATTTTTTTTATGGTAGCCATTCTGACAGATGCAAAGTGATATTTCATATGGCTTTAATTTGTAATTTTCCTGATCAGTGACGTCGAGCATCTTTTCATATGTCTATTGGCCATATGTCCTCTTTGGAGAAATGTCTATTCAGGTCGTCTGCACATTTTTTGATCCAATTGTTTGTTTTTTTGGGGGGGTTAAGTTGTATGAGTTCCTTATATATTTTGAATAGTAACCCCTTATCAGATGTATCATTGGTGAATACCTTCTCCCATTCATTGGGTTATTTTTTTATTTTGTTGATGGTTTCCTTCGCTGTGCAAAACCTTTTTAGTTTGATGTCTTGTTTATTTTTTTCTTTTGTTTCCAAACTTTTCTGAGGAGACTTATACAAAAAAAAAAATATTACTGAGAGTGATATTTTCTTCTAGGAGTTTTATGGTTTCAGGTCTCACATTTAAGTCTTTGATCCATTTTGAGTTTATTTTTGGATATGATGTAAGAAGGTGGCCTAGTTTCTTTTTTTGCATGTATCTGTCATTTACCCAAAACTATTTATTGAAGAGATTCTCTTTACTCCATTGTATATTCTTGCCTCCTTTGTCATAGATCAATTAACCATATAGTTGTGGGTTTATTTCTGCACTCTATTCTATTCCATTGATCTATGTTTTGGTTTCTATACCAGTACCATCGTGCTTTGATTACCGTTGCCTTGTAGTATAGTTTGATGTCAGGTAGCATGATACATCCAACTTTGTTCTTTTTCAATATGTCTTTGGCTATTCAGGGTCTTTTGTGGTTCCATATAAATTTTAGGATTATTTGTTCCATTTCTGTGAAAAATACTATCGGTATTTTGATAGGGATGGCATTGAACCTGTAAATTACTTTGGGTAGTATGGATATTTTAACAATGTTAATTTTTCTTATCCTTAAGCATAGTATATCCTTTCATTTATTTGTATCTTCTTCAATTTCTTATAGTTTTCTGAGTAGAGGTCTTTTACCTCTTTGCTTAAATTTATTCCTAGTTATTTTAATGTTTTCGATGCAATTATAAATAGGGTTGTTTTTAAATTTCTCTTTCTGATATTTTGTTTTTGGTGTATAAAAATGCAACCAATTTCTGAATATTTTGGTTCCCTTTGGTTCATTTATTCATTTATTAGTTTTAATAGTTTCTTGGTGACATCTTTAGGGTTCTCTCTATATCATGTCATATGCAAATAATGACAGTTTTACTGTTTCCTTTCTAATTCAGAAACCTTTTGTTTGTCTTGTCTAATTTTTAGACAAGAACTTTGGCTAGAACTTTCAATACTGTGTTGAATAAAAGTGGTTGGTGTAAGTGGACATCCTTGTTCCTGATCTTGAAGAAAAAGCTTTCAGCTTTTCATCGTTGAGTATGATGTTAGCTGTGGGTTTGTCATATATGGTCTTTATGTTGAGGTACGTTTCCTCTATTCCTACTTTGCTGAGAGTTCTTATTCCATAATTTCTTCTTGACCTGATATTTACTCTTCTGATTTTCTTTTAATTCTAATCATTTCTCATCAAGTTTCTATGTGATATACTTTTAGTTCTGTTCTCACACACTGTAGAACTATGAAAGCTAATATTTCCATGGGTTTTATTTGCTATTAATTTGACATGCTTTATTTTATGTATGTACTTTCATAAAAATACTTTCTGGTACCTAATAGAGGAGACATTTTAAAAAATATTTTTCAGGCTGGGAATCTACGTGCAAAAGTGAAGACTTAACTTCAAAGCAGGACATTTATGAAGCACAGTCATCTCAGAAGATAATAGAAAAACTGACAAGCTGTGGCCTTGAGTACTCCCATTTCAGAGAAGAGCGGAAATGTGAGGGCCCTTTTGAGAGGCAACCAGTGAATCAGAAGGCATGCTTCAAGGAAGAGACAATCAATCATGAAAAAGCCTTTGTTGATAAAAGACAAGAATGTAACAAATCTTGGGAAAGTTTCCATTTGAACACACTGCTTCATACACAACAAATAATTCCAAAAGAGGAGACAGTACATAAATATGATACATATAAGAAAAGCTCTAAAAAAAATTTAATGTCCAGTAAACCCAAGAATCTCTATACAGAGAAGAAACTTTTGAAATGTAATGACTGTGAGAAAGTTTTCAGCCAGAGCTCATCCCTTATTCTTCATCAAAGAATTCATACTGGAGAGAAACCCTATAAATGTGTAGAATGTGGGAAAGCCTTCAGCCAGAGATCAAATCTTGTTCAACATCAGAGGATTCATACTGGGGAGAAACCCTATAAATGTAAGGAATGTAGGAAAGCTTTCAGTCAGAATGCTCACCTCGTTCAACATCTGAGAGTTCATACTGGAGAAAAACCGTACGAATGTAAGGTTTGTAGGAAAGCCTTCAGCCAGTTTGCCTATCTTGCTCAACATCAGAGAGTTCATACTGGAGAGAAACCCTATGAATGTATTGAGTGTGGGAAAGCATTTAGCAATAGATCATCCATTGCTCAACACCAGAGAGTTCATACTGGTGAGAAACCTTATGAATGTAATGTGTGTGGGAAAGCATTTAGCCTTCGTGCATACCTTACTGTACATCAGAGAATACATACTGGAGAGAGACCCTATGAATGTAAAGAATGTGGGAAAGCCTTCAGCCAAAATTCACACCTTGCTCAGCATCAGAGAATTCATACTGGAGAAAAGCCTTATAAATGTCAGGAATGTAGGAAAGCATTCAGCCAGATTGCATACCTTGCTCAACATCAAAGAGTTCATACTGGAGAGAAACCCTATGAATGTATTAAATGTGGGAAGGCTTTTAGCAATGACTCATCTCTTACCCAACATCAGAGAGTTCATACTGGAGAGAAACCTTATGAATGTAATGTTTGTGGAAAGGCTTTTAGTTATTGTGGATCCCTTGCCCAACATCAGAGAATACATACTGGAGAGAGACCCTATGAATGTAAGAAATGCAAGAAAACTTTTAGGCAGCATGCACACCTTGCTCATCATCAAAGAATTCATCTTGGGGAGTCACTCTCACCACCTAATCCAGTCAATCACCAAGTCCTGTAGACTCTATCATAAGTATTTCTGGAATTTAAATTATTTTCTCCATCTTTAATGTCATTCTTGTCTAAGATCCATCTCATCGGGATCACTGCTATAGCTGTCCGACAGGTCTTCCTGTATCAACTTTTGGTTTCCTTAAATTCATTTCCTACCATATACCCAAACTGAACTTTTTGAAATGTAAGAATACATACATCACTGCCTCCAATTAAAATGTTTTTTTTTTTTCTTTTTGCTTGCTATTGTTCTTAAGCTAACATCCACAGTCTTTAAAATTGTCTATGAGGTGCTTTATTATCTCATTCTTATATACCTCTTCTTTTATTCCAGTCTCCTTCTCTGGGCACTAGGCACTTACCAGGATGAAAAACTTACATTCTAGAAAATTATATCTCTGCTACTACTATTGGATTATGTGACTCTGAGTAATTTGCTTGACTCATCTAAACCTCAGGGTTTTCTTTAATTCTTAAAATAGGGATAATAAAGGGTACCGTATTTTAGAAATGTATTAAATGGAATAGCGTCTGTTGTATATTGATCTGTGTTAAGTAAGAAATTTGCATGTAAAGTACTTCATATAGTACATAAAATATAGCACATATTCAGTAAGTGATAGCTAACATGTATTGAGTGCCCACTATGCACCAAGCAGTGTTCTACATACCCAGCATATATTAACTCACTTCTCACAGCTAAAACAAGATTCCTTAATGGACAAAGTAGAAATAACAGATCAGAACTGGGAAACTTAAAAATTTTAGAACATAAATGGAATCTTTGTATTCTAGGTGAGTAATCAATATAGACATAAGTAGTAGAACTATAACACTTATAACCAGTTTTAAGAAGTTTCCAGAGAGAATGAATTGGATAAACCCATAAAGTGAGGATTTACAGAATGCAGAGTTTACATTTAGATAAAAGAATAGAGAGTATCTCAACTCCCCTCCCCCCAAAAAAGCAAAACAAAAGCTGATAAATATATAAATTCATATTGTCTCATAAAAAGGCTCAGGTAGTTTTATGGTTGAATCTGGGTAATTTTAAAAGCATTTAAACTTTCACACTATAGAAAAAGTGTAATGTTTATAATTTTGTTTAATTCAGTGATTGTAAAAAGGGGATTTAGGGAAGAAATCTACAGACATACACACACACACACATACATATATAATATGTCTATAGATATACACACGTGTGTATATATAAAATTTCATTCAGTGACTATTGAGTAGCTACTATTTGCTAGAGACCGTCACTGCTTTAGATGTGAGGAGACAACAGTGGTCAATCCAAAAATTATGTCTTCATGGAGTTAAATTCCAGAGGGTGAGAGTGTTAATACTTAAATATAATCATAGATCTTCAGACCCAGAAAACTGAAGGATAATGATGTAAATTGAGTATTATATAGTCTAGATGGAAGAGACTCAAGATAAAGTTATTCTTAATTCACAAATTCACTACAATTCTAACCAAAATTCTCAAATGGGCCTTTTTGCCTTTTATTTTCACAACTTTGTTCTGAAATTCATCTATGAAGTATGAATTCTTAACAAAAGGAAGAAAATTCTTGAATATGATGTATTTGTAGAAATTTTGCATATGATAAAGGTGGTTTATACCAGTAAAGAAAGGACGGATTTGGAGATAGTCGAATAATTGACTATATACATCAATAGTGCTAAAGGAAATGCAAATAAGGCTACAGTGATGATTTCAAGATCATCACCTTGGCAAAAGCATTACATTGCCAATGATTGGAAAGATGTACAGTAATGGGAATGTTGATGCAGTGTTATTTAGAAACAATTATGTTTAAGATAATTAGGCAATACCTAGTAAAGTTGAAGAAATGGGTACTCTGACCCAGCAAATCCACCCTTAAACCTCTTCTACAAAGTCTCTCGTGTGTTCGGGGAGACATACATGAAGGTCCACTTCAGCACTGTGAGAATGAAAGTTAAAAGCAATCAAAATAGCTGTTAGGGTGAATAAAAGTTAGAACTCAAGTTGAACGAACTAGAATAAACTAGAGATACTTATGTCAACATGGACAAATCTCAAAACCAGTAAAATTGAAATAGCATTTTGTATGACATGGTACTACTTATTTATATAACATTTGAAAACACGCAAATCATACTATATTTTTCATTGCTAAATACCATATGGAAATAGTATAATAACATTCATGGAAATAATCAAATTCAGAACAATAATGACCTCTGGGGAGGCAGAATGAGATTGAGGGAATGATGCAAAGGGTACAAATAACTTATTTTTTTTTAAAAAATAAGCAAATATGACCAATTCTTATAATTTGATAAGGCTGGTTATGGGTTTATAGGTAGGTTCTTGTTCTTTGTGTCTTTCTGTATATTTTAACTGTTTCATAATAAAAATGTTTAAATGTTTGCTTATGTCAGTTACTTACTGTACCTCAATTGTGCCACTGGTGTTACCATCCATATCACCATTTCTGTAGAAAGAAACTCACTTCCAGATACAATCATTGTTATCAATTGACTATACTTCCATGTGTCAAAGTTTTGAGAGTGACTGTTTTTATGCTGGGCATTTATGGCCTACGTATTACATGTTTTTCCCCAGCATTCTTTTCCTCCCAACTTCATCAAGGTGATTGACAAAATAGGATATATTTAAGGTTTACAATATGATGTTTTGATTTATGCATTGTGAAATGATTAGCACAGTCAAGCTAATGTGTTCATCACTTCGCATTGTGTGTGTGTGTGTGTGTGTGTGTGTGTGTGTTGAGAACGCTTGAGATCTACTCTTTTAGCAGATTTCAAGTATACAATACATTATTTTTGACTGCATCTGCCTTATTTCACTTAGCATAATGTTCTCCAGGTTTATCCATGTTGTTGCAAATAGCAGGATTTCCTTTTTTAAGGCTGAATTACATGCACCATATCACATTTTCATATTTCATCTGTCTATAGACACTAAAGTGGTTTCTCTCCCTCTCTCTCTCTCTCTCTCTCTCTCTCTCTCTCTCTCTCTCTCTCTCTCTCTTTCTCTCTATGTATATATATATCCATATATATGGCAGTTTTATTTTTAATTTTTTGAGGAGCTGCCATACTGTTTTTCGTAATGGAATACCAATTTACATTCCCACCAACAGTGTACAGAGGTTTCCTTTTCTTCACATCCTTGCCAATGCTTGTTATCCTTTGACTTTTAAAAAAATAACCATTCTAATAGGTGTGAGGTGATACCTCTTTGACCTCTTTGTGGTTTTTATTTGAATTTCTTTGATAATCAATGAAGTTGAGCATATTTTCATGTACTTCTTGGTCATTTGTATGTCTTCTTTTAAAAAATGTCTTCAGGTTCTTTACCCATTTTTAATTAGTTTTATTTATTTTTTGCTATTGAGTTTTATTAGTTTCTTATATATGACTTGCAAACATTTTTTCCCATCCGTGGGTTGCCTTTTCATTTCATTGATTCCTTTGCCATGCAGAAACTTTTTAGTTTGATGGAGTCTCACTTGTTTATTTTTGCTTTTGTTGCCTGTGTTTTTGATGTCAAATCCAAAAAATCATTGCCAAGACCAGTCTTGAAACATTTTCCCTCTTTCCTTATAGAGTTTTATGTTTTCAGGTCTTATCTTTAAGTCTTTAATATATTTTGCATTGATTTTTGTGTGTGGTTCAAGATAAGAGTCTAATTTAATTCTCTTGCATGTGGCTATTCAGTTTTACCAACAGCATTTATTAAAGAGACTATCCTTTTGCCATTGTGTATTGGTGACTTTGTCAAAAATTAGTCAATTGTATATGTGGAAATTAATCCATTATCATTCTTGATGTTTACAAGACACTATTCTGTATCATAATTTATTAATTCCCTGTTGTTTCTAATCTAAATGTCTAGAATTTTTATGGACCAATCATTATCTTTTCAGAACTCGGTTTTTCAGATGTTAAAGGGAGATAATTCTACCTTTGTTATAGAACTGTTACATGAATGTATCATAATGCATTAATGCTTAGCAGTACTTAATGGGAGCTATTATTATTTTATAAAATATATGGAGAAAGGGGAAAGGAAACTGGAGAAGGCAAATGATATGAGGCTATTACAGTATAAATGGGGTGGAGACTGAAATTTACTTAAGATAGGTATATAGTATACAGGAACAAAGATACACAGTAACTGGATTTTAAAAAAATGTATACCTAAATCAACTTAGTCACTGGTTAGTGCAGCAGAATTTTTGTTTTGGGCCATTAGTAGTAGTTTGAGTGCTTTATGGTGATTAAAAATATATGAATATATAGAATTTAAATACT
Source organism: Eidolon dupreanum (assembly GCA_028627145.1). Lineage (NCBI taxonomy): Eukaryota > Metazoa > Chordata > Mammalia > Chiroptera > Pteropodidae > Eidolon > Eidolon dupreanum. Next base: position 96,643,421 of record CM053508.1, on the reverse strand, counting down.
TTTGTCATAGGTCCCAAGGTTCTGGAGTATCACTGCACTGCTTAAATCTTATGCCCATAAATAACTCTGAGGTAGGCTGTATTATCCAGGCAGCCAGCTGTTGAACAGGAATATACTCCATAGATTTTAGATTGACAAGTGGATGAAAAGGAGAGACTCCAAATTTAAACTTTCCAGTACCTAAGGTACTCTCAACTACCTCTATCCATATTGAATAAACAACAAAACAAAATTAGATTAGAAACTGCTGAACAGTTAAAATAACTCCAAGCTCTTGCATTCTTTTGTCTTGAGACTTTACAATCTCTGATAGGTTCCTTCTCAGCTATGTGAACTAACTAGATCAGTACTGCCCAATAGAAACACACAGACCAGTCAGAACAAATGGCAGCTAATTTTTCAGAAACTCTAATTGTAGTCTCAGTGCAGTAAAAAGGGAGAGCTCAGGGAAAAAAGCAAGAAACAAAAAGGAAGTGATTAGCAGAATACATACTGTAGAAATTTTGAATGTATGTCTGATATATTAAAAATAAAAAGGTAGGGGTACTAATAACATCCGAAGAAGTAAAATGTCAGGAAGGGAAAGCAGAAGGGGACTTAACCTCACCAAAACAGTACCACATTCTTATGTTTTTCTCTTTCATTATGCCTCTCTGAATGCCTTGCTCTTGTGTAGGACTACCTCTGAAAAAACTAAAAAACAAGAATAGACAAAAGAGATTTTCTTTCAAAGGGAGAGTAAATAAAAGCTCTTTTAAGAGTAATTTGGGAAGTTCTTTACAAATATGAAATATAAGTACCCCAATCCATGTCCTTGTGTATATACATATCTTGTATATTATAAACCAGTATAAGAAAAAGATACACCCTTAGTAGTGACAAATGAAATATAAATAGCTGTAAAAAGCGTATGAAGAAAGAACTGGATAGAAAACCAAGTACAATTTAATTAAAATTGTATTTTTTTATTAAAATTAAAAGTTTTTTCAATTACAGTTGATATTCAGTATTTTGGTATTTTCAGGTATAGAGCATAGTGGTTAGACATTTATATAACTTACAAAGTAATCTTCCAATAAGCCTCCACCCCACACCATATATAGTTATTACAGTATTATTGACTATAATTCATAAGCTGTACTTTACATTCCTTTGACTATCTTGTAACTGCCAATTTGTACTTCTTCATTCCTTCACCTTTTTCACTCTACCCCAACCCCACTCCCAACTGGCAGCCATCAAAATGTTTTCTGTATCTATGAGTTTCTGTTTTGTTTGTTCATTTATTTTGTTTTTTAGATTCCACATACAGGTGGAATCACATGGTATTGTCTTTATCTGACTGTTTCACTTAACATAACACCCTCTAGATCCATCCATGTTGTTGCAAATGGTAAGAATTTATTCTTTTTTAGGGCTAATATTCAGTTGTATATATGTATCATCTCTTCTTTATCCATTTGTCCTTTGACTGGTATTTGTCCTTTGATAGGTATGTAATTATTACCATTTTATTGTTTTCATTGTTCTCTGTTCCTTTCTCATGTGTTTGCTCTCTTCTCTTGTAGATGGCTTTCTGTAGTGTTGTATTTGAATTCCTTTCTCTTTATTTCTTGTATTATCTCATAGATTTTTGGTTTGTAGTTTTCATGTGCTTTGTGTTTATAGCAGTCTATTTTAAGTTGATGGTTGCTTAAGTTTGAACACATTCTAAAATCACTAACACTTTTACTCATCCTCTCCATGTTTATGTTTTTGTCTTTTTTTACCTCTTTTATGTGTGTGTTTGTGTGTATCCCTTTATTTACCGTTATAGTTACACATAATCGTCCTACTTTTGACTTTTTACCTTTGTACAACCTTTAGTATTGGTTGATCCACTGCTTCTATTATGTGCTTGCCTTCGTTGGTGAGAATTTTTTCTTTGCAGCATTTTCTTATTCATATTTTTTATTTTTTTTCATCTTCTTAAAGAAGTCCCTTTAACATTTCTTGTAATAATGGCATTTTCTTATTGGGAAGCTCATTCTCTCTCCTTCAATTCTAAATAATAGCCTTGCAGAGTAGAGTAATCTTGGTTGTAGCTCTTTGCTTTTCATCACTTTGAACATTTTGTGCCAATCACTTTTGGTCTGCAAAGTTTCTGTTGAGAAATTAGCTAATTGTCTTATGGAAGCTCTCATGTAGGTAACTAACTGCTTTTGTCTTGCTGCTTTTAAGATTCTCTTTTGTATTTAACCTTTGGCATTTTAATTATGATGTATCTTGGTGTGGGCCTCTTTGGATCATCTTATTTGGAACTCTCCCCATTTCCTGGGCTGGTATGTCTATTTTCTACACCAGGTTAGGAAGGTTTTCAGTCATTATTTCTTCAAATAAGTTTTCAATTCCTTGCTCTCTTCTTCTGGTACCCTTATGATGCAAATATTGTTACACTTGATGTTGCCCCAGAGGTCCCTTAAACTTTTCTAATTTTTAAATTATTCTTATTTTTTATTTTCACTACTTTGTCTTCCAAGTGGCTAATTTGATCCTCTGCTTCATCTAATTCAGTGTTGATCACATCTAATGTGTTCTTCATTGCATTTATTGTAGTCCACATTTCTGACTGGTTCTTTATTGTGGTTTCCATCTCCTTTTTGTGTTTACTAGCTCTTTGTTGAAATCCTCACAGATCATTTACTCTTTCCCTAAGTTCATTGAGCATCCTTATAACCAGTATTTTGAACTCTATATCTGCTGAATTGCTTTCCTTCATTTTGTTAAATTCTTTTTCTGGAGTTTTGTTCTGTTTTTTAATTAGGACATGCTTTTTTTGTCTCCTCATTTTGGCTGCCTCTCTGTGTTTCTATATATTAGGTAGCGCTGCTGTGTTTTCATCTTGGCAGGGTGGCCTTATGTAGTAGGTGCCCTGTGGCACAGTGTCCCTACTCACTTGATCTGAGTGCTCCAGGGGTGTTCCTTATTGTGTAGGTTGCATGTGCTATCCTATTGTAGTTGAGCCTTGATTGCTGTTGGCATGTCAGTGGGTGGAATTGACCCTCAGATTGATTGGCTCTGAAGACTGGTTGTGACTTCAGTGGATAAGCTGTTGTGTGGCAGCTGACTGCATAGACTGAATTTGCTTTAGTAGGACTCTGGTGCCTGCTGAGATCACCCTTTAAGTGTGTTATTTGTGGTGCTGCCTAGGTGGTGCTCTGGTGTGTGGTCTGAAGCTGGCCACCAGGTTTGTGGGTTCTGGGGCCTCTTGGGAGGGGCTCCAGTGTAAGCCAATTTCAGATACCGCCTGTGTCTACCCTGGGGCCACCTAGTGGGAGCTATAAAGTAACTTGCAGTTGGTTGCTGTCTGAGCTGTGTTTGGAGGTGTGCTGTGTTGGAGGCCTCGGAGTGGTTATTCTGTGAACTGAGGATGGCTGCAACTATTGCCAGGCTTGGGGCTCCTTAGTGAGAGGTACAGAGCACGCTGAGGTCAGCCACTGCTTGTTTTAGGTTTGTAGACTATTTAGAGATTTTCAGAAAGTCTGCAGCATGAGCCCAGTCCAGCCACTGGGAGGATTTGCCTCTGAAAGAATTTTGGGCTGTGCACATTAACTGGGTTGAGTGGGGTCTCAGAATCACCAGAATGCAGCAAAAGCAGAGTTATCCAGGTTAATGGAGACTCATGTTTGGTGCCTGCCTGGGCCTGCAGGCTGTGTCGGGGGAGGGCTCGGTAAAGGAACAATGGCACCTTCCAGCACTTTAGTACAGAGAAGAGGAATCCCCACAACAGCTGGTTGTGAAAATCAGTACAGACTCAATACGGTGGGGCAGAGGGCTTCTGTAGACCCAACCGTCTTTTTAAAGGGCCTGAGCACAGACTCACTTCTTCACAAACACTCACCCTAAGCTCCAGTGAAGGGACATGAGGGACATTTGGGTAGGAACTGACTTCTGGCTACAGGGTGAGGGCTAGAGGGGCAGCTCTCTCTAGCACTAAGTGCAAGCAGGCACCAGTGTTTCCTTGTTGAGACCTCCCCGCAATAACCTAATACACACTTTGATGCATTTTCTCATATAGTGCTTGCAGTTATTGTCTATAATTTTTATTATACAGATAAATAAAATATGAGGCTCAAAGGTGTTTATACAACTCCAGGACCAATTTTAAAAATGAAATACCAGAAGTCTGATGGGAAAAAAAGAAAACAAAATTATTTTCCCACTACTATTTTTTTTGTGTGTGACTGTTATGGGATCATTTCAAGAACACCAGATGATATTGGAATAAAGGGAAAGGATTACACAATTCTTTGAGCTGAATTTTTACAGATAGATATTTAGCAAAACTGCTGTGTGATTTTTTTAGTATAGCATATTCCTTTCTTTGAATTTGTTTTTATTGTGATATAATTAACATACAAGAAAATTCACCCTTTTAGAGTGTACAAATTCAGCATTTTAAATATATTCACAAAGTTCTTCAACCATTGCTTTCATCTAATTCCAGAACATTTTATTACCTCATATGATTAACAATCATTCCCTATTTTCTGCCAACCACCCCAGGCTCTAACAACCACTAATCTACTTTCTGCCTCTAAGAAGTTGACTATTTTGGATATAAATAGAATTCTATAATATGTTGTCTTTGTGACTGGATTCTTTCAATTAGCCTAATGTTTTCAAAACCCATTCATGTTGTAGTACGTCAGTACTTCGTTCTACTTTTTTTTTTTTTTTTTTATAAAAGCAGACTTTAGTTTTTAAAGAAGTTTTAGGTTCACAGCAAAATTTAGTTTAATGTACAGCGATTTCCCATATATCCCCTCCCCACTCACACACATAGCCTTTTCCATTATCCACATCCTCCACCAGAGTGGTACATTTGTTACAGTTGATCACTCTATCCTGACACATTATTATTACCAAAAGTCCATAGTTTACCCTACAGTTCACTCTTGGTATTGTATATTCTATGGGTTTAGATAAATTTGTGATCTGCCGATATAATATACAGAGTAGTTTCACCCTGCTAAGAATCTCTTTTTTTTTTGTTCATTCTGCCCTCCCCACTAACCTCTGGTAACCACAGATCTTTTTACTGTCTCTATAGTTTTGCCTTTTCCAGTTGGAGTCATACACTATGTACCCTTTCAGACAGACTTCTTTCACTTAATAATATGCTTTTAACTTTTCTCCATGTCTTTTTATGGCTTGATAGCTATTTCTCTTTAGCACTGAATAATATTCCATTGGCTGGATGTCTCATAGATTCATTCACCTACTGGAGATCTTGCTTGCTTCCAAGTTTTGGCAATTATGAATAAAGCCGATATAAAGATATGTGTGCAGGTTTTGTGTGTGTGTACATAAGTTTTCAACTCTTTTGTGTAAATGCCAAGGAGCCACAACTGCTGGATCTTATGGTAAGAGCTTTATTGCCTTTTATTGCCCTAAATTATTCCATTGTATGGCTGTGACCCATTTTAATTTATCCATTTATCAGTGGATGGACATTTGGACTGTTCCCACATTTTGACTCTTGTATTACTACTATGAATATTTTTTGTGCAACTTTTGTGTAGACATATATTTTCATCTCTCTTGGGTATGTAACTAGGAGTGCAGTTGCTAAATCATATGGTAATTGTATGCCTGACTTTTTGAGGAACTGCCAAGACATTTTCCAAAGTGACCACATCATTCTCAACACCAGTGTATAAGGGTTTACATTTCTCTAAGTCCTTATCAATATTTGTTATTTTACATCACTTGGATTATAGCCATCCTATTGGTTATAAAGTGGTACTATGTATAGTTTCGATTTGCATTTCCTTAATGACACGATATTCAGCATCTTTTCATGTGCTTTTGGCCATTTGTACATCTTTGGAGAAATGCCTATTTAAGTCCTTATCCAATTTTAAATTAGTGTCTTAGTTTAGGCTGCTATAACAATACCAGTGACTGGGTGACTTAAACAACAGACATTTATCTCTCACAGTTCTGGAGGCCAGAAATCCTAAGATCATGGCACTGGCAGATCCAGTGTTTAGTAAGGGCACTCTTACTGGTTTGCAGATGGCCACCTTCTCATTATATCCTCAAGTGGCCAAGAGAGAGGTCATCTCTCTCTTTTTTTTTTTTTAAATAAGAGCACTATTCCCATTCATGAGGGTGCCACCCTCATGACCTAATTACCTCTCAAAGGCCCCATCTCTCAATACCATCACATTGCAGATTAGGGCTTCAACATGTGAATTTGGAGGAGGGACATAAATTTCCAGTTCATAACAATTAGGTTCTCTTTATTGATAAGCTGTAAGAGTTCTTCATATATTCTGAGTACAAGTTCTGCTATGGTCTGAATATTTGTTTCTCCTGTAGAACTAAGCTAAAATTGAATTACTTATGTCAGGGACAAAAATGGAGACAATGCAGATACATATGGGAAACTTAACCTATCCTTACAGGAATTTACAGATTTTCTCAGAAATCAACAGAAGGCACCAACCAATCTCAAAATGCTACTTCTGTTCATGCAATCTATGGACTTCCTTGTTCCCCTGATTCAGCTACCTTGATCCAAATAAGAAAGAAGACCACTAGGTAACCAATCAGCTAAAAAAAAGTCAAATAACTTCCAGTATTTATCCCATAAAAATTCCTTAGTCCGTGAAGAACCTGGAATGCATTGCTTCTTGAGCTTTCCAGCAGGCAGGTCAAAAACATCTTTCTCTGCTTTGTAGTACGCAGTATGCAGTTTGGACTTTGGACCTCCACTCTCCCCATTCATATGTCAAATCCTAATGCCCACTGTGATAGTATTTTGAGGTAGGGCCTTTGGGAGATGATCAGGTCATGAGAACTGAGCTCTTATGAATGGGATTAGTGCCCTTATAAAAGAGGGACCAGAGAGCTCCCTTGTTTCTTCCACCATGGTAGGGCACAGTGAAAAGATGTGCATCTGTGAACCAGAAAGCAGAACCTCATGACACAGAATCTGTTAGTGCCTTGAACTTGGGCTTTCCATTCTCCAGAAATGCGAGGAATAAATTTCTCTCGTTTATAAGTCACCAGCATGATATTGTTATAGCAGCCCCAAAGGACTAAGACAAGTCTCTTACCAGATATGTTATTTGCATTTTCTCCCATTTTGTAGATCATCTTTTTACTTCCTTAATTGTGTCTTTTGAGACAAAAAAAAAGTTTTTAATTTTAAGAAGTCCAATTTATCTATGTTTTTCTTTTGTTACTTGTGCTTCTGCTATCCTAAGAAACCATCCAAGGTCACAATATTAACACTTATGTTTTGTTCGAAGAGTTTTATTGTTTTAGCTGTGACATAGTTCTGCATCAACTGATATATAATTTTCTTCCCTTCTAATAATGTGTGATATTATATTGATTTTAATATGTTGAACCATCCTCACAAGACTGAGATGAATTCCACTCAGTCATAGTATGTAATCCTTTAATAGGCTGCTCAATTCACTAGCATATTACTATTGATAGTATTATGATATTCTATGTTTAGCTTTTAAGTTGACAGAAACTATTACTGAGGAAAAACAGACTTTGTAATTACTAGCCAAAAACATTAAACCAACTATCTTAAATATGCTCAATGAGGTAAAGAAAACAATAAAAAAAAGTCAATAAAATATGAACAAAATGAATGCCAGTCAAGAAATAGAAATTATAAAAAGGAACCAAAAGAAATTCAAACCAAATTACAATAACTGAAATGAAAAATTCACTAGAAGAGTTCAATGGCAATTTCAAGGAGGCAGAAAACCTAGTGAGTTTGAAGATGAGGCAATTGAAATGATCTGGTCTGAAGAACAGAAAGGGAAAAAAAGAATGAAGCAAAAAGAATAGCCAGAGAGGCCTGTATCAAAATGTGTATAATAGGAGCCTAGGAGGAGACTAGAAAGAGGCAGAAAAAATATTGGAAAAAATGACTTCCAGAATCTTCCTAAACTTAATGAAGACATGGTATATACACATCCACAACTCTCTTGCAATCAGGATAAACTCAAAGGGCATTCACACTGAGACATGTTATAGTTAAATTATTGAACATCAAAGACAGAGAATCTTGAAAGCAGCACAAGGGAAGCAATTTATCACGTAAAAAGGAGCCTCAATAAGATTAACAGCTGATTTCTTATCAGAAACCATGAGAGACAGAAGGCAGTGAGATATATTTAACATTTTGAAAGAGGGGGGAAAAACTTTGACAGTTGTTCTACATTAAGCAAAACTATCAAGAATGAAGGAGAAATAAGGATATTCCCACAAAACCTGAAAGAGTTTGTTACTAGTAGACCTGTTGTGACTTTGTTAAGTTAATATTTGTTACATACAGCTCAGATGGTGAGCTGTGGTTTAACAGAAACCCACAAGGTAATTGAACTAGAGATGTTTATTACTTGGGTCCTGGAAGAGGTGTATGGCATGACTTGAGGGGCCACACAGGGAAGTCAAGGCAGGGTGCAGGTAGAGAGCACAGCAGGACCTGGAGTAAATGCCTTTTTTAGGGTCCATGGGTGGACTGCTTTGAGATTCCCGGGCTAAGGGACTGGTCATTCAATCCAAAATTTTAAGGTTTGGTTAAGCTTCAAGGGAGTCTTATTAAAGAGGTACAGAAAAGGAAGGCCCTGGGAGACAGAGGAGACTTTAGTACAAGGGCTATTGGGGGAGCCATATCAGGAACTTACTTGTGACTTTGTGGGCTGTTACCTAGGGCATGCACTTTTGGGAGCGGTATTACCAGCTAAAGGCCCTTTAAGGTCACTTGACCACACAAAATAGATGCCAAGGCAGCAATATTATATAGTAGTTTATCTAAACTCTGAATATCTTAAAAGAAATGTTTCAGGCTGAAATGAAAGGACACGATAGTAACTTGAAGCCATAAATATGTAGTTAAATATAAAAGCCAGCATTATTGTATTTGGTTTGGAACTTTTTTTCTCTCTGATTTAAAAGCTAAACATAGAAAGTTATAAATCTGTTAATGGGCACACAATGTACAAAGATGTAATCTGTAACAATAACAATATAAATGAAGGCACACAGAGATGTACAGGAGCAGGTTGTATATTATTAAAACTAAGTTGTTATTATCCAAACTATAAGTTTAAGGTGTTAATTGTAATCCCCCAGGAAACTACTAAAACAGTAACTAAAAATATACAGAAGAGAATTAAAGTCATACACAATAAAAAAAATCAACTAAATACAACACAAATGGAGTTGAGAAATTAAAAAACACATAAGACATACAAAAAATATGTAAAAAATACAAGTCCTTTCTTCCTTAATTACTTTAAATGTAAATGGATTAAACTGTCCAATGAAATGGTAGAGGGAGAGATAAAAATACAGTCCACCCAAGTGCTATCTACAGGAAACTCACTTTATATAAAGACATAAAGAGATGGAAAGTAAAAGTATGGATAAAGATACTTCATGGAAATAGTCAACCAAAAAAGAGCAGAGGTAGCTGTATTTTTGTCAACCAAATAAAATTTAAGTGAAAAATTGTTGCAAGTGACAAAGAGGACAATATATATTGATAAGAATTAATACTCTTAAATGTGTTTATAGTATAAATTCCTACTTACCAATGGAAATTACTTTATTACTCCTTTAATTATAAGATATATTTTTTAATTTCAAAAATTAACATTTTAAGAAATATCTGACCAGATTAAAAACTATTAACTTGTTGTTTTTTTTTTTTTTTTGCAAAAAAGTTATTTGCTTATTGGGTTGAATAAAACAATATTGGCTACATTTTTGGTACCAGATATTATGATAAACACTAGGGAAAGAGATGAAAGCCACAACTTAGTTCTAAAGTATATCATAGTTTAATTTTTAAGATCAGAAAAGTATAAAAACATAAAATAATGAAGCTAGTTAGAAATGTAAAGAGAAGATTCTTAAAATTCTACCAGAGTCATAGGCTTTCATTTGCTTCTCCATTTATGTGGAAGATGAGGGTAGTGACATAATTCTCAAAAACTAAAAAGAAATACAAAGGTGGAACAGCATTTCCCAAAATCTCAAGAGGTAGCGTGAGCCAAGGATTTTGTGTCCAGCCATTTTCCTTCCAGTACAAGGCTAGAGAAAAATAGTTTTCAATACGTATGAATACACATTAGGAATCTATTAGAGGGCAAGTTTCATTCCATCGAGTTTACTGGGAAACTTGGAAAACAATGGAAAAGCCAGCATTAATTTAATTATATTGATTCTGTGTCCACTTTACTATTTCTCTCAAAAATAACATCTTACAAAACTATAATGCAATATCACAACCAGGATATTGACACCGATATAATCTACTAATCTTATTTGTATTTTCCCAGTTGTACTCACTGTGTTTAGTTCTATAAAATTTTATCATGTTTATGTTTGTGCATCTACCAACTTAGTCAAGATGTAGTTCATCACAAAAATCCGGTTTCCCTTTTATAACCACACCAACATCATTCTGCCCTTTTAAACCCTCCATCCTTAATCTGTGCACCATCTTTTCTACATTTCTAAAATTTTGACATTTCAAATATGTTATATAAATGGTATCATACATTGTGTAACTTATTGAGATTGGCTTTGTTTCACTCAGCATAATTCCCTGGAGATTGATCCAGGTTATGTGTATTAGTAGTTTGCCTTTAAGAATAATTTTAATTTGTTATTCCATGGTATAGATGCAGTTTAATCATTTACCTAATGGGCATCTGGATTGTTTTTTTTTCAGTTTTTTGGCTATTTCAAATCAAGCAGCTATGAATATTTGTGTATTTTCAATTTTATGCAGTTCAGTACTTTTTAAAATTTTTCTTTTTGAGATTTCCTCTTTGCCCCATGGATTGTTTATAATTGTGATGTTTTTCCTGTTGCTGTCTTTATTGATTCTAGTTTGATTCCCTTATGTTCAGAGAACATATGGTCAGAGAACATATTCTATGTGATTTAGATTTTTAATTTGTTGATGTTTATGACCCAGTGTATAGCCTATCTCGGTTAATGTTCTGAGTGCTTAAAAACGTGTATTCTATGGTTGGTGGAGTGTTCTATAAATATTTAATTATAGATATGACTAAAATAAAGCAAAACAAACAGCATCACTTGGAGCATATTTGTATTTATGTCCTGGTACATCTGTGCAATTTTTTCATAAGGGGTATATTAATTATATGTATGCTGAATGTACATACTAAGTTATTGGGCATGTGCAACTTTAAAATTAATAAATGCCTATTTCTCTAAAGTAGTTATGATTTTCACTCACCGGAAGATGAAATTCCCATTCCTCCAAATCCTACCTCTTGATACTTGCCAGTTTTATTTTTCCAATAGATACTTGTGAAATGGTATCTCAATATAGTTCTGGTTCACATTTTCCTGATTACTAATGAAGACAAACAACTTTTCTTGTTTATTGATGACTTATGCTTTCTCTTCTGTGAAATGCCTGCATATGCATTTATTTTTCAACTAACTTGTTTTTCTGACTTAAAGTTTATAAAGATATTCATCTACTCTTGTGCCAGTTATGTTTATTGCCTCACAGCTCCAAATTCAACTTTCAGTACCTGCTCTGCTATAATGAACTGGCTTCCATGCATTTTCTTCTTTACAGTGAGTGTGATGTTAACCGTTTCAATAGGCTTTTCTTACTGGTCCTGGTATGGAGTGTTTCACACTTTCTTCCTACTACTTGGTTGTTTAGCAGTGTGGGTGTGTAAGAACAATAAGTGGTGCTGTGCCCCAGCCATTTACCTATACAGCATATATCCCTTGGCAAGTATGTAGCCCAGCCAAGGCCAAACTGACTACCTTCCCAACACAGACAATGTAAACTACTGGATAGCCAGGTGCCCAGAAAAAAAGTGAGAATTTTGGCACTCTGCCAAAATTATAGTACATCAGCAAACATGTGACTATAAGAACATACCATCATAAAAAGTGAGGAAACTTCATGTATGAAAAATTTTTTGGGGGACAGAATGTATTTTCCAAACATGGCTATCAAAATATATCCCATCTCATATGCTCTACTTACATGACACTCTACCATCAAGATGCAATGGCATAAACAAATAGGAAACGGCAGGAGTGATTATGTGATTTCAAGGCTAGATATGGAAACATCTTTATGGCACATTGTATTTTACAAAGATGGCTATAATATATCCCATCCTACAAGCTCTCCTTACAACATGACACTTTTTATTGCACTGTAAATGCATCGACCAATGGAGTATGGCACAAATGATACGTGATTTCTAAGGCCTCATGACAAAAAAAAACATGTATTACCACCTTGTTCTTTGGGACATACTCTTGGAACCCAAGTCACCATGATAAGCAATCACATTGAGATAATCACATATAGGTATTTTGCCTAACAGCTCTATTTGAAATTCAGCTGACAGCCAGAGTCAATTACCAGACATGTGAGCAAGACTTCAGATAAATGAGTCTTCAGATTATTCCAGCCTTCAGCTATCAAGTGATTCCCTAGCTTTCAAGCCATCATCTGATGCTGTATGGATCAGAGATGAGATGTTGCTGCCAAACCCTGTCCAAAATTTTGTAGATGTGTGAGCTAAATAAACGAACACTGGATTTTAAGCCAATTTTGGCTTACTCCTTCAAATCTTGACTCAAATCTTTCCTTCTCCATGGTCTGCCCTGATCATTCTATTTCATATAGCAACCTAAACTGTCATATCCCCTTCAACTCCTTTGGAATGATTCCCCTCCTCCCATAACACTTCAGTTCTCATATGCTCTACAATGTATTATTATCTCCTCCTGCTCATCGATACACCCCAAACACACAGTGTGGCTGGAATATAGTAAGCACTAAATACACAAGAAATTATGTTTTTAGAACAACAGGTTTAGGGAAAACTCTTCTTTGCTAGCAGATCCACTGCTTTTGCATGGATGGGCAATGGTCTAATTTGTTTAGGCTGCCATTTTATATCGCTATAAGTGGCTTCAGTTAATCAGTTTCACATTTTAAATCCTACAAGTCTCAAAATTCTGAAATTTACCATCCACTTGGATTGAGCACCTGCATCTCTCAAAGCAATATTGCTTTCCATCTCTGCTAGCAGCTTCTGTAGCTACCTCTACACTAAATTTCTTCCACAAGACATTACTGAATGCAGCAAGAAGTATCCAACACATACATTCTGAATCACTCCTACCATTTCCTCTAACATTACAGCTTTGATTGGCACAAGAAATGCCTTGTGAGATAGAGTGGGAGTCTGACCAAATGTCTTGTCTAAAAAAACCAAAAAGCTTCAGTTTTCTAAATTGAGGTGGGTAGATCATCATTCTCCATAGCCCTTAAGCAATGCCACATTTGAGATTTTTTTTATCAACAGCATTCCACATCTAGGTACAGAACTATACCTTTAATAATTTTCAGTGTCAATTAAAAAATGACAACAGCATCAACAAATTTTCATTTTATATAAAGAAATACAGGAAGCTGGCAGACCAGAATTGTTATGGTTTTTCCATAAAATTAAAGCTGAGGTGTATATTTATTGTGTTTTTGCTCCACCATCCTTAATAACCATTTTCAAAGTTCCCATAAAACTGCCAGAGCTGCAAATTAAATGTCCACATTGTAGGCAGAGTTCTAAAAAGTAGAGAGAAAGGATTTCTTAAATGTCCTTCTCAAACACTACTTCCATCTTGTTGATAGAAAAAGAGAGGCTAACATTGGTTTTCAACCATGAATTCTGTTACTAAGGAGAAATGGATATTGGGTAGAGAGAAAGCAGTTTCTGACACTCTGTCATCATTTTTCATTGCGAAAATGTGTACTGTCAGTTTTTATTTTTAGTTTAATCAAAAGCTGTAAATCCAAGTTTTTAAAAAGTTCCTAGTAGATTTATTTTGGCTATTTTTTTTTAAATTTCTAAATCATATTCTTGAATTGTGGTTAGAAACGGTAGAAAATATATACCTCTTCAACAATACACTGGTTTAATCTAGTTTTTTTTTTTTTTCAGTATGAATTTCCTCATAAGCATATGGGATGAGATCTGAATGAAAGCTTTCATACATTTATTATGGAATACAGTGCCCCCTACTCAAATAATTGGGGTTAAGTGTTAATGAAAGATTTCTCAATATTCATAATGTGTCCTCATCTCATGCAAATTCTCTAACACTATAACGATACCTAATATTTGTGATATGTCATGTTTAAGGCACTGTTCTAAGAGCTTTACATGTAATAATTCATAAAATACTTCCAAAGATCTTATAAGGAAGGTATTTTTCTCAGACTTTCTTACAATTAAACGAAAGTAGAGGTTAATTATCATGATAAATGTACAAAGGAAAGCAAGATAGTGCTGAAAAAGATGTGCTATGGCTAAAGACCTTCCTATATTTACTACATTGACAAATTACTGTCTATTTAAGTTTGCTAAAGTTTTAAGAGGTTTCTAGTAATGATAGTTTTTCTACATGGACTACGTTAACATTATCTTTCTCCATATAAATTCACTGATGCTAAGCTTTATGAGACAAGTGTGCTCCTATATTCACATTTTAAGAATTCTTTGATGATAAAAGGTTGAACAGAGAATGCTGTCTATATTAATCACAAAGAATCAATTCATATATAAACTTGTGAGCCATGAGTAAAGTCTATCCCACATTCCTTATGTTCAAAAGATTTCTCACTGATATGATTTCTTTGATGTTGAGTTAGTTGTGAACCACGAGTAAAGGCCTTCCCACATTCCTTACACTGATATGGTTTCTCACCAGTATGAATTCTCTGATGTCGAGAAAGATGTGAGCTCTGAGTAAAGGCTTTTCTACATTCTTTGCATTCATAGGGCTTCTCACCAGTATGGATTCTTTGATGTAGAGTAAGTTGAGAACCATGACTAAAGGCCTTCCCACATTCTTTGCATTCATAAGGTTTTTCTCCAGTGTGAATTCGCTGATGTTGAGTAAGCTGTGAACCACGGATAAAAGCCTTCCCACATTCCTTACACTGATAAGGTTTCTCACCTGTATGAATTCTCTGATGCTGTATAAGTAGTAAGCCACGAGCAAAGGCCTTCCCACATTCATTACATACATACGGTTTCTCACCGGTATGAAGTCTCTGATGTTGAGAAAGATGTGAACTCTGAGTAAAGGCCATTCTACATTCTTTACATTCATAAGGCTTCTCACCAGTGTGAATTCTCTGGTGTTGAGTAAGCTGTGAGCCACGAATAAAAGACTTCCCACATTCCTTACATTCATAAGGTTTCTCACCAGTGTGAATTCTCTCATGTTGAGTAAGTTCTGAGCCACGACTAAAAGTCTTTCCACATTCTTTACATTCATAGGGTTTCTCACCAGTATGAATCCTCTGATGCCGTGTAAGGAGTGAACCACGATTAAAGGCTTTCCCACATTCCTTACATTGATAGGGTTTCTCACCAGTATGAATTCTCTGATGTTGAGTAAGTTGTGAACCATGACTAAAGGTCTTTCCACATTCCTTACATTCATAGGGCTTCTCGTTAGTATGAATTCTCTGGTGTTGGGTAAGTTGTGAGCCACGGATAAAAGCCTTCCCACACTCTTCACATTTATATGGTTTTTCACCAGTATGAATCCTCTGATGTTGCATAAGTAATGAGCCACGAATAAAGGCCTTCCCACATTCTTTACATTCATATGGCTTTTCTCCATTATGAATTTTCTGATGTTGAGAAAGCTGTGAGCCACAAATAAAAGCTTTCCCACATTCCTTACATTCATAGGGTTTTTCACCAGTATGAATTCTCTTATGCAGAATAAGTTGTGAGAGCTGAGTAAAAACCTTTCTACATTCTTTACATTCATAAAGTTTTTCACCAGTATGAAGTCTCTGGTGCAGAGTAAGTTGTGAATTCTGAGTAAAAGCTTTCCCACATTCTTTACACTCATAAGGTTTTTCACCAGTATGGACTTTTTGATGTCGGGTGAGTTGTGAACTACGAATAAAAGCTTTCCCACATTCCTCACACTTATATGGTTTTTCACCAGTATGAATTCTATGATGTAAAATAAGTTGTGAGCTCTGAGTAAAGGCCTTCCCACATTCCTTGCATGCATAGGGCTTCTCACCAGTATGAAGTCTCTGATGAAGACTGAGCTGTGAATCACGACTAAAGGCCTTCCCACATTGCTTACATTCATAGGGTTTTTCACCAGTATGAATACTTTGATGTTGGGTTAGGTGTGAGGCTCGTCTAAAGGCCTTCCCACATTCATTACATTTATAGGGTTTCTCAGTAGAATGACATCTGGGATATTGAGATAAGTAAGTATGATGGTTGAAAATGGACATTTTTCCATATATGATCATTCCTTGCCTGAAATATTCCTTCTGATTTTCTAATGTGCCTCTGACTTCCAAAAAATCTCTGGAACTGAACTCCTTAAGATCACAGTTTTCAACCCTGTCACTTATTTCCCATTGGGATAACTCTGTTTTGTAAGTGTCCTTTTTTGGAGATAAGTCCTTATTTGCACACCTTAAAGGCAAATCTGAAAGACAAGAGAACAAAAAAATTTCTGTTGTCATTTCACAAGAAGAGCTTTCACAGTAGAAAAAACTATATAGTAAAATATATGTAGAAAATTATGTCCACAATGAATAACTGGCTTACATCCGTGTTTTTAAAACATTATTTACTACGACCGACATACAATAATACCTTCTTACTTTACACATCACAATCTGCTACATTTATAATTTCATAAAACAAAATTTACCATTTTCTAGTTTTCTCTCTCACTTTCTTATACACACACAGTCAAAACCCACTAAATTCATTTTATGTTGCAGTATTGTGTTAAAAAAATATTATACTCATATATTAACATATAAAAATGGCACATGAGGGATCAGAGAATGAAAATGTAAGAAAGAGATTAAGAAAATTTTTTAAGTCAGTGGTTCTCAGACTCTGGTGGGGATCACAATCACCTGGAAATCTTGTTAAAATTAAAGATGCCCAGATACCACACCAGATTAACTGAATCTGAATCAAGTGAATCAGATAAAGATTGTGGAAATCTGTAGTTTCAGTACTTTCCACCAACTGATTCTGATTCAGATTAAGACTGTGATTTGCTCTCTCTGCCTAAAACTTTCAAATAGGTTCCAAATTACACTTAACATAAAATCCAAATGCTTTCCATGACTTTGATAATGCCTTTCATGGTCTGGTCCCTACTTATGTATCTGATATCCCCACGACTTTTCTCTGCTTTGCTATATGCCAAACATAACCTGATTTTACTTTTAGCTCTGAAAAAATCACAAAGCCAAACTGAACTTACAACTTGTTAAGGCTGGTTCCATGTCTTTGAACTGCTCTGGTATGAGATACTCTACACAAACTGACTCTCATCTTCTGGGTCTGAATTTAAATATAAGTCATTGAATTTTAAATACCCACTTCTGGTAGCAGAAAGCTGGGTAATTTAGACTAACCTTCCTGATGAGAACAATTACAAAAGTTAGACAAAATATAAAAGGCACCTGACTGAAGACATTGGAGAATTAATATTGGAATCAAGAGTTAATGTGCTAAAAACTGAAAAATATGAAAACCTAGAGAAATAAGCTGAACTTTTAGAGCCACTTTTCCACTTAGAGACATCTTACAATCTAGAAAAGACAATTGAGAGGTAGAGAAACTAAGCTGTGTTTTTTAGACCATTTCATAGGGCTTGGGTGATAACTGGAGAAAAGGGCCTATCATAAATTCTCCATACTCTGGGATGAGAACTCAGGGCTATAATGAGGAATAAGGGAGAAACAGTAGACCACACTGGGCAAGTATTTATACTTATGTCTAGACAAACATCTGTACGGCACTGTACAGCAAAGATTATAGCAGCTTTAATCATAATTGGCAAAAAGTGAAAATCCAGATGTCTCTCAAAAGACAACTGAATCAACAAAGTTTGGTATTTCCAAACAGTGGAACACTATTCAGCAATAAATAGAAACAAACTATTATTTCATGCAACATAAATCTTAAATGTATTTTACTAGGTGAAAAAAGCCAGACCCCCAATGGCTACATTTTTTATTCCATTTATATGACATTCTAAAAAGGCAAAACTGTAGGGATGGAAAATATGTCAAGTTTTCATAGGCTGATGAGGGGAAAGAGTTTGACAACAAAAGGAATTTGAGACTGTAATAAAACTTTTATATTATGACTGTGACAGTGGATACACTTGATATGTAAGTGGTATATCAGATTTCCTTAAGAACACTGATAAATGTTGAATTAAACATGGCAAACAAAAGTTCTAAAGTATGCTAAGCTTAAAAGAAAGTAAAGAAGATCCACAGGAGCCACAATAAAACTATAATAAACATGCTTTAAAGCCACAGCTATCCTCAGAACATTTACTGTATTCAATTGTATAGCTTGGTATCTTAATAATCTGAAAATTGCCCCCCCCCAAAAAAAAAAAAACTCAAGAGGCAAGGCCCACAGTTCACAGGGATTCATAAAAATCCTCTGGACAGTCAAGCTCCAGCATTTTTGCAGTTAACCACTGGACATCATTTCTCTAAAAACAAAAAAAGGACTTTGCGGAAACATGGTGGAGTGAGAGACGTCCCCAGATCTCTCCCCTTGAAACAACAATAAGCTGAACATCTAAAACTTAACAGAAACACCCAAACTGCACATCAGCACATCTGAGCGTGGGATCTGCACATAAGAGCTACCAAATGTCAAAACCCCAGGTATTGGGCGGTAGACTGGAAGAAATAAAGAAGTTGTCTCTCACAGCCAACAAAGCTCCCTGCAGGAGGAGGGAAAGGGGTGAAGGTGCAGGGACTTCTGTGAACAGCCCTGCCTGGGGCTATAGTGAGCTCCCTACAGCCTGCAGCAGGGCCCTGTCATCAGGGCAAAAGAGAGAAGCAGGACAGGACCGCAGAGAAACAATAACTGATTTTTACTAGCCCCAGTTGCAAAATGGAGGCTGAGCTGCAGGCCCCAACTCCCAATCCAGAGGGCCCATGCCCCATACCCTCCGAGACCGATCCCGAAGAGCCCCAGCAGAATCTGAGCAAATCCTGCTGAGACTGTCACTAACACTGAGAGTGACTGAAACTGAGAGTGGCAAGCGTGATTAAATGTCTATGATAAAAATTTTTTTAAAGGCATTTTTAAGGCTTCATATAAAGCAGGGATCCAAGAGGCTTAGATGCCACCTACTGGAAACCAAAAAAAAGAGCGCCTTCTTTACTACAGGCTAAAAAGAGACCTTTATATAATAAACCTTCTGTCAGGAAAAACAGCAGAATACACCTCCATTAATGCCCAGGCAAAATAGTGCATTAAACATCATGAACAAACAAGGTGACAAGCATCTCAGAAAGAAAAAGAAAAATCGCCAGAAAATAAACTTACATAGAAATATGCAACATAAATGACAGAGACTTCAGGAAGGTACTTTTGAAAAAATTCAGTGAAATACAAAACGAGTGATATCAATAGTTTTAAGAATTTAAAAAAAAAAACAACTACATGAGCATAGCAAGGAGACTGAAACCCTCAAAAAGAACTGAAAGACCTTCTGGAAGGTCTTCAACACTGCAAGAGTTGAAAAATGAAATAACAAGCCTGGGAAATAGCATCAACCAAATAGAGGAAAGGATCAATGATATCAGAGACAGAAATCTAGAAATAAATCAGAAGGAAGAAGAGAGAAACCAAAGAATGAAAAATAATAAAAGAGAAATACAAGAACTAGCTAATAGCATCAGGAGAGGAAACATAAGAATAATGGGCATTCACGAAGGCGAGGAAAAGGAACAGGACTAGAAAGCATTTTCAGGCAAATAGTGGATGAGAATATTCCAAATTTAAGGAACGAGCTGGAGTTTGGAATTCAAGAAGTCAATAGAACAACCAATTATCTCAACCCAAAAAGGCCTTCACAAAGACACACTGTATTAAAGTTATCAAAATCAGTGACGAAGATAGAATTCTCAAGGCAGCCAGGAAGAAGAAAACGGTAACATGTAAAGGAAAACCCATTAGATTATCATCAGACTTCTCAGTACCAACTTTCCAAGCCAGAAAGTAATGATTTCAAATATTTAAACTATTAAGTGAAAGGAACTACCAGCCTGGAATAATGTATCCAGCTAAGATCTCCTTTAGATGTGAAGGAGAAATTAAGACTTTCCCAGACATGCAAAAATTGAGGAAATTCTCCACTACAAGGCTTGCACTACAGGAAATATTGAAAGGGGTCAGCTCACCTAAAACAAAATAACAACAACAACAAAAATACATAATTAGGAGTAAAGTGACTATCAGGCAAATAGAAGCAGAGGAGTACAACCCTTACTAAGAACAGGGCATTATAGTGTAAATGATAAGAAGTGAACTGTTATAACAAGATAGTAATGAATGTTCAGCATACATAGGGACAAATTGAGACAACAATGGCTGAAAAGGGGAGGATTCAAAGATCCAAATTCGCCAAAGGGAATGGAGATAAGGTATGCGCAGAAGAAAATGGATGACAGTATATATATAACTATCCTTTACATATTCATAATGGTAACTACACACAGAAGATTCAAAACTGAAGTATATGACAAAAAAGAAGAAGGACTAGAGGGATAACTCACAAAACCCAACCAAAAGGAAAAAAAAAAACAAGGAAGCAATGGAAACACTGAGCTAACAGAAAGCAAAAGATAAAATGGCTATAGAAATACCTCATATTTCAATAATCACCCTAAATATAAATGAACTGAACTCATCAATACAAAGGCACAGAGTTGCAGAATGGATCAAAAAACAAAACCCAACCATATGCTGCCTCCAGGAGACACATCTCAGTTCCAAAGACATTTATAGAGTCAAAGTGAAAGGGTGGCAAATGATATTTCAAGCAAATGGCATTCAGAAAAAAGTGGGAGTAGCAATACTAATATCAGACGAACTAGACTTCAAAATAAAAAAGATAAAGAAAAGTACTGAGGGATACTTCATAATAAAGGGAATCATGCACCAAGAAGAAATAACACTTTTTAATATCTGTGCTCCCAATCAAGGAGCCCCAAAATATGTAAAGCAATTACTAACAATTAAAGGGATAAACAGACCAAAACACTATTATAGTAGGGGACATAAATACCCCACTGTCAGATATGGAAATAACATCCTTAAATGACATATTAGACCACCTGGACATAATTGAGATATATACAGCCATCCATCCCAAAACAGCTGCTTATACACTCTACTCTAGTGAACATGGAACATTCTCAAGAATTGACAACATACTGGGACACAGAGAGAGCCTCAACAAATATAAGGTGGTTGAAATCATACCAACCATATTCTCTGATCATAATGCTTTGAAACTAGAGATCAACTGTAGAAAGACACCAGGAAGAACCACAAATACATGGAGATTAAAGAAAATGCTACTGAAGAATAACTGGGTCAGAGAAGAAGTAAAGAGATCAAGAGATACATAGAAACAAATGATAATGATAGAACAACATTTCAAAATTTTTGGGACACTGCAAAAGCGGTCATAAGAGGAAAGTTCATATTATTATAGGCCTACCTCCAAAAATAAGAATGAGCCCAAATAAACACCCTAACACTACATCTTAAAATACTAGAAAAGTAAGAACAAAGGAAGCCTAAAATCAGCAGAAAGAAAGGAATCAAAGTTAGAGCAGAAATAAATAAAATTGAAACCAAAAACAATAGAAAATATAAATGTAACAAAAAGCTGGTTCTTTGAGATGATTACTGAAATTGACAAACCCCTGGCTAGACTCACTAAAGAAAAAAGAGAAAGGACACAAAATAAACAAAATCATGATGAAAGAGGGGAAATTACAACTGATATCGCAGAAATGCAAAGGATCATGTAAGAATACTATGAAGAAGTATATAACACCAAATATAATAACCTAGAAGAAATGGAACAATAGTTAGAGAAATACAATCTTCCTAGACCGAATCAAAAAGAACTGGAAAATCTAAATAGACTGATCAGCAATATGGAAATTGAAACAATCATAAAAACCTACCAAAAGTAAAAGTCCAGGACCAGATGGCTTCACCACAGTGAATTCTACCAAATATTCAAAGAAGATTTAATACTTATTCTCCTCAAAATCTTCCAAAAACTCGCAGAGGAGGCAATACTTCCCAACTCATTTTATGAGGCCAGTATTATTCTGATACCAAAACCTGGTAAGAGTAACACAAAAAAGAAAACTACAGACCAATATCTCTCATGAAAACAGATGCAAAAATCCTAAATAAAATACTAGCGAACCAAATACAGCAACATAATAAAAAAATTATATACTACAATCAAGTGAGCTTCATCCCAGGGGGACAGGGATGGTTCAACATACGCAAATCAATTAATGTAATACACCACATAAACCAATTAAAAAAAGAAGAATCGTGATCATATCAGTAGATGCAGAAAAAAACTTCGAGAAGATACAGCATCCATTTATGATCAAAACACTTAACAAAATCGGTATAGAAGAAAAGTAACTTAACATAATAAAGGCCATCTATGACAACCCTCAGCCAATGTTATAGTTAATGGTGAAAATCTGAAAACCTTCCCTCTAAGTACAGGAACAAGGCAAGACTGTCCTCTATTGCTACTGTTATTCAGTATAACATTGGAGGTCCTAGCGAGTGCAATCAGGCAAGAGAAAGATATAAAAGGGATCCAAATAGGCAACAAAGAAGTCAAACTATCACTATTTATGGATGATGATTCTCTATATAGAAAACCCTAAAGACTCCATAAGAACACTACTAGTTTTAAGCAAATACAGTCAAGTTTCTGAATACAAAATCAATGCTCAAAAATCCATAGCATTCCTATACTCTAACAATGAAGTGTCAGAAAAAGACGTAGAAAAAATAATCCCTTTTACAATAGCAACAAAAATAATAAAATACCTAGGAATAAATTTAACAAAACATGTGAAGGACCCATATAATGAAAACTATAATACCTTATTAAAATAAATTGAAGAAGATACAAAGAAATGGAAAGATATTCCATGTTCTTGGATTGGAAGGATCAACATAGTTAAAATGACTTTATTACCTAAAGCATTGTACAACTTTAATGCAATCCTCATCAAAATCCCATCAGCATTTTTAAAGAAATAGAACAAAACATCATTAGATTTGTATGGAAGCACAAAAGGCCTGAATTGGCAAACCTACCCTAAAAAAAAAAGAACGAGGCTGGAGGCATCACTCTGCCCAACTTCAAATTATTCTACAAAGCGACAATAATGAAAAATATTGGCAGAAAAACAGACACACAAACCAGTGGAACAGAACTGAGAGTCCAGAAGTAAGCCCATATTTTTATGGGCAAATAATTTTTGACAAAAACGCCAAAAATATACAGTAGAGAAAGGAAAGTCTCAATAAATGGTGCTGGGAAAACTGGAAAGCCGCCTGTAAAAGAATGAAACTAGACTGTTGTCTATCACCACACACCAAAACTCATTCAAAATCGATGAAAGATCTGAATATAAGACCTGAAACAATAAAATGCATAGAGAAAACATAAACATAAAGGACTTTGGACTTAAAGAGGATTTTATGAATTTGACCTCAAAATCAAGGGAAGTAGAAGCTAAAAGAAATGAACAGGACTACAGCAAACGAAAAAGCTTCTGCACAGCAAAAGAAACCATCAACAAGGTAAAGAGACAACCATCCAAATGGGAAAATATATTTGCAAGCAACGCCTCCGATAAGGGCTGAATATCCAAAATATACAAAGAAGTCATATAACTCATTAAGAACAAAAAGCAAACAATACAATCAAAAAATGGGCAGAGGACCTAAACAGACACTTCTCCCTAGAGGACATACAGATGGCCAACAAATATATAAAAAGATGCGCAACATCACTAACTATTAGGGAAATGCAGATAATGAAATACTATCTCACACCTGTCAGAATAGCTATAATCAACAGGACAAGTAATAAATGCTGGAAAGGATGTGGAGAAAAGGAACCCTCATACACTGCTGGTGGGACTGCAAATTGGTACAGCCCCTATGGAAAACACTATCGAGGTTCCTCAAAAAACTAAGAATTGATCTTCCATATGATCCATCAATCCCTCTACTGGGTATTTGTCCCAAAGACTTGAAATCCCATATCCAAAAAGATATTTGGATGCCGAAGTTCATAGCAGCATTATTCACAGTGGCCAGAACATGGAAGCAACTGACATGTCCTACAATAGATGATTGGATAAAGAAGCTGTGGTATACATATACAATGGAATATTACTCAGCCATAAGAAGAGATGAAATACTGCCATTTGCGACAACATGGATGGACCTCGAGATAATCATGCTAAGTGAAATAAGCCAGACAGAAAAAGTTGAAAATCACATGATATCACGTATATGTGAGCTATAAACCTGAAAGCAACAACTGAACAGGAGAAAGAGAGACTAATGGACATAGACAAAAGACTAGTGGTTAGCAGAGAGGAGTGTGTGAGGGGAAGTAGATGCGGTAGAAGGGGTCAAATATGTGGTGACAGAAAGAAATCTAACTATGGGAAGTGAAGACAAAATATAAACGTATAAGTATATATGTCTTACTGTTAAAATGTACAGCTGAAACTTATTGGATTTCGTTAACCAAAGTCACCATTAAATGAATGAATGAATGAATGAATGAAACAAAAAGAATAAAACACCTCGGAATAGACTTTAACTAAGTATGTGAAGGACTGGTACATTCAATAGTACAAGATATTATCGAAAGACACTGAAGAAAAGCAACCTACCAAAAAATAAAAAGATATTTCATGTTTATGGATTGGAAGACTCAGTATTGCTAAAATGCCCATATTACCTAAAGCAATACAGATTTAATTAAGACAATGCCAATGACATTTTTCACAAAAATGGAACAAAAATTCCTCTAATTTGTATGGAATCACAAAACATCCCAAATAGAGCAATCCTGAGACAAAAAAATAAAGCTGGAAATTTCACTGATTTCAAACTACACGATAAAACTACAGTAATTGAAACAGTAAAGTATTGGTAGAAAAAGAGACTACAGACCAATGGAATAGAACTGAGAGCTGAGAAATAAACCCATTCAAATATGGGCAACTAATTTTCGAGCAAGGAGCCAAAAACATATAATGAATAAAGGAAAGTCTTTTCAAGAAATGGCGTTGGGGAAACTGGAAAAATCACATGCAAAAGAATGACACTACACTGCTATCTGACACTATCCACAAAAATTAACTCAAAATGGGTTGAAGACCTGAATATAAGACTGAATAATAAAATACACAGAAGAACACAGAAGCACTAAACTAATTGGGATTTCTGTGAAGCTGACCCCAAATCAAGACAAGAAATGAATAAATGAATAAAAAAGTAAACGCATAGGACTATAGCAAATGAAAAAGATTCTAAACAGAAAAAGAAACCATCAAACAAAACAAAAAAACAACCAAATGGGAGAAGATATTTGCAATGATATTGCCAATAAGGGGCCAACAGCCACAATCTATAAAGAACTCATAAAACTCAACAACGAAGAAAACAATCCAATTAAAAAATGGGCAGAACACTTTTTGGACATAAACACTTTTCCCAAGAAGACATATAAATGACTAACAGATATATAAGATGCTCAACATCACTAATTATAAAGGCAAATTAAAACCACAATGAGATATTCCACATTTGACAGAATGGCTATTATCAATAAGACAAGACATAGCAAGTATTGGAGAAGATATGAAAAAAGGGAAGCCACTGCACACTGCTGGTGGGAATGTAAATTGGTGCAGGCACTATGGAAAACGGTATGGAGATTCCCCAAAAAATTAAGAATAGAACTACCATATGACCCAGCAATTCCTCTTCTAGATATCTGCCCCTCAAATTTGTGAACACTTATTTGTAAAGCTATATGTATCCCTATTTTCATGGTAGCATTATTTACAACAGTCAAGATATTAAAAAAACCCTAAGTGTCTTTTGATGGATGAATGGATAAAGATGTAGTACATATATACAATGGAATATTAGTCATAAAAAGATGAAATACTGCCATTTGAGACAACGTGGGTGAATCTTGGAGTATTAGGCTAAGTGAAATAAGTCAGAAAAGGACAAGAACTGTCTGATTTCACTCGTATGATACAAAACAAAAAGCAACAAAAACAAAATGAAAAACTCACAGACAACAGAATGGTGCCTAGCAAGGGGAAGGTGGGTGGTTGGAGGATAAAGAATGTAGAGGTGGTCAAACAGATATATGAAGACTTAATTTCAGTTCATTAGCACACAACAGAGTATACAGATGTCATATTATAAAATTGTAAATGTAGGGACTTCTGGTCAATATGGCGGAATAGGTAAACTCTACTTGCCCCTCCCATGACTATATAAAAATTACAACTAAATTATAGAAAAACCATCATTGAGAACCACCTGAAGACTAGTTGAGCAGAATTCCTATAACTAAGGATGTCAAAAAGAAGCCACATGGAGACTGGTAAGAGGGGTGGAGACACAGGAAATTCAGGTCCCAAACTCATGGTGTGGTGATTAAGAATTAGGAGGGATATCTTGGCTGCAGAGGTCCACCCTGAGGAGCAAGCCGGTCCCACGCCTATATGTGGCTCCCCAGGTTAGGACACCAATGCCAGAAAGAGGAGTCTTCATAACATTTGGCTGTGAGAACAGCATGGACTATGTCAGAGAAAGACTGAAGACTGTGGAACAAGGCACAAGCCTTAAAGAAACCATACACAGGCTCATTTGCTCACAAACGTACTAGCTCTAAGCTCAAGCACAGGGGCAGAAGCTCAAAAAGTGCTAGGGACAAACAGGAAGCATCAAAATTGACTAACTTCTGCATGAGGACTACAGGGGCAGAAGGAGGACAACTTTCTCTAGGGAGAAATGCACTGGCAGAGACCACTGTACCTTGTTGATTTGACACGCCCCGCCCCCCACCTCTCCCCACCCCAGCGAAGCATAGGCAGGTAGGAGCCATATCTATGCTCTACATTAACCTGCCTAATACCATTTGACCCACCCTGGTGATTCCCTGAGGCCCTGCTGTACCCAACTCTCTTCTCAGCTGAGTCTCTCCACGTGTCTCCTTCACATTAGCAGCCTACCTCAAAGGTCCTCAAACCCCAAATAAGCAGCAGCCAACTTCGGCATGCCTTGGAGCTCTTGCTAAGCAGACAGAGGCCAAGTGGCAACTGGTTTCAACTTGC
Organism: Eidolon dupreanum; assembly: GCA_028627145.1. Lineage (NCBI taxonomy): Eukaryota > Metazoa > Chordata > Mammalia > Chiroptera > Pteropodidae > Eidolon > Eidolon dupreanum. Next base: position 96,616,054 of record CM053508.1, on the reverse strand, counting down.
ATTATAACTTCCATCATGTGGCCCCAGGCCTGTCATAAGTGGGGGCCAGTCTTGGTCTAGAACACAGTTTCAAATAAGCAGGCACAAACCAGGCACAAGTGGTGACTGCCCTTGGTTCATTAAGTAGCACCTCCCAAACACCTGCAAGCCCAGTAAAAGTGGCAACCAACCACAGATCACTTTATAATTTCTGGCAAGCAGTACCAAGCCTGGCACAAGCAATGACTGATCTTGGCCTGCACAGGAGACCTTCCCAGGAGGCTCCAGAAGCAACACATATGGAGGCCTGCTTCAGATCACACCAGAGCCCCATATAACCAATTCTACAAATGACACACAAAAAAGGTGGAGTTAGCTGTCAAGAGAGTCCCAGTAAAACGAATGCCACTACACAGGGTCAGCCCCCACACAACAGCTGGTCTGCTGTAGTCATAGCCAGCCCTTACAGCCACGGAGCCTGAGGATCAACCTAACCCACTGATATGCCAACAGCAATCAAGGCTCAACTGAAACAGGAAGGCACACACAATCCACACAAGGGACACCCCTGGAAGAACTGGCTCTGGTGACAACGGAGACTGCGCCACTGTCAAGAGGAGGACACATAGTAGATCCACCTAATACAGAGAAACAAACATAAAGTGTCAGCCAAAATGTGGAAAAAAAGAAACATGTGCCAAATGAAAGAACAGGACAAAACTCCAGACAGAACAAAACAAAATGGAGACAAGTAATCTATCAGATACATAGTTCAAAACACTGGTTATAAGTATGCATAATGAATTTAGGGGAAGAATAGATGAACTTGAGGACTTAACAAAAGGAAAGAAAACAAACAAAAAAACCCACACAAACGATAAAAAAAGAACCAGTCTGAAACGAACAACACAATAACTGAAATGAAATATACATTAGATGGAATTAACAGCAGAATAGATGAAGCAGAGAATCAAATCAGCAATCTGGAAGATAAGGTATCAGAAAACACCACATCAGAACAGCAAAAAGAAAAAAGAACTTAAAAAATGAGAACAGTTTAAGGGACCTCCGGTAAAAAATCAAGCAGATCAATAACATGAGGGTACTACAAGGAGAAGATAGAATAGGATTGAGCACCTATTTGAAGGAATAATGAGTGAAAACTTCCTTGACTTGACGGAGGAAATAGAAATACAAGTCCAGCAAGCAGTGTCCAAAACAAGATGAACTCAAAGAGACATCATAATTAAAATATCGAAGGTTAAAGACAAAGAGAGAATCTTAAAAGCAGCAAGAGAAAAGCAGTTTGTCACATAAAAAGGAGTTCCCATAAGACTGTCAGTCAATTTCTCAACAGAAACTTTGCAGACCAGAAGAGAATGGCACAAAATATTCAAAGTGATGAAAATCAAGGACCTACAACCAAGATTACTCAACCCAGCAAGGCTATTATTTAGAACAGAAGAGAGACAAAGAGTATTCCAGACAAGAAAAGGTTAAAGGGGTTCATCACCACTTAACCAGTATTACAAGAAATGCTAAAGGGACTTATTTAAATAGAAAAGATAAAAAATATGAATGAGAAAATACAGGAAAGAAAAATTTTTCACTAAGATAAACAGTAAAAGCAGTGGATCAGTCAACTGTAAAGTTAGTACAAAACTTAAGACAAAAGCAGAAAAATCCTGTGTAACTACAACAATAAATTAAATGATACACACAGAAAGATACAAACAAAAGAAGCAAAAAAATAACTGAGGAAGCATTAGTAAAAACTGTAGTGATTATGGAATATGTTCAAACTTAAGTGACTATCACCTCAAAAGAGACTGCTATAAACATAGCTTGGTAACCACAAACCAACACTTTATAAGAGATACACAAAAAATAAAGAGAAAAGAATCCAAACATAAGACTATAGGAAGCCATCAACATATAAGATAACAGAGTAAGAGAATAGGAAACAGAGACGTACAAAAACAATCAAAATACATTTTTTAAATGGCAATAACTACAAACCTTCAATAATTATTTTAAATGTAAATGGACTAAATGCTCAAGTCAAAAGATAGGGTGGCTGAATGGATTTTTAAAAAACACCTGTACATACGCTGCCTACAAAAGACCAAATTCATACCGAAAGACACAAAGAATGAAAGTCAAGGGATGGAAGAGATATTTCATGCAAATGGTAATGAACAAAAGCTGGGGTAGACATACTTATATCAGACAAAATAAACTTTTTTAAAAAGCTGTAAAAAAAAACAACAAAGAACATTTCATAATGATAAAGGGATCCATCTAAGAAGATGATATAACCCTTGTAAACAGCTACTCATCAAACATAAGAGCATCTAAATACATAATGAAAATATTAATAAGAGAATAACAGTAACACTAGGGGACTTTAACACCCAACTGACATCAATGGATAGATCATCCAGACAAAAAATCCACAAAGAAACATATTAGACAAGATGGATTTAACTGATATTTTTAGAACATTTCACCCCAAAGCAGCAGAATATACATTCTTTTCAAGTGTACATGGAACATTTTCCAGGATAGATCACATGTTAAGCCACAATACAATTCCAATAAATTTAAAAAGGCTGAATCACATCATGCATATTCTCTAAATACAATGGTATAAAACAAGAAATTACAAAAATAAAACTGAAAAACACAAATATAGGGAGGCTAAATGATATGCTACTGAACCATGAATTGGTTAATAAGATCAAGGAAGAAGTCCACAGATACCTTGAGACAAATGAAAATGAAAACACAACAAAACAAAAATCTATGGGACACAGCCAAAGCAGTTCTAAGAGGCAAATTTATAGCAATATGGGTATACCTCAAGAAACAAGAAAAATCTTAAACAATCTAACATAATATCTAAAGGAACTAGAAAAGAAAGAATAAACAAAGCCCAAAGTGAATAGAAGAAGGAATAAAGATCCATCAGAGTAGAAATAAACAAAATAGGAAATACAGTCTAAAATAATAATAGAAAAGTTCAACAAACAAAGCTGGTTCTATGATAAACAAATTTTATAAACCTTTAGCCAGATTCATCAAAAAAAAAAAAAAAGAGTGGACCCAAATAAAGTTAGAAATTAAAGAGATGTGACAACTGACACCACAGAAATACAAAGGATTATAAAGAAATACTACAATTATATGCCAACAAATTGAAAAACCTGAAAGAAATGAATACATTCCTAGAAACATGTAACCTTCCAAAGCTGAATCAGGAAAAAAGAAGAAATCTGAATAGACAGAAAACCACTTACGAATTGAATCAATAATCAAAACACTTCCAACAAACAAAAGCCCTGTACCAGATGGCTTCACAGGTGACTTTTACCAAACATTCAAAGAATTAACACCTATCCTTCTCAAACTATTCCAAAAAATTGAAAAGGATACAAGGCCTCCAAGCTCATTTTATAAGGCCACCATTACCCTGATTCTAAAATTAGACAAAGGCATTACAAAAAATAAAATTATAGGCCATTATCCCTAGTGAACATAGTAACAAAAATTCTCAACAAAATATTAGCAAACCAAATTCAGCAATACATTAAAAGTTCAAACACAATAAACAAGTGGGATTTATTCCTGGAATGAAAGGTTAGTCCAATATTCACAAATCAATTAACATGATACACCACATAAACAAAATGAAGAATAAAAATCACATAATCATATCAATAGATTCTGAAAAATCATGTAATAAAATACAGCATCCATTTATAATAAAAACTCTCAGCAAAGTGAGAATGGAGGAAACATACCTCAACATAATAAAGGCCATTTATGATAACTCACAGCTCACATCATACTCAATGGTGAAAGCTAAAAGCATTTTCCTTAAGATCAGGAACAAGCTAAGGATTCTACTTTCACCACATTTATTCAACATAGTATTGGAAGTCCTAGCCACAGCAATCAAACAAGAAAAAAGAAATATAAGGCATCCAAATTGGAAAGAATAAAACTCATTATTTGCAGATGACATGATACTATACACATAAAGAACCCTAAAGAGTCTGCCAAAAATCTATGAGAAACTGATAAATGATTTCAGTAAAGTAGTAGGATACAAAATTATTCAGAAATCGGTTGCATTTTTATACACCAATAAGTTATCAGAAAGTGAAATAAAACACTCCAGAGGCTGGGCACCCTCAACTGAAGTAGGGAGCTGGGAGAGGAGATGGCCTGGCTGTGGGTTGGGGAAGATTTTTTTCATTTAATCTTTGGGGTAAAACTCCAACTTTCTGGAACAAGGTTTCCTTATGATTATAGTCCTACTGATTGTTCTGTTTCTAGATGTTATGAGAGGAGGAAATATTCCTCTACTTCTGCCATTTAAAAGAACTCACCCAGGTATGTGTGGAGAAAAAAAAATGGCATAGATAACAGGCTCTGTTCATCCCTCTAGAGACTGAATCAAAGTTGTGATGCAAACAAGGAGCAAACAGCAAAGAAAACTACCTGGGATAGAGATGAACAAGCCATACAACTAGGGAGAAATCCAAGAAATCACCCTGCAATGTCAGAAGGTAAGACCAGGAGAGGACACAGTGTTGCTCTGTCTTGAGTGGCTGGCTGAGCGGGACGGAGGCTGCAGTAGCGGCAGCTGCAGACACCTCTTAAAGGGACCGTGTCTGTGAGCAAACTTATACGGTGACAGACCTGCTCGCTCTGAGCACCGGTCTGGCTGCGCACAGGGAACCAGGGACTTATAGGGAAACACTGAATTGCTGGAGTGAGGACCAGAGGCTAAGGTCTCTCCCAGACAGAAGTGCCTGCGGTATCCCTTGATCCCTGTTGAGCCCTCCTCACTCCCAGTACGCAGACACAGCACTGCCATAGCCAAGACTTCATCAAACTGAATAACAGAGGTCACTCTGCCCAGAGGATTCCCTGAAACTCTGCCTCCCCCAACTTGCAGCCCCACCCAAGCCACATCCAGGTGTGTTCTCCCTTAGTCAGGTGCTGTTGTAAGAGATGCCTGCAGTCCTGGCAGGATGCCTGGTGCTTGGAGCAACAAGGTCATCAGAAGCAGGTGTGGACTTGCACACAAGGACACACTGCAGGGAGGGCGCACACACCTGACCAATTCTGAGACTTCTTGCTCTAGGGATGAGGATGGGAAAAAGATACTTGAGAAGATTTAGCTGAAAACACGGTGGTGGCCTTGAGGCTGAATCTGGGAATTGGCTGTAGTTTGTAATTACTAACCTGATAGTAACTAATAATAAATTACATGGCCAGCTTTGTAAGAGAGAATAAAAAGCCATGGAGATAGGGGTGGGGGATACTAGCATTGCCATTTCTTGCCATTCATCTCCTCTCCCTTATCCTTGTTAGTAAAAGCATTTCCAGACTCCGACTCTTCTTCCTAACTGTCTACGCAACAGGTGCCCCTTGCTGAGCAGCACCTAGACTCACAATGGTGGAGGCAGCTGGCCTTGGTTTCTGGTGTGGCCTTTTGAGGCAACTATAAGCACAGCATCTGTGGATTGCTTGCTGAATCTTAACAGGTGGCCCTGGAGGAGGCACAAGCTGGGGCTAAACTTGGCCTGAAGCTGAACTCCTTTCAGGACTGTGCCACTGGACACCTACTTCACAGAGTCATACTAATAAGACCGGGAGACTTCAGAGCTTTGCTCAGTACATAGAAACAGACACAGAAAGGCAGCCAAAATGAGAAGACAAAGCAGAAACCATATGAGAAAACAGAACAGATATCCAGGAATAATGGAGTCAAGCAATCTAACAGATGCAGAGTTAAAAACACTGGTTATAAAGATGCTCAATGAACTTAGGGGAAGAGTAGATGAACTCAGTGAGAACCTTAACAAAGAGATAAAAAACATAAACATGGAAATGGAAATTATAAAAGGAACCAGTCAGAAATGAAGAACACATTATCTGAGATGAAGAGTAAATTAGACAGAAAAAACAGAGTGGATAAAGAAGACTGAACCACCAATTCAGAAGATGGGGAAGCAGAGCATACTCAATCAGAATGGCAAGAAAAAAGAAGCCAAGGCTACAATAATTTAAAGACCCTATGGGACACTATTAAATGTAAAAATATTTGCATCATAGGGGTATCTGAAGGAAAACAAAACGTTGAAGAGCTATTTGCAGAAATAATGATGGAAAACTTCCCTCACCTGGTGAAGGAAATAGACATACAACCCCAGGAAGCTCAGAGAGTCCCCAAAACCAGGAACCCAAAGAGGCCCACACTGAGACACATCATAATTAAAATGTCAGAGGTTAAATACAAAGAGAGAATTTTAAAAGCAGCAATAGAAAAAGCAGTTAATTACCTATAAGGGAGCACCCATAAGACTGGCAACTGATTTCTCAAAAGAAACCATGCATTACAGAAGGGCTTGGCACAAAATATTCGACAGGATGAAGACCCAGGATCTACAACGAAGGATACTTTATCCAGCAAAGCTATCATTTAGAGTCAAAGGACAGATAAAGAGCTTTCCAGACAAAAATAAGCTAAAGGAATTTATCAACATCAAGCTAGTATTACAGAAAATGTTGGAGGGACTTCTTTAAGAAGAACATGTATCAAACACATGAATAATAAATGGTAATAACGACCTTTCTATCAACAAGTACCTCAAACAGAAAAGAATAAAGTGCTCTAAACAAAAGATAAAGTGGCTGAATGGATAAGAAAACAAGACCCCTACATATGCTGCCTACAAGAGACTCACTTCAGACTAAAAGACACACACAAACTAAAAGGAAGAGGATGGAGAAAGATATTGCCTTGACGGACGTAGAGGGTATTGCACTGAATGAAATATGAAGGATAAAGACAAATATCACATGATTTCATGTACATGTGGAATCTAAAGAACAAATAAACGACAACAAAAGCAGTAATAAACTCATAGATACAGAGAATATTTTAAGGGCCACTAGAAGGGAGGGGAGTTGGGGGTAAGGAAAAAAAGGCAAAGAGATTAAGAGATAAAAATGGATAGTTGCAGAATAGACATGGAGATGTACAGTGTAGCAGGGAGAAGATGGTTAATAATGTTGTAAAAATACGTAAGGGGGAAGAGGGGTACTAGATTTAGTGGGGTGACCGCTCTACAAGTTATGTGGATCTCTGATTACTAAGGTTATACAACTGAAACTGGTATATTATTGTATGCTAACTATAATTGAAAAAAACTCAGTGAATTGTACAATGTAAATATGAGCAACTAATCATCTATCATATTTCAATAAAGCCAAGAAAAAATTTTAAAAAATTAAAAAAATAAAAAGAGCTCATCCAGCAGACCTGATGCTCATGAACATACACACATGAAACTTTTTAGGTCACAGAGACAGAAATCTTTACATTTCTGGATCTTCATTATTATTATTATTATTATTTTTGGCTTATGTTAAGATATCTGGTTACCTTTATTGCTCAGCTGGCAAAAGAACTGTCAAACAAAGGAGTACCTAGGAATAAATTTTACCAAGTAAGTAAAAGACCTGTGTAGTTGGGAAATTATAAGATACTGAAGAAAAAAAAATAAATGGAAGCATATATCATGGTCATGGATAGGAAGAATTAAAATCATTCAAATATCCATACTACTCAAAGCAATCTACAGATTCGATGCAATCCCTATCAAAATACCAATAGCATTTTTTAGAGAGCTAGAACATATAATCCTAAAATTTATATGGAATCACAAAAGACCCCAAATACCCAGAGCAATATCAAGAAAGAACAAAATAGGAGGTAGCACACTACCTGATATGAAATTATACTACAAAGGATTAGTAATCAAAACAGCATGGTACTGGCATAAAAACAGATAAATAGATGAATGAAACAGAATAGTGAACCCAGAAATAAACCCATGTCTATATGGTCAATTAATCTCTGACAAAGTAGGCAATATACAATGGGTAAAGACAGTCTCTTTAATAAATGGTGTTGGAAAAATGACAGATATAAACATCAAACTAAAAAGTTTTTACACAGCAAAAGAAACCATCAACAAAACAAAAAAATCAACCTGCTGAATGAGAGAAGATATTCTTCAGTAATATACCCAATAAGGGGTTAATATCCAAAATATATAAGGAAATCATAAAACTTAACCCCAAACCATTTGATTAAAAATTGGGAAGAGGACCTGAAAAGGCATTTCTCCAAAGAGTACATAAAGATGACCAATAGATATATGAAAATATCCTCAAAAATGCTAATTATCAGGGAAATGCAAAATAAAACGAGATATGACCTCACACCTGTCTGAATGGCTATCATCAAGAAATCTAAAAACAAGTGTTAGCGCTGATGTAAAGAAAAGGGAAATCTTGCGCACTGTTGGTATTGCAAATATGGGCAGTCATTAGAGAAAGCAGTATAGAGGTTTCTAAAGAAAATAAAACTAGAACTATCATATGAGCCAGCAATTCCACTTCTGGGTATTTTTCTGGAAAAAAAAAAAATCTAACACTAATTCAAGAAGATATGTGCATCCCTATGTTTACTGCAGCATTACTTAACTATAATAAATAGCCAAGACGTAGAGGCAACCTAAGTGTCCGTCAGTAGATGAATGAAGAAAGAAAGGTGTAGTACCTATATACAATGGAATATTACTCAGCCATAATGAAGAATGAAATCTCACACCATTTGCAACATGGACGGACCTACAGAGTATTATGCTAAGTGAAAAAGTCAGACAAAGAAAGACAAATACAATATGATTTCACTTTTATGTGGAATCTAAAAAAGACAAACAAAAGAGAAAGAAACTCTTTCTACGGCCATGCCACCCTGAACAAGCCTGATCCTGTCTGATCTCGGAAGCTAAGCAGGGTTGGACCTGGTTAGTACTTGGATGGGAGATCACCTAGGAATACCAGGTATTGTAGGCATAAAGAGAGAGGGCGGGGGGGCGGGGGGAGGGATAGGAACTCATAGAACAAATTGGTGGTCACCAAATAGGAGGGGACTGAGGGGCTGGGTAAAAAGGTAAAAGGAATTAGGAAATACAGATTGCCAGTTATAAACTCATAAGGATATACAGTACACCATAGGGTATATCATCAATAATATTGTAATAACTATATATGGTATCAGATCAGTACTAAAATTATTGGGGTGATCACTTCATAAGGCATATGTATGTCTAATCACTACGTGTATACCTGAAACTAATATAATATTTTATGTCAACTGTAAATGAAAAATAAATTTTTAAAAAAATTGGATTATAGAAACCCACAGTAAGTTATGATAAAAACAAAGTTGTACACCTGAAATTTATAATGTTATTAACCAATGTTACGCCAATAAATTTATTAAAACATTTTTTTAAAGTAGCAGAGAAAGGGCCATATCAAGGGGAAACTGTGTGTGTCAAGAGATTTGTTTTTGTTTATTTTGTTTTTCCTTTTAAGATGGGATAAATTACATATCTGTATGCCGATGAAAATGTTTCTAGCATATATGGAAAAGTTGTTCCAGGAGATTAAGAACAATTGATCCAACAGTGTCCCTAAACAGATCAGAAAGAATCGCATTTAGTACACAAGTGGAGGTACTGGCCTTGGATAAAAACACACAAAAGTCATCTATCTTAATAGGAAAAGAGGCAGAATGAGTAAAGATGCAAGGAGGTAGCTTGATGAGGCAGTAGAAGCTTGTAGAAGTCTCTTCTGCTTACTTCAGTTCTTACAGCTCAGGGCAATTATTTTAGAGTCAGACAATAAGAATTATAACAGTCATAAACCTCATGCACCTAAGAACTTAGTCTTGTAAATAAAATAAATGAGAGTCAAAGAGAAAGTGATAAACCCAGTCATAATAGAGAACTATGACACTATGACATATAAAAATATATATTTAGTCTTTGTCCCTGATTCCCGGCACAGAGCTCCTAAAACTTGGAATATCTTGTCTGATAAAGGTAAAAAGGAGTATCTTTCTCTTTAAAAAATTTAGGCACAAAGAGTAGTGACTCTCTCATTCAAATTTTTTGTTTCAGGTGGTTTGGATTTTAGCAAGCAAGCCCTTCTAACTCTGCAGAGTACTCTAGAAGGCAAAGCATCTTTTTGAGAAAAAAATGGCCTCTTCTAGATCCAGATTTAGTGAGAACTGAAAATGAACAGAGGTCAGAAAGGGCAGCAAAGGCAGGGGTTTAGTCGGATGGAGTTTTTTGTTCTCTAGTTTGATTTAGGAGCTCTTGATCTCTAGCATGTTTTAGGTGTTTTATGTTTTTAGTGTTTCATAACTACAATATGGTTGTTAAATTTTGTAGTTAGCATCGTTTTGCTATTGTCCCAGTTAATCTTCATAGATTCCTGTTAAATGCAAGTACATGTAGAACCTCAAGTGTAGAGGAAACAGTCTAATAAATAGTATTCCAGAAGATAAAAGAATGGTATTCTGTAGCTGGACTCAACCACTGTCACCCTAACTGGACCTGTCCTGGATTTCAAACCTTGATTGCTGGACTCCTGACATTTAATTACCGTTTCTCTATCCAGCAACGTGTTTTTCTTTTTTTTGTATGAGAAATAATCATGCTTCAAGAAACACGCAAAAGCAAAGGGAAGAATAATCACTGAACAGAAATACTCTGCATATTTTGGTATATAACTTTCCAGTGTTTTGTATATATACTTTTTAATTTTTTTTTTTCAAAAGTGAAATACTCTACCCGCCATTTGTGACCAGCTTGTTTATAACATGTTATTTTCCTGTCATTAATTTTTTTAAAAAGAAGGAATGTCTTTTGTTATTCAAAACAAGCCTTCTGCCATACCTGAGTTTATGTTAATGAGGCGACTTTTAGAAAACTCCTAAGGATTGGGGGCTGGTTTCCAGGGGAACCAACCATGTGATTAGAGGACTGGAACTTGTGCCTTAGCCCAGTGCTCCAGGAAAGGGAGAGGCTGAAAGCTGAATTAATAATCATTAATGGCTAATGATTTCATCAATTATGTCCAGGTAATGAAGCCTCCATGTAAAAGCCTAACCAAAGGCCTTCACAGAGAGCTTCTGGGTTGGTGAACACATCAAAGTGCGGGAGGGTAGTACACCCAGAGAGGTCACAGTAGTTTCAAACCCCTTCTCAATACCTTGCCCTATGCATTTCTTCCATTTGGCTGTTTCTGAGTTGTATTCTTTAAAATAAACTGTTAAATGTATTTCTCTAAGTTCTGTGATCCATTTTAGCAAATTATTGAACCTGAGGAGGGGGTTGTTGGAACCCTTGATTTACAGCTGGTCAGTCAGAAGTATAGGTGACAACTCAAGACTTGCAGTTGACATCTGAATTGGGGAGCAGTCTTATGGGACTGAAACTTTAAACTGTGGGGTCTGCACTAACTCTGGGAAGGTAATGTCAAAAATGAGTTAAGACTACAAAACACTCAACTGGTGTCTACTAAGAATTGGAGAATTGCTCGATATGGGAAAACCCGCATGTGGTAACAGAAATAGTGTGTAAATAGAAGGAAATAGGTTTTTACCTGCTCTAGGATAGTAATACAGAAAAGAAATAAGAATAGAGGAGACCAGAACATAATTAATAAAATAGACAGTTAAAACTAATGATATATGTTAGCACATTAGAATAAAATTAGAAATTAGAAAAACATAGAAAAAAAACAGTATATGATACTAGAATTAACTAAGATGCTTCTTAGTTATCATAAAAGGAAATAAAATGTTTACCATAAAAGGAAATAAAAGTGAAACTTATAATTTATGGCTAAACACCAAGAGCAATTTTGTGTGAAATACCATGAGATTCAGCCAATGTACCCACAGAAAACTTATAGCCTTAAATGCATTTAGTAGAAAACAAAAAATATTTTAAAACAAGGGAATTAAGATTTCAACTTGAGGAGGAAACAAAACAAAATTAGCTAGCTGAAAATCAGAAAACAAGTAAACTAGAATTTAGAAAGAATAGAAATGGCTAGCAAAACTAAAAGTATGGTTCCCTGTGAGGAGCGTGGGGTCCCAGGCCCACACCAGGCTCCCCAGCCTGGAACACCAGTGCTGAGGAGTCCCCACAACATCTGGCTATGAAAACCAGCGGGAATTCCGTCCAGGTGAGACTGAGGGCTGCTGCAGTCCTAGGTGTCCTCTTAGGGTCCAGGAATGGCCTTATTCGCTGACAGATTCACTCGCTCTGGGCTCCAGTGCTGGGCAGCAGCTACAAAAGCCCCAGGGACATGTGGAAAGGAACTGAACTGTCCAGCTTCAGGGTGAAGGCCAGAGAGGTAGCTCTCTTCATCATTTTATTCCTTTATTGAGCCCTCCCCACAAAGAGCTGGCAGGTGGGCGTCATTTTTCCTTTGCTGAGCCCGATCCTGCCTGCAAGTGCAGGAAGGCTCAATATCTGAGTCTCCATCAAACTTGCCCTACCCTAGTGATTCCCTGAGAACTTGCTCCAACCAATTCAAGCACAGACCTGAACATCTTTCATTGGCTGGCCTCAGTTCATGCTGTAGACTTTCCTAAAATCTCTGAAAGGCCCACAAACCCCAAACAAGCAGTGGCTGACCTCAGCATTCCTTGTACCTTGTGCTAAGCAGCCCCTAGCCCAGTACTAATGGCAGCCAGTCTCGATTCAGAGCATAGCCTCTCCCAGGCCCCTCCAAGCCTAGCACAGGCAGCTACCAACAGCAGATCACTTTGTAGCTGCTACCAGGTGGCCCCAGGCTGGGCACCTGGGCCTGGACCTGAGCCCCTCCCCAAAGGCCCCAGAACCAACAAGCCTGGTGGCCAGCTTCAGACCATACCAGAGCACCACCTAATTATCTTGATAAACAATACACCCAAAGAGTGGTCTCAGCAGGCACCATAATCCTGCTACAGGGAATCACACTTTGTGGGATCAGCCTGTGCACAACAGTTCATCCGATGTAGTCATGGCCAGTCCTCACAGCCAATCAGCCTAAGGGTCAATTTCACCCACTGGTGTGCCAATGGCAATCAAGGCTTATCTACAACAAACAACCCATGCAAAGGTCACACCTAGAGCACCTGGCTCAGGTGACCAGAGAGACTGTGCTACATTAGGCCACCCTGCCAAGACTGAGAGATGTGGCAGAAATGTAGAAACAAACAGAGGGAGACAGACAAAGTGTGGAGACAAACATGTCCCAAATGAAAAAATAGGACAAAACTCCGAAAAAAAAAAAAGAGAGAGAACAAAATAACGTTAAGCAATCTACCAGGTACAGAATTCAGAACACTGGTTATAAGAATGCTCAATGAGCTTAGGGGAAGAATAGAGGAACTCAGTGAGAATTTCGACAAAGAGACAGGAAACAAAAAGGCACATAAAAACCATAAAAAAGCAGTTAGAAATGAAGAATATAATAACAAATAAAGATGGAATCAACAGCAGATGAGATGAAGCAGAGGATCATAAATGATTTGGAATATAATGTAGTGGAAAATACCCAATCAGAACAGCAAAAAAGAAACATGAAAAAAAAAATCACTTAAGGGGCCTCTAGGACAATATCAAGCATAACAACATTTGCATCATAGAGGCACCGAAAGGAGAATACAGAAAGCAAGGAATGGAAAACCTATCTGAAAAAATGAGTGAAAATTTCCCTACTCTGGCCAAGGACACAGAAATAAGTCCAGGAAGCACAGACAGTCCCAAACAAGATGAACCCAAAGAGGCCATATCAAGACACATCATAATTAGAATACCAAAGATTAAAGACAAAGAGAATTTTCAAAGTAACAAGAGAAAAAAGTTATCTAGAAGAGAGGTCCCATAAGACAGTTAACTGATTTCTCAGCAGAAACTGCAGGCCAGAAGGAATTTGCAGGAAATATTCAAAGCGATGAAAAGCAAGGACCTACAACCAAGATTAATTTACCCTGCAAGGCTATCATTTAGAATCAAAGGAGAGACAAGAAAAGAGCTAATGAAGTTCAACACCATCAAATCAGTATTATAAGATATGTTAAAGAGACTTCTTTCAGAAGAAGGAAAAGATAAAAAATATGAATAATAAAATGACAATAACTGCACACTATATCAACAATTACTTTAAATGTAAATGGATTAAATGCTCCAATCAAAAGACAGGGTGGCTGAATGGATAAGAAAACAAAACTCATGTGTCCAACAGACGACTGGATAAAATTGATGTGGTACATATATACAACAGAAATTACCTAGCTATAAAAAGAATGAAATCTTACAATCTGTGACAACATGGAATGACCTAGAAGGTATCATGTTAAGTTAAATAAGTCACAGAAAGACAAATACCATATGATTTCACTTATATACGAAATCTAAGAAACAAAACAAACAGACACATAAATACAGAAAACAAACTGATGGTTGCCAGGTAGAAGGGCAGTGGAAGGCTGGGTGAAAAAGGTGAAGGGATTAAAAAGTTCAAATTGGCAGTTATAAAATAGTCATGGGATGTAAAATACAGCATGGGGAATACAGTCAACAGCACTGTAATAACTGTGTGATGTCATGAGGTTACTAGACTTATTGGGGGCATCACTTTGTAAGTTATATAAATGTCTAACCACTGTGCTTACATACCTCAAATGAATATAATACTAAACGTCAACCCGCAATTGAAAAATAAAAAATAAATTTAAATTTAAAAGACTATAAATTAATTCTTTGCAAATACCAATAAATGATACAAAAATCTGACATGTAGATAAAAACATCAGATTGGACACAAATCCAATATTGGAAAGGAAAAAAACGAAAAGAACATAAATCCAAACATTCCATAGGAGTTAGAAGTGTTTAGGAAAAAACCTATATAAATCAGAAGAACTAGATGAAATGGATGAAAATAATAAAAAGTGACACATGAAGATAAAAGATCTAAGTATACATCAATAACCACATAATAATTTAAAATTTGTCTCTGCTCCTAAAAGACAATAGACACTGATGACTGATGGTATTACTGGCAAGATCATCCAAACCGTTAAATACATAATTCCAATCATACATAACTGTTGTCAAACATATAAAAATATGGAAATATACCCATCATTTTACAAAGTTAAATTAACTCAGATAACAAAAGTAGACAAAGAGAGGTCAGTAAAACGGAGTCAATTTCATGAACAAACAGGTAAAATTTTAAAATAAAATATTGGCAACATAGAATATAGCTGTATATGTGAGGTCTCATTATTAAACAACGTTTATCCTACAAGTGCAAAAACAGTTCAGCATCAGAAAATCTCTTTTAAGATCCTTTATTAAATACTCTCTAGGACCAGAATGGTTCTTCCCTTTAATTAATGGTATTTACCAGAAATCTACAGAAACATATTAAATAGTTAAACATTAGAAGCACTTCCAATAGTTTTTTTTTTTTTTTTAAAAAAAGACAAGAATTACTTGTTTTCAAGTTGCAAAATACTAAAATACTCAGGTCCTACCCAATATAGTTTTTAAAAATGTTACAAATAGGAAAGGAAGAGATAATACATTATATGTAGAAAGCAAAATTACCTACTGACACTCCAATATTATCCACTGAAAAACTATTAGATATGTCTACAAAGTTATTATCAATTTACAATTGATACCCACACATTGCTATATATATTCATCAGCATTAACCATTTAGAAAATGTCATAGAACAAAATATTCCTACTTATAATGTCAACAAAATATATAAAGTACTGAGGATATTACTTTAACAATGTGAAAAACCTTTTAAGAAAAATCAATGAAACTTTACAGGACATATAAAGAAAAAAAAAAGTAGATATAGCATGCATGTTCAAAGGTAGGATTCAATACTGTAAATACTGGTGCATCAGGTTTCCTAAAAACATCATGAAATGCTGGATAATATATGACATGTATCCTTTCAAAAGTATGCCACACTTAAAAGGAAGTAAAGAAGATCCAGAGGCAGAATGAAGTGAGAATCAGAAACTAGAGAGGTAAAAATGCTCTGAAATCACAGCACTCAGAATATTTGCTGAGTTTAACTGCCTAAAAGTTTATATCTTAATGGTCTGAAAAAATCCAAGAGACAAACCATTGGGCCCCCAAAAGATTAGGGATTAACAATGAATCTCTTCACAAAATCAGAACTATCTAAGGCCTATAATTCAGAGACAGGGGGAAAATCGATCTGACCTCAAAAGAAAATTACAAGGAACATTTTATTCTTGCCCTAGACTCTCAAAAGGAGAAAAAAGTGCTACAGATAATTCATAATTACAGAGGAGCCCCCATGCATGCAAGAAACTGCAGAATTAGACCTGTTCTCCAGAAATTGAAAGTGCTGAATGATACATATAACATAAATGCTTGAAATATATGAAAACATAAAATCAAAACCATGAGAAAGGGACAATATACAAATTTTTTAAAAGTAAAATCTAGGGATGAAGGAAAATATCAAACTTCTAGAAATAAAATATAATAAATTATATTAAAATCTTAGAGGAAAAAAAAAACTTAGAAGTAGCCAGAGAGAAATTACAGATTACTTACAAAAGGAACAACAATGAGACAGATGTCAGACTTCTCAAGAGCAATAACAGAAACCAGAAGACAGTGGAATAATATCTTCAGAGTGCTGAGAAAAAAAGAATTGTCAGTATATATTCATTAAATCATCAGGCAAGAATGAAAGTAAAAAAAGGTTATTTTGTAACAACAACAAAAATGAAAAACAAGAGCATTTACTAACAACAGGCATCCTCTAATGTAGTATTTCATGATAAATGAAATGATCCTAGTCTGAAGGTATGATGGAAGAGGAATAGTATGCAAATGAAAGGATAATCACGTGAATAAATCTACAAGCAAACACTGTCATTATAAAACAAAAATAACGACCATTGTGGGAATTAAAAAGGAAACAGAACTAAAACACCATACAACAATAACAGGTTAGATGGGAAAGACTGATCAAAGGTAAAGCATCCTAAGATTCTGTGTATTGTCCTGTGAGAAGACATACCCTTTGTTAAGAACATATTTGTTAAATGACACAAACAATAGTGATAACAATTAAAGGACCAAAACAGGCAGAAATACTCCCAAAATATTTAAACTCACCAGTAATCAAAAGAATATATTATTCAATTTTTAACTATAAACTGAGATATTTTTAAGTGATAATATCTAGTGTTGATAAAAGTATAGAAAGAGTAGTCATACATTGCTTGTATACTCAGATAAGAATTTTGTGACAATGATATGTAATTGACATAAGAGATGTCAGTCTCTCATCTTTCTTATATAATTTCAACTCACTGCCACAACAGCCACCCATTTATTTCAAGGTAGATACAATCCTTAATATCTGTGTTTCTCAACTTGTTGGTCTTAAAACTCTAGAGATGAGAGTGGAGCATATCATTTATTACAAGATAAACTCTGTAAAGCAGTATACAATTTAAATATTTTATGTGGATTGAATAATTTTGTTAATTAAAACATTTAAGATCCAATATTTAATTTCCATTAATATTTCTTCAAACATCATTACAATTAATAAAAACTACAAAACTGCATTTGCATTAAGATGAATGAAGTGCATGTGATAAAAAATTAAATATAACCATTAAAAATACATAAGGTGTATGTCTTCCAAACTAAACAAGGGGGAAAATGGAATTCAAAGAACAAAAATAAAAACAAAAACTATTCATCTTGATTAAGGAAAGATATTTAAAAAGCAAAAAAAAATATTAAAAAAATTTTAAAAAACATAAGGGAGATATAAATCCAATCATATTGGCAATAACTATTAAATGAAATGAACTTTCAAATTTTAAAAATAAATTCTCAGATATCATATTGCAGTGGTTACCAACTGGGTCTGAACATATGAACAACCTAAGGAACTTCAAAAATAACACCTGTGTCCCATGCCTAGAAAGATTGTTTTAATTGGACTGGGGTGTGGCCTGTAATTTGGAATTTTAAAAGGACTCTAGCTATTTCTTAAGTGCAAACAAGTATGGAAATCATTTTCATATTTTTTTCCAAATTGGTTATGCCAATAGATACTGCCATCAGTAAGGTATAGAACACTTTTTTTAAAGATATAATTCATATACCTATAGTTCATTCATTTCAAGTATAAATTCAATGATTTTTAGTATAGTCACTCAGAGTTGTGCGATATCCACCACAATCTAATTTTATAACAGTTTATCATCTCAGAAATAAACCCCTGCCTGTTAGCAGTCATTTTCAATGTCCTGATTCTTATTCTCCAATCCACCCCCACTTCCCAGTCTCCACATCCTCAGTGCTGGGCAACTGCTAATCTTTTCTTTCTCTACAGGTCTGTTATAGATATATTATATAAATGTAATCATACAGTATGTAGTGTTTGTGTCTGGCTTCTTTCACTTAGCATGTATTCAAGGTTCATCCATATTGTGGCACATATCAGAATGTCATTCCTTTTTATTGCTGAATAATGGTCCATTGTAAAGATATACCATATTTTATCTATCCATTCATTTGCTGAGGGACCACTGGGTCATTTCCACTTTTTGGCTACTGTGAATAATGAAGTATATATAGCATCTCTGCCTCCAAAAGTTGTGAAGACTTGGTAATGTCTGACTTCTTCATTTCTTGCCCATCTAGGGTGTATAAAATAATGATCTCACTGTGGTTTTAATATGCATTTCCTGATGGCTAATGAGATTGAGCATTTTCCATGTTTATTGGCTATTTTTATTTCCTTTTCCTTGAACTGCCTATAAATGTCTTTTACCCAATTTTTCATAAAGGTTATTTACCTTTTTCTTATCCATCTATAAGTTTTTTAAATTCTAGACATTAATTTCATTGTTGTCAATATGCATTTCAATTATCTCCACCCAGTCAGTTCATAGCTTTTTACTTTTTTTATGTCTTTTTATAAGGACAATAATTTTCATGCAAATTTATCAATCTTTTAATGATCATTTTTAAAAAAACTAAATAACCTTTAGAAATATTCTATTTGGTTGTCTCTCAAATATTTTCCTTTATGAACATCTCTTATTGCTAGTCATTTTTGTGACTGAATTTCTTTTAACAGTTCACCAATAGTTTGTATTTACATCTGATAATTCTAATATGTGAAATCTTCTGCCATGCAATCTGTTGTTTTTTAAGATTATCTATTACTCACCTTTGACTTGTATGTATCCTTGTGGATTTAATCTTCATGAGCTCATTTTTTTGTTGATCTTAATATGTGACCAGTCTTAAGCCCTCTTACTTTCCCCCAGAGAAGATTTACATTTGCTTTAGCCAGGAATCAGAGGCATCACCTTAGAGAATAAAATTTCAACTCCTTTTTTTCTTTGCCTATCTTTATCTCTTATTACTCTATTGATCACTCTTCTTCGGATATAATGTTTTTCTGTTCCTCCCACAAAGTTAATGCCCATCCCAAACGCTTTACACTCACCACTCCATCTGCCTGGAATAGTATACCCCCCAGATAACTGGTCTGACTCATGCCCTTATTTCAGTAAAGTCTGTGTTCAAATATTACCTCCTTAGAGAGGCTTTTCCAAAATCTACTTATCTAAAATAGTCCACCCTCACTCCCTATTTCTTTATTTGCCTACTCTACTTTATCTTTATTCATACTGCTTATCACTACCTGCAATTGTTGTACTTATTAAACAAATAAATAAATGTATACAGGTACACATATATGCACATGTACACATATTTTTGTTTCATATTTTGTATTTCTCCCACAAGAATGTAAGTTTCGGTAGAATAGGAACCAGCACTTCTGCCCAGGAGAAAGCCTCACCTCTGGCCCTCGCTCCAACAAATCAGCATCCCCCTGTAAGTCCCTGGTGCCCCACGAACAGCCAACTTAATGCTGGTGCTCAGAGTGAGCAGGTCAGTCTGAGTCTCCCAGTCTTACTGGCATGGCTTTGTGTAGTAGGTGTCCAGTGATCCAGTCTTGAGAGGGGTACAGCTACAGGCCAAGTTTAGCCCCAGCCTGTACTTAGCCCCAGATTTCCTTAGTATGTAGACTGCGAAAGTCCAGTTGCAGACTCGGCCCCTTTCAGAGGCGTCTGCGCCTGCCGCAGCCTCTGTTCCATTTAGCCGCTCTGGACCAGGCAATCTCACATCTTTGCCCCCTCCTACCTCTATCTATTGAAGGGTGATTTCTTATTTCTCTCCCTAGTTGTAGGGCTTCTGTTCATCTAGACCCCAGGAAACTCTGTCTGCTGTTTGCTCTGTGTTTCCGTCACAACTCGGATATGGTCGCAAGAGGGATGAACAAATTACTATCGTCTACGCCAGTTTGCCCAGTCTAAAGTTTTAATTTACATAGACTCCGTCTCTTATTGTGCTAAAGGAAAAAAACAATAAACTTTCTTAGACAATCACGGGAACTTCATGAACTATTTTCTAATAAAAGGTGGTTCTAGCATATTCATTCAATGTAAAATGCAAAGTTCTTAAAATGTAATATTTACCTATAAAACACAAACAAAAGAATGTGTTTGTTGCAATGGAATGTGTTCACTGGAATTGTTACTGATATTCATTTATCCAACCTATCACTATATAAATAAGCTCTTCTACTGTCAGAAAAACCATACATTTCCACATCTATTTTTAAAAACAATATTTAGAGCTACTTTAGCAAATCTAAACTGTAACAATGCATAGCTCGTTTTTTTCTTTTTCTGACAATATTGCAAACGTCCCAGAATTCAAATCTAGCCCCTTGATCATCAAGGAAGACAGGAAGGAAGGCAGAAGATAATTAAATTTGAAGGACAGTCAAGATAAATGTGCCCTATGAAACTATTTATGCCTACTTATAGTAATTTAAAACCATTCCTTTGAGAATAAGAAGAAATTCAGTTAATTATTTTTAAAAAAACTTGAAGTAACACCAAAGGAAGCCATTCTAAAGGTAGATCCTGAAATACTAAGGGTAAATATCCTTACCTAGTGACACCAAGTTACTATAGTTCTCCAACATCACATCTCTGTACAAATCTCTTTGAGCAAAGTCCAGGCATTCCCACTCTTCTTGAGAGAAGTCAATTGCAACATCCCTGAACATTACCAATCTCTGAAACAACAAACATAATACTAGTAGTGGAAATAAAGAAAATGCTTTTTCAATGGAGGAGGAAATGATGGGGAGCTCACCACAAAAGAGGCGACAGAGCAAATAAGCTAGGAAGCTCTGAAATGGATGAGACACCACAGAAACAGGTGCTTCTGAAGTGCCAACATATTCCTTTATGCCTGTCGCTATAGATATTTCCTGTATATAAAACATTTTGTTACATATAAGTCATGAAATTCATGAATTAAATAAAATTTAAATATGAAATGTCCCAATTAAAAGACACAGCATACAGAACCATCCTGTATAATATATCTTGTACATCATACATTCCCAATAAATGCAAATTTTTTTCTATTTAAGAAAAAAGAAAAATAATTGGGTAAATATTTCTGTAAAGTCTTACAAAATTTCTATCATACAAAATAAGATTTGCATAAAAATAATTTATTGAAACTTCAGTTTGCCATATCAGAATATTAAGTCACAAGCATTTTCCTTTTTTACTCATAATTTAGTAAATATTTTTAATACACTGTAGAATTGCTCCATATAAAGAAAGCAGGTTATACAAAAAAACATAAGCATTTCTTGCTTTAGGGAGTTTATAATTCTCAACAGACTTTATATGTGAATGATGATCTTTATTGTTACTATTAATCATACAAATATGCCCTGGTCTTGTTCTAAGCAATAGAAAAGTGGAAAAGATAATCCAAATTTACACATTTAAGATTAGTATATAATATTGAATCTAAAAAGGATCCATATTATTGTATCAATTATAGATTCCCAGGGAATATCTCTGATCTCTCTGGATTTAATTCCTAATCATGTTCCTAACCTTAAAAGCTTACAGCAGAGGTTCTTGCCATATATGGAGACTAAGCAGTCAAGACTAACTCCTATCTTGCCTAACTGAGAAACTCAGATCTAAAGAGAAGTTCAAAGTTTTCTCATGTGTGGTTCCATTTAACATCCGTCTATATCTTCTAAAATCAGGAAGTCTGCTTTTTTTCTATCAGTACTCCTAGTCAAAGATGCTCAATGGATTTTTGAATAAGGATATGAATATAGGTTAGATTAAAAAGACATTCTTAGGGAAGGCATTATCACTTATAAGACTGGAATAAACCAAGGAGCACATTACTGAGTGAGGTCAGTTAGAAAGGAAGTCTCAGGAATAAGGAATACAAACATGTACATACTCTATAAAAAATGACTTAAGAGGGCACAAGAAAACACTAATTTACCTGAGCCATGGTTTTTAGAGCTGCAAGAAATGATCAGTCCTGTTCTGGATTCATATCTTAGAGAAGCACAGAATCTGAAAAAGGCAGTGCTGGGGAAGAGAATACAGAACCATGAGACCATGTTCTTTACAAATCTCCAAATGAGTTAAGTTAGAATTACCTTGGTTGCTCTCTTCTTCTGCTTCTTGCTCCCATTCCCAAAATACACACTAAGCTGGGGGAATATAGGGGGAATATAGGTGGTGGTTCTTGCCCCTGTCAAACTGAGTGCTCTCTATATACAAAAAGAAAAGATTTACGAAACTTCTCTATCATTTCTAAAATGAAAGTTATAGATAATGACACACTTATATACGTTATGGCAAAAACAGAGATAATGACCAACTGTTATATTTCAAGATATTGATGATCATACATACTATAGTAGAAGGCAAATTAAATACTTAAGCTTACAACTACTTAAAATGAATAAATTTAGATTTATAAAGTGACAACATTCAACTAAGTATTGTTGAAATATTTTATTTATATTTGACATTTTGAAATAAAGGCTACATGTGTGTATGTACAAATGTGTGTGTAAAATAAGTGAAATTCATTATCTACAAATGCAAGCATCTACAAGTGTGTGACATTAACAAGTCAAATGTCATAAGCAGTGTTGCTATTAGTGCCATGACTATTTAAAATTGTTTTTAAAAATCTCAGTAAATTTCTGTATAAAACAAAGTACAAACTTTCTCAAACTATAGTACCATTCCTGAAACATTTAGCTAATAGTAAAACTGTGCAATAATGTAAAATAAATTCAACAGTTTGAAAAAAAATCCTGTAAAATATGCTTTATGTGAGAGGTTCTAGACCCACATAATTATAAACACATTTTCCCCCCAGCTATGCTTGTCATTTTGCAGGTCATAGAATAATTCCTTGTTGTGCACTGCAGTACATCTAGATCAGAAGCTGGCAAACTACTGCTTACCAACTACTTTTGTAAATAAAGCTTTATTGGAATACCTCTACACTCATTTGTTATTTATATACTGTCTTTGGTTATTTTCACATTAAGTGGCAGCTGACTAGCTATAAGAGACTATATCACTCAGAAAGCCTAAAATATTTACCATCTATCCCTTTATAGAAAAGCTGTCTAACCTATGATCTAGGTCCATGGCTTGCTTCAGTCTTTCAAAAGCCAGAAGCCTTTGCCCTCTGCCCAGTTATTTTAACATTCAAAAGCACCCAGATATATTTCTAAAACATCTTCTAGGGAGAGTCACTGCTCCTACAGAGAATCATTGATATAGGTGGTCAATAAATATTTAATTAGAAATTCCACTTCTTCCAGATGTTGGAAAGGTGCAATAACTGTGCCCATTCTAAGAATCAAAAATAATTCATTTAAGATGAAAAATCATAATTCCTTTTAAATTCATCACAGAGCTGAAGATATAAAGAAATTTAAATGAACTAAATTCCAAAAAATGCCAACCTCCTAAAAGATATAGATGCTCCCATACCTGGCAGGGCTTAACCTACATTATAATTACTTTAATAGTCCAATCATTCCAGTAAAGAGACAATGTCAAGATAAGATAAAAAGGTAAGTTCCAATTGTATGCTCTTTACAAAAAATGCATAGACGGGTTGAAAGTAAAATGGTAGAGAAAAATATACCTCACAAACACTAAGCATAAGAAAGCTTGTGTACTTGTATTAATATAAGGCAAAATAGACTTCAAGATAAACAGTAATACTAGAGAAGCTAAACTCATCAAGAAGACACAGTAATCTTAAATGTATAGAGATTTAACAACAAAGCATCAAATATGTAAAGCAAAAATTGACAGAACTAAAGGAAGAAATAGACAAATCCACAGATTTGAAATTTTAACATCTTTCAGTAATTGACAGAACAAGTAGATTTTTTAAAATTAGTAATGATATAGAGGATTTATATAACATTATCAAAGTGCCTTGATATAACTGATACTGTGGCAGCCTGACCCTGCCTGGCCATTTCCTGCTTGAACAAGTTCATTCCTGACTACCCCCTACCCCCAAGGACTCCCTGGCTGATGCCAGTTTTTTCATAGCTTGCCAATCAATGTTCTTCCTTATATCTGTAGTTGTGTAGGAATGACAAGACTGTATAAAACTGCCCAATATGTTACAATCGGGGCTCAGCCTTTGGAAAAGAATCCGCTGAGCTTGTGCTGGCATCAATAAATGCTGCTTCCTGCCAATAGCCTTGGGGTCCCGTCTCTCTGTTCGAGAATCTCGCAACATTTCTATACCCAACAGTCAAGCGATGAGCTGAACTGCCAGTTGTCAGAAAAGCTGATTAAGACAACAAGGCAAAATGAAAGTAACAGTCAAGCCTTTAATTAATTACTAATCACTTCATGCAAGCAAGAGAAAGCACTGACTCCCCCACTATTCCATTCTTTCCCATGGAACAGCACCTAGAGAAGGTGAGAAGGATCAGCACAAATGTGGGGAATCATCTTACTGCCAAGCAAGTATCAAACAAAAGGTTCCTCCCATTTCATGGACCAGGGCTACCAAGAGGGAGATGGGAGAAGGGCTAGGAGTAGAAACGAATTGAGTACTAAGTAGAGCAAAAGTGTATTCAAGTTTTCCCCCTTTCCTTTAATAAGGAACTCTTGGCAAAGGTTCCTGATAAAGAGGTAACCTAATGGAGGTAGTTGGGCTAGGAATGCAGATATTCATAAGACCATGTGGCCGAGGGTGGGGGAGGGGGGCTGAGACCTTTACTATAGCTCCCTTAGATTACAATGCAATGGCTATGCACTAATCTGATGTGGGGAGGTAACAAGTATCAAAAATATTTTAAAACTGAATCATACAGATTATATTTTCTGGTCTTTGTCTATGCATTATTATACTAGAAACCAATAATAATAAGAAGTCTAGAAGAATCTCCAAATATTTGCAAATTAAGCACATTTCTAAATAACCCATCAGAAGAAATCACAAAACATTAGAAAATACGTTGAAATGAATATGAAAACATAACATCAAATTTTGCGGGCTGTAGCAAAAGCAGTATTTAAAGAAAAATTTATAGCTTTAAATGTTTATATTAGAAAAAGAGGAAGACGTAACATCAATGATTTAGGCTCCCACCTAAAGAAGCTGCAAAAAAAAGTGAAGCTCAAAGTAAGAAGAAAAAACATAATAAAACAAAATCCACAATATAAAATGGATTTCAATAGACAATATCAACAAAGTCTAAAGCATGTTCATTAAAAAGATTCATATACAGTTGGCCTTCCATATCCACAGGTTCGTATCTGTGGATTCAATGAACCTTCAACCAAACGTGGATCGAAAACATTTGGAAAAAAAAGTTACATTGTTGCTAACATGTACTATTAGATTAGGCCTACAATAGTTGTGTCTGTACTGAACATGCACAAAATTGCCTGATACTAAAGGAATTGAATTTTTGTAAAATAAAACACCCTGCCCACAGAGATCGTCCAGATGGCTTCATCAGTAAGTCCTATCAACATTTAAAAGGCTGATAGGACACTATTCTTTCTCAAATTTTTCCAGAAAATAGGAAAAGAAGAACACTCTCTTCTACATTTTTAAGCTAAATAATCATGACACCAAAACCTGACAAAAATATTACAAGGAAAAAAAATAGAGTTCAATATTTCTCATGAACATAAATGTGCAAAAAAACTTACATAGTATCAAACTGAATCCATTTGACTTTAGAACCATGAGTACTTATATAAGACAAAAATAAATCAAGATTTAAAAAAAAATCCCTAATAACCAAAAGCAAAAGTAAACATACTTATCTGTTCATAATACTAACAAAGTAAATAAAGAAAGGAAGTGGTTATTTCAAGGAGCTTTAAAATAAGTCATTTACTATTGGTTACCAGAGAATGTAGGGAAGGCAGTGGGGGGAGGTAGATGGGGAGTGGGGGGAAATTTAAATCATTTCTTCAATTAAAAAAATTAATTTAAAAAAATAAAATACAATAGCAGTCATTTGACATTAGATCCCTAGTGGCATATAACCTACAGGCAAAATAACTACAAACTTTCTCAATAATTACACTGCTACATAATATTAGCATTGTTAATTGAATAAAGATTTTCAGAGCACAAAAAAAAAAATCCAGGAATTTAAAAATTCAAGAAAAACTCTATATAATCTTTAAATTCAACTGGAAATGAAAATAAATAAATTCAATTGGAAATGTCAGCATAAACTCAGGCTTTTTCTCCTTCTAAAAAATATGTATTTAACCAGCTCTGTAAAGGACCACAGGCAGTAACAACCAGAAGCACTGAGAACTTCTACTATCCTAATTGTGGCTTCTTAAAACCACTTCCTACTAAAAGGAACCGGGGCTACATAGACAAGTGGCTGATTTCATGTTTGAGAGAGGAAAATGTACATGATGAACCTAGAACTTCTTTTCACATCAGAAAGTTTGGAATCTACCAAAGATTACTGAGGTCGTGCCAAAAGGAATTCAAAAAGAGCCAAATCAGAGAGGATATAAAGAAGATCCCACTGGCTATAGATTAACAATTTGAGGATTAAGAACAATAACTGCTATGGACTGAAACATATCAAATATATTTAAATCCACAAGTTCATAATAATAACTTAAAAGGAAAACACAAGATAAACTTTGGAAGATGCTGAAAAACAGTGAGAATAAAATCAAGCTTTTATCCCATCTTTTTTTACAGAAGCTATACTTCTGAGTAACCAAGACATTGAGGAGAGAATGGTTCTCTTTACAGAAGTATTCCAGCTCATAAGTGCAGAAGAAATGATAAAATGAGAATATCATTTTGTAACTCCTGATAAAATAATGGATTCCAAGCAACGATGATCAATGGCTGTTAACATTACATAAAGGAAAACAACCAAATATTATGCAGTACTTCAAACATACACATCGTTATATATGGATTAGTGCAAAACAAGCAAACACACACACACACACACACACACACACACACACACCCTCAACCTGATGAAGTCTCTAGAATTAAATACCAGTTTATTAGAAATCCAGGGTTAGAGAAACATGTTAAATAATACCACATATAGACAATCTACAAAATCCAGATTATTAGTAACTGTGAGAAAACTCTTTCTGGAACTGCAAGAAATGACAGAAAGATTTAAGAAACATCACACTATTATACTAAATAGATATTGTTTGGATATTGATTCTAACAAATCATATAAAACTATTTATGAACAATGGGGAAAATATGAACACTGGCTATTTCATGACATTAAGTATCTTTTTTTAGTGGTGATGATATTGCAGTTATGATTTTTTAAATAAAAAATTATATTTACTTAAAGTTCTTTTTATTTTTATTTTTTTAGAAATACATGTTAAAACATTTGTGGATGAAATTAATTGGATTTTACTTCAAGATAATCAATGTTTTTTGGGAGGGTAGGAAGGGAGTAGCAGAGCTATAGATAAAACTTGTTTAGCCATAAACTGATATTTGTTAAAGCTGAGTGATGGGTAGGGTACATAGGGATTGCACTACACTACACTTTAGTGTTGTATAAGTTTGAATTTTTCCATAATAAGAAGTTAAACAAAAGACTTTAAGGACAGGTTCCAAATATGAATGGTGTTTCATTCCAAAGGGTTTTTGAGTAATTGTTATTTTCCTCCTTGTTTGTTTCTTTTTGTATTTTCTAAATTGTGTCAACAAACATGTACTACTATGATATCAGAAAACAAGAAAGTAACACCTTCTTGAAATTAAAAAAAACCCTGTTATGTTTAAAAAAACAAGAATTTCTCAGTAAATTCAGAGAAAAAAAAGTATAAAAATATGCTCTAAGACTTTTTTTTCCCATTGTATAATAGAAAAAGATAGGGAGGGAGAAAAAGGAGGAAATGCACCCATTTTATTATTATTACTTTATAATTATAATTAGATAGAATTTATGTCAAAAGAATTAAAATAAACTACAGTAGGCCACTTCCAGAAATTTGCCCTGAAGATAAACCTCTACAAATAGAAACCATACATACAGTTATTAACTGCTGCATTATGTAATGACAAAATACTGAGAAAAAAATAAACAAATGCTCACCCATACGAGACTGGATAAATAAACTATTACACACTGTATTACACACTGTATTACGAACTGTAGCTATAAAAAAGGATGTGGAAGATGTCTATAGGCTGCTATCCAATGATCTCTGGGATACAGTGAATGTGTGAGGGAAAAAAAAGGAAGGTGCAGAACAGTGTACATAGAATCCTCCCTTTTAATTAAGAATGGAGACAATAAAAAAATATATACATATACATACAAACACATAAACACATATATCATTTAAAAGAAAAAGACCTAGTGACAACAGAAACATGGCGCGTGATCTATCCCCTGAGACTATAACAAGTTGAACACCTATAATCCAACAGAAGATTCCCAGCCTAACACACAAACACTTCTAAGAGATCTGCACATCGAAGCATCTGAAGGTGGGCGAATCGGGGTGAAGAGGGGTGCAGGAAAGGGAGAACAGAGATGGTGCTGCGGGCGCAGTCCGGAGCTTCCTGGGGGGCTTGGGGAGAAGGGAGGAATCAGCATACACCAATACTACAACAGAACCCAATGATCAGGACAGAGACAGAATAGGGATGCAACAGCTGTGTTCTAGAAAGGAGAGACAGGGACACTGGCTGCCTCCTCCCACCCTCCCAGAGCTAACAGTGAGTCCCAGGGGAAACTGCAAAAGTGAGTGTCGGCTACAGAGCACAGAGCTGCCCTCTGGAGAACTGAGCCTGAGTGGCAAATGCATACTGCGGCTGGTCTCAGTGACAGGTGGAGATATAGAGGGGAGGCAGCTGAGGCCTAGAAGTCATCTTTAATAGAAGGAAAACAGCCATAGGCATACCAGCAGCCTCTCCCACCCTGCCCCACCCCCACCCATCCAAGCTGATTCTGGTAGAGGCACCTGGGACACCTCAGGCAGTACAACACTGCCATGTGGCTGCTGGGACAGCACTAGGACTTCAGGGTCTTGGAACCCCAACACCCACCACATTTTCCCACAGTGGGTGGAGCCCTGGGTTGTGGTGAGGTAACCCCGTCACAAAGGAGACACACACCTCCTCAGGGAATAAAGGGCATTTTGTTGCCACATAGCAGAGATCTGGGAGTCTTGGGTAGTGCAGGAAGCTTGTGGCCACCTATTGGAAAACAAAAGAAAATCTCTTCTTATCAACGTGCTAAAGATGTATCACTGTTAATAACATTTTTTAAAAAGCCGAGTTCATTCCCATAAATGCCTAGGCAGAGAAACAATCAAATACCATGAATAACCAAGGTGACAAGGCAGCTCAGAAAGAAAATGAAAAATCTCCAGAAAATAAACTTAAAGATATAGAAATATGTGATTTAAATGACAGAGAATTCAAGATTGCAGTTCTGAAAAAAATTCAATAAGATGCAAGAAAACCCAGAAAGGCAGTTTAATGAACTCAGTAACAAAATCAATGAACAACAGGAATGCTTTACCAAAGAGATGGAAACTTGAAAAAAAGAACCAAACAGAAATTCTGGAGCTTAGGAACTCAACAAAAGAGATAAAGAATAAAATACTGAGCTTAGGAAATAGAGCTGACCAAATGGAGGAAAGAAGAATTAGTGATATTGAAGACAGGAATCTAGAAATTATGCAGATGAAAGAGAGACCTGAGAGTAAAAAATGAAAAGCTATAAAAACAAAACAAAACAAAACAAAACCTCTGCCAGAACTATCTGACTCCATCAAAAAGAGCTATATAAGAACAATGGGTATACCAGAAGAGGAGAGGGAGAAGGGAACAGAGAGCCTATTCAAAGCAATAGTGGATGAGAACTTCTCAAACCTACAAATCCAACAAGCCAACAGAACACCTAATTATCTCAATACAAAAAGGCCTTCTCCAAGGTACATTATATTAGAACTGTCAAAAATTAATGATAAAGAAAGAATTCTCAAGGCCAGCAGGAAAAAGTAGACAGTAACCTATAAAGGAAAATGCATTAGATTATCATCAGATTTTTAAGTAGAAACTCTTCAATCTAGGAGAAAGTGGAATCAAATATTCGCATTATCAAAAAAGATAAATTACCAGCCAAGAATAATATATCCAGCAAAGGTCTTTTTTAGATATGAAGGACAAATAAAGACCTTTTCAGAAATACAGAAGCTGAGGGAATTTTCCACCACGAGACCTGGGTTACTACCAGAAACAAAAAGACAAAAAGATACAAAACTCTGAGTAAGATGACAGGCAGAAAGAAACAGGAAATTACAACCCTTGTTCAAAATAGGATATCATAAACATAAATATTACATAATGATTAAAGGAGATAGAAAACATTTTTTAAAAAGAAGACAATAGCTACTGCAACTCAGGAATGGACTCACAGCATAAATAGGGATAATTTGAGTAAGAAAAACAGAAAAGGGTAGGGAGTAAAGGTCAGAATTTGTAAAGGGTAATGGACATAAGAATCACGCAAAAGAAAAAGGACTACTGTATACACGAAACTTTTTTGGCATAAACCTAACGGTAACCACACATAAAATATCCCGAATTGAGATACATAACATAAAAAAAGAAAGAACAGAGGGAAAAATCATAGAATATCAACAAACTAAAATAACAGACAGAAACACAAGGGCAAAGATAAAAGGGAGACATCGAGCTACCAGAAAACAAAAGATAAAATGGCTATAGGAAAATCTCATATATCAATAAACACCTTAAATGCAAATAGGCTGAACTTACCAATAAAAAGGCACGGAGTAGCAGACTGGATCAAAAAAGCAAAACCCAACCATATGCTGTCTTGAAGAGAAACATCTGAGCTGTAAGTACAAATATAGACTCAAAGTAAAAGGGTGGACAACGATACTCCAAGCAAATGGTATCCAGAGAAAAGAGGGGTAACTGTACTTAAATCTAATAAAACAGATTTCAAGATAAAAAAGGTAACGAGAGACAAAGAAAGACATGCCATAATGAAAAGAGGAACGTACCTCAAGAAGACATAACACTAATTATTATCTATGCTCCCAATTAGGGAGCCCCAAAATATATAAAGCAATTACTAACAGAACTAAAGGGAGAAACTGACAAAAACACAATTATAGCAGGGGACCTAAATACCCCACTGTCAACTGTGGATAGATTATTCAAACAGAAAATCAATAAGAGAATAGCAACTTTAAATGACACATGAGACTAATTGGATATAATTGACACTGACATTTACAGAGCCTTTCATCCCAAAACACCAGATTATACATTCTTCTCTAGTGCATGTGGAACATTCTCAAGGATAGGCAATATGTTGGGACACAAAACTAGCCTCAACAAATACAAGAAGACTGAAATCATACCAAGCATATTCTCCAACCACAATGTTCTGAAACTGGAGATTGGCTGCAAAAAAAAGAAGAAGAAAAACCACAAATACCTGGAGATTAACCTGGAGATGCTACTAAAGAACCATTGGGCCAAAGAAAAAATAAAAAGAGAGATCAAGAGGTACATAGAAACAAATGAGAATGAAAATATAACATCGAAATTTCTGGGATACAGCAAAAGCGGTAATAAGAGGAAAGTTCATATCATTACAGGCCTATCTCAAAAAACAAGAAAGATCCCAAATAAACCATCTAACATTACATCTTTAAAAACTAGAACAAATGAAGCCTAGCGTTGGTAGGAGGAAATAATAAAAAGTAGAGCAGAACAAAAAGACAACAGAAAAAATTAATGTAACAAAGAGCTGGTTCTTTGAAAAGATCAATAAAATGGACACCCCCTGGCTAGATACACCAAGGCAAAAAGAGAAAAGACACAAATCTACAAAATCAGAAATGAAAGAGACGTTAGGACAGATACCACCGAAGTACAAAAAAATCAAAGAATACTATGAAAGATCATATACCACCAAAGTCAATATCCCTGATGAAATGGACAAGTTCTTAGAATTATACAACCTTCATTGAATGAATCACAAAGAACTAGAAAATATAAATAGACCGATCAACAGTAAGGAAATTGAAATAATCACCAAATTCTACCAAAAAGTAAAAGTCCAGGACCAGATAGCTTCACTAATGAATTCTACCAAAGACAATTTAATACAAACTCTTCCAAGAAATTGACGAGGCCCAAAAAATTGAAGAGGCAATACTTACTAACTCATTTTATGAAGCCGACATTATCCTGATACCAAAACCCGATAAGAACAACACAAAGAAAGAAAACTAGAGACCAATATCTCTGATGAATACAGATGCAAAAATTCTGAATGAAACACAAGTAAATTGAATAAAACAAAACATTAAAAAGATTATATATCACAATCAAGTGGGGTTCATTCCAGGAGCGCAGGAATGATTCAACATATGTGAATTGATAAATGTGATATACCACATAAACAAAATAAAGGATGAAAATCACATGATCATATCAATAGATGCAGAAAAAGCATTTGACAAAATACAATATCCATTTATGATTAAGACTTAATAAAATGGATATAGAAGGAAAACACCTCAACAAACCTTCAGCTAATATTACCCTTAATGGTGAAAAACTAAAAGCCTTCCCTCTAAGATCAGGAATAAGACAAAAATGCCTGCTCTCACCTCTCTTATTCAATATAGTTTGCAAGTTCTAGACAGAACAGTCAGGCAAGAGAAAGAAATAAAAGGCATTCAAATAGAGAATGAAAAAGTCAAATTGTCACTTTTTGCAGATGACATAGAAAACCCTATGGACTTTAGAAAATCCTAAAGGACTCCACCGAAAAACTATCAGAAATAAAGAAAGTTGCAGGATACACAATCAATGTACAAAAATCCATTGCATTCCTATATGCTACCAATGAAATTCAAAAAAAAAAAAAAAAAAGGAGAAAAGCAATTCCTTTTGCAATTGCAACGAAATAAAATACCTAGGAATAAACTTAACAAAGTATGTGAAGGACCAATACACTGAAAACTACAAAACATTATTAAAAGAAATTGAAGACACAAAGAAATGAAAAGATATTTCATGTTTATGGATTGGAAGAACCAAGATAGTTAAAATGGCCATACTACCCAAAGCAATATACAGATTTAAATGCAACCATCAAAATCCCAATGGCGTTTTTCAGAGCAATAGAACAAAATCATCAGATTTGTATGGAATCACAGAAGACCCTAAATAGAGAAAGCAATCCTGAGAAAAAGAACACAGCCAGATGTATCACACTGCCTAACTTCAAATTATATCACAAAGCAACAATAATCAAAACAGCATAACATTGGCAGAAACACAGATGAATGGAACAGAATTGAGAGCCCAGAAGTAAACCCACATATAAATGGGCAAATAATTTTCAATAAAGGAGCCAAAAACGTGCAACGGAAGAAGGAAATTCTCTTCAATAAATGGTGCTGGAAAAACTGGAAAGCCACATGCAAAAGAATGAAACTAAACTGCTATCTGTCACCATACACCAAAATTAACTGAAAATGGACGACAGACCTAAATATAAGACCTGGAACAATAAATTGCATAGAAGAAAACATAGGTAGTAAACTCGTGGACCTTGGATTTAGAGAGGATTTTATGAATTTGACCTCAAAGGCAAGGGAAATAAAAGCTAAAATAAATGATAGGACTACATCGAACTGAAAAGCTTCTGCACAGCAAAAGAAACCATCAACAAGACAAAGAGGCAAGTGTCCAAATGGGAGAATATATTTGCAAACAACAACTCCGATAAGGGCCTACTATCCAAAATACATAAAGAACTCATACAACTCAACAACAAAAACAATCCAATAAAAAATGGGCAGAGGATCTAAATGGACACTTCTCCCAAGACATACAAATGGTTAAGAGATACATGAAAAGATGCTCGACGTCACTAGTTATTAGAGAATTGCAAATCAAAACCACAATGAGATACTACCTCACACCTGTTAGAATGGCTACTATCAACACAACAAGTAATAACAAATGTTGGTGAGGTTGGTGGGAAAAAAGAACCCTTATACCCTGCTGGTGGGAATATAAATTGGTACAGCCACTATGGAAAACAGTATGAAGGCTCCTTAATAAGTTAAGAATAGAATTACCATATGACCCAGCAATCCCTCTTCTGGATATCTACCCAAAAAATTTGAAAACATTTATCCATAAAGGTATATGCACCCAATGTTCATTACAGCGTTATTCACGGTGACTAAGACATGGAATCAACTGAAGTGCCCTTTGACAGATAATTACATAAAGATATAATACATGGATACAATGTAATATTACTCAGCCATAAGAAAAAATGAAATACTGCCATTTGGGACAACATGGATAGATCTTGAGATTATCATGCTAAGTGAAATAAGTCAGACAGAAAAAGTTAAGAACCATATGATTTCACTACATGTGAGAAATAAAACTGAAAGCAACAAATGAACAAGACAAACAAAAACTCATAGACACAGACAGTGGATTAGTGGTTAGCAGAGAGAAAGAGGGGAGGAAAGGAGGTAAATAAGGGTAAAGGAAGTCCTATATATGGTGATGGAAGGAAATTTAACTTTGGGTGGTGAACAGATAATGCTATACACATACGATGTATTATTGAATTGTACACTTGAAACCTATATAATTTTACTGTCACTTCAATAAATTTAATTAACAATAAATAGATAAGTAAATAAATAAATAAATAAAAAATGGAAGAGTAAACCAAAGACAATTACAGGGTCAGAAACCAGGTCGAAGGGACAGCAATGGACACCAGACTTCTCTGAATTCACCTTGTTAATTAAAAATAAAATTAAATCAAAGCAGAGGGAAAACAATTTCTAAAAGCAGAAGCAAGATGAAACAATGAGCCTCTGTCTCTCAAGGTAGTGGCTTAACTATATGAGAGGTGTTATTTTAGGTGACTTTGAAAACCCATTAAGTTGATTACAGATTCCTAGTAGGTTATATACTGCTGAACTCCAGAAGGTCTTGATCATTTTTCTCTATTTATATGATTAGTAAAATTATTGGTATTGTTATTTTGAAACTCTCTCTCTCAATCCAAAAGGGAGAAAAAGAGGAAAAGGGAATAAAGAACAGATGGGACAAATATAAAATGAATGACAAGATGTGTTCTCTGAACACAATGGAATGAAATTAGAAATCGGTAACAGAAGGATCTCTGGAAGATCTTCAAAATATTTGAAAATTAAGTAACATTTCTAATAACCCATAAGTCAAAGAAGAAATCAAAAGGCAAATTAGAAAGGATTTTGAAATGATATTGTAATAAGTATGTATGGTGCCAGGTAAGTATTAAGACTTATTGGGGGGAATCACTTTGTAAATTGTATAAATGTCTAACCACTATGCTGTATACCTGAAACTTATATAAAATAATACTGAATGTCAAAAATGTGATTTAAAAAAAATTTTAAAGAAAAAAAAGAAAGGATACGTGAAATAAGATTGGCAAGTGATTGTTTTTAAGCAGGGCACATGATGGCTCATTATACTTTTGTGTACATTTGAAAACTTTAAAAAGTTAAAAAAAAACAGAATGCTGCTATGTCAGAAATAACACAAGATTATCTCTTTTTTAAATCTATGAATCTCATATCCAATTCTTCCTCAATTTAAACACTACTGGGATGCATCTATCACAATTAACTGCATATATTCCTTGCTCCCAAGCTACATAAAATTGCCTTGCCCCTCTATTATTCGAAAAGGCTTAGCTAGGAAGCTTCAGAAAGAAAACAAAGATTCCCATGTCCTGAAAAGAACAAAGACATTTCAGGAAACAGAGAGGAAACATCTACTCACCTTGGACTCTGCTTCTGAATATATAACAGCCATTTTTTCCTCCTCTGGCTTCTACTCTCAGGAAAAGAAAATGGAATTATGAAATACTAGGCCTTTCTTAGAGTATATCCTAAATTAGAACACATCTTCTTCTTCCTAAATCCTCCACCAATCTACCCCTCATTTAACAAAGTGAGGTCAGAAGGAGACTAGAACAGTTCTGCACTTTCTGTATCCAAAAGTACCAAGATCACAGCTGTCTTGGGCTAGACTTTATTTCTGGA
Organism: Eidolon dupreanum; assembly: GCA_028627145.1. Lineage (NCBI taxonomy): Eukaryota > Metazoa > Chordata > Mammalia > Chiroptera > Pteropodidae > Eidolon > Eidolon dupreanum. The sequence continues at coordinate 96,579,521 of CM053508.1, read as the reverse complement.
TTCAAAGCTATCCACTGGAGACAGAGCCCTGCAGTGGAGTGCTGCAGGTTCTGAAGTGTGTGGCTTGCCTTCTTTACCACATTCTCTGAAAGGACTCCTACTCCCAGAACCCTATTACATTTACAAGTGGCCTGTCTTTAAGGTGCTATAGCTCTAGAATTCTCATCTCAAGACCAGGTCTGTGTCTTAGAAATAATGCATGTATTCTTCATTCATTGGCTCAAATTTCTGACTTCCTTCCTGTCACTTCTTGCATCCAATTCCCTTAAGGCTATAAGGTCAGAGGGCACCAGAAAGCATCAGGGAACCTAGAAATGCAATCCCAGGGTGAAACTAAGGATGAATACAGAAAAAAAAGCAATCCACACAGGCCATGTGTGTATGGGGGAAGGGAGAAGGGTAGTCTTTGTGGTGAGAAGAGAAAGAAGTCGAGTATTCAAGGGAGGACAAAGCCACATGGAACTCATGATCCACAGGCAGGCTGTCCCAGAATGAACCCCATAAATACCAAAACACAGTTTTACCTCTGTACCCATTAAATCCCTATATGGACACAGACTATAAAATATACAAATGATGTTACAAAGTCACACAATCATATTTCTACAATTACATAGTCACAATCATCACGTTAAAGCTACACTGTCACACTACCTAATCTTAAACAAAATCCAAGCATACACAGAGCATACACAGAACCTCACTCAAGCACTTCCAAGCAACCTGTCAGGGACACACATAGCTAAAAACACCCTTTCACAGCAGTATTTTTATTCTCTTCAGTCATGGAAACGGCACACACACACGGCCCCATATATAGGACACACACAGTCATCCAATCAGATAGTCAGAAAAACACAATCAAGTACCAGGTCAAGAAAACAAGCAGCCACAAACATGTCACAGCAACGCTCATAACCCCTCAAAGTCACGGGCAAACCCCAGTAATACACTCGATACACATTCACATATACAACCTCGAAGTGACACAAGAACATCTAAACACCCTGTCACAACAGCGCCGTCGCATACTTCACAGACACAAGCAACCCCAGTTAAACACGAGGTACACACACAATCACAAAAGCACATTTCCAGTCATATAAGCACGCGAGAGACACAAAGTCAGAGCAGTTTTGTCAACCCCTCAGAGTCACAAACAACTCACACTCACACTCACGCTTAAATACAAAACCACAGTAACAACGCTCATTCACCAAGAGTAACCAACACTAGTCAGACTTGTCGCATAACACAAATCCGTAGGCGACACGGCTACACCAGCGATTCCAGCGACGCTTTATCCGAGCATTTCCGCCCACCTCAAAAGACGGTACACTTCAAGGTCCAGAGCCTGGCGCCCGAGGTCCAGGTCGATTTCGGGTACGCGAGCTCTACGTGAGCTGGCCCAAGCCTCTCCACAGACACAGCTCTCTCCCCACGCGAGTTCCCCAAATCTCGCGAACAAACGGAAATGAAGCCACGTTAGGAACCGGTGGCTCTGGGAAACGTAGTCCAACATTTCCTCAGGGAAGGCTGTGGTTGGCGGACCAAGGACCCAGGGCCGCCCGGGAGATTTTTGGGAGTGGCCTCCGGCGCCCAGTGCGCAGGCGTTGGGAGCGCGCTGGCGGGGCGGGGAGGGGGAGGGTAGGGCCGGAGACAGCCAATGTGGGTGGTCCCGGGGCCCTACCAGATTAGGAGAGGGTGGGACTGGCCGGCAGGGCAGGTGCAGGGGAGGAGCTGGGCGGGGACCGAGCCTCCCACAGGCCGGAGATCCTTTGTGTACCTTGCAGGACCCTTGGTTGTTTCGAGTGTCTGTGAGACACGCGAAATGTCCAATAGACTGAGTCCCTCGGTGGCTGGTATATGGTTTTATTTCTATGTGTGATTGGTTCTACGTGCTGTTGAGTGTGAGGTGTTCTGTACTTGAAGCCGCATAGTAATGGCATATTTCTAACTGTGGGATTGTCTGACAGAGTAAGGACCTCCTCTGTGTGTGTGTGTGTGTGTGTGTGTGTGTGTGTGTGTGTGTGTGTGTGTGTGTGTGTGACCATAATTGAATGTGGTTGCGTGACTGGTGATTTGTTTATATAAATGTGCTTTATTCGTGCCGGTATTTCAGATTGTCTGTAGGAGTTCGACTAGCAAAAGAGCACGTGTGACTATAAAAAAACGGCCGACGGTCAAGTTATTTATTCCTTGAACACTCATTTGATAATCTGAAAAAGTTTATCAGTTTACCGGGCAAATAAGTGATTTTCCTATTGGAGCTAATCCATGTGTTATGGGGAAGAATGCAAAATCATATATATATATTTTACAGATAATTTCAAAGCCAGTCCTAGGGTAACTGCTTTTTCCTCTGCCACAACCCCCCAAAGTAGGCATCCATTCTTTTTGCTATTAGGGAGACATTATTGGGTAAGATTGAGAGGTTATCGACTAAGAAAATAAGTTTATACGTAAGAAGAATGAATTTTAGCAGAGGTCATCATTAGTCAGTTTTCCTGAATTCTAGTCCAAACCTTTGTCCCCATTTTCTGATGAGCAAACCTTGGTGCACAGAGAGAAAGGGACTTGAAGCTGTATGGTTTGTTAGTAAGTCTGAACTTGTCTTCACTTACTTTAAGACCTATGGCTTTTTTTTTTTAATATAAATAATCACAAACTTTTGCACTTCCAGCACTCCTCCGCGCCGCCCCCCTTCCCCAGGGCAAGGAGCAGGGAGAAATTAATATAACTTGCTCTGACTTTCAGAACTATACCAAATACTTTGATCTCTTTGGAATAATGTGACTGGAATGGCAAGTTTGGTGACCAGGTTTGTTGTCTGAATGAACCTGTGTGCATGATCCAGTATAGTTATGTGAAATAAAGATGATCATATTGCATTGACTTAGAGTGGGTCAAAGTATGGAAGTGGAGCAAGAATTTTGTTAGGGTATGCATGAGAGATGTAGATTGTGTTTTGTTTGTTTTTGCTTTTTAAAGGTGATACAATCTGGTTTCAGATTAACATGCATTGATCTGAAGCCATCTTTGTTTCTGGGTTATCTTGAATAGTTGTGATGACTACTTGCAAGAAAAAAGAGGCTGTTGTTTTAAAGTGAAAAATAGGAATTGTTAACCTGACATGAATAGAGTCCACGTGGATGGGCTTTTTTTTAATTGTATATTAAACTAGTGACATTTTGTATATGTAGATATAAGTGTAATTTTTTTTTTTTTTTTTAGCGAAAGCATAAGACAATTTTACAAAGAGGTGCTTTGACCCTAAAAAGTTAAGACCATTAGAAATACAGATAGCAGGAGCTGAGGAGGATATTTTTTAGCATGCCATGTCATATGTTTAATATAAAAAATAATGTCTTTTGTGGAGGGATACACACCAAACTCCTGTCAATGGTAATCTTTGGGGAGGGAAGAGAGGACTCATGGTAAGGAGGGAGAAGTGTCAAAGGGGACAAGCATTACTGATAATATCTTTTTCTTTTCTTTACAAGGAAATCATACATCTCATGTATTTAAATTTTAATTTTAAAATTCAAAAGAAAATGGAGACAAAACTTTGGGGCAAGAAAATGAGCCAAGAGGTCTAAACTCTGTAGATTATTTTCTTTGAGTCTCTGTCAATACTGGCAAATGCTTTTACTTTCTTCCAATAGACAGGATTTATACCAATACATATGAATCAGGCATTCAATTAGTGATCCTGGGAAAGTATTTGAGGCACTCTGGTATTTTTGTAATTATTTTTCCCGAAGTTTTTTATTTTGAAAAATTTTAAAGCTACAAGAAAACTAAAAGAATAGTATAATGATATATATATTCCTCATCTAGATTCACCAGTTTTTAACATTTTGCACCATTTGCTGAATCTCTGTCTATACCTATTTACTATTTTTGTTTGTTGCTCAACATTTATGAGTAAGCTGCAGACATCATATACTTCACTAAATACTTAAACTTGCATTTCTAAGAACAAGATTGTTCTCCTGTATAACCTCAATATTATGAATATACATAAGAAATTAAACATTGATTTGTAATATCTGTTATATAATTCGTATTTAAATTGCCCCAATAATTCCCCAAATGTTCTATATGTCTCTTTTAAATATTGATTCGTAATTAAAATCGAAGTCACACATTGCATTGGATGGACCTATCTTTAAAACAAACAAAAAACCTCCACTTTTCTCACAGTCCTGCAGGCTGAGAAGTCCAAGATCAAGGTATAGGCAGATTTGGTTCCCTGTGAGAGCCACTTCCTGGTTTACAGATGTCATCATCTCACCGATTCCTCACATGGTGGAGAGAGGGCATTTATTTTTAGTTTCTTTAGCACACAACAATGTTCCCCTTACCTGTTTTCACATTTCATGACAACATTTTTGAAGAGTTGAAGAGTCTAGAATGTTTATCTTGTAAAATATCTAACATTTTGTATTTGTTTTGTCATGACTAGGTTAAGTTTATATTTGGCAAGAATACTGTGGATGGTGGTGTGTTCTTCCTATTTGTATCACATGAAGAAATACATAATTTAAGTTTGATTCATTATTCGTGATACTAAATTTGATTCAGGTAGTGTGTGCACCTAATTTCTCCATGGTAAAAGTTATCTTTTTTCTTTGTAAACCAAGAAGTAATCTAATGAGGATGTTTTGAAAACATTTCCCATAAAATCTTTTACCTAATTATGTTAGTATCCATTGATGATTCTTGCCTAAATAAGTTATTTTTAATTTTTTTAATTCCCCCGCCCACTGCCACCCCTGACCAACAGGAACCCAGGACCTTCTGCGTGTAAAGCAGATGTGCTAACCACTACACTATGGAACCACTCCTAAATAGGTTATTAAATTGGAGGTTACAATGGTGATTTTTAATTTTATCCTTCCTTCTTTAGTATAAAAGAGCTTTGCTTTTTCCCCATTCTCTCCCTTTGTTTTTTCTCTTTTGAGTTATAACTATGATTCATAAATAATTTTTTTCCATGTGAAGCATTTTAGTACAAGGAACAACATATTTTAGCCCATTATTATCATCATTCTTTGTGTTGCTCAAATTGTCCCAAATCAGGCCTCTCAAGCTGGCTCCTGTATTTCCATTTGCCTTTGAGCATTTCCTTACTTTTTGACACAGATATTCCAGACTTATATTGTCTGTTACCTGTTCCGGACCTGGCATTGGCCACTTAAATTCACAGGATAGTTTTTAAGTGATCTTTTCAAATGTATATCCTGAACGGACAAGTAATTATAGATGCAATGGAATAGTATGCATCCAATAAATAAGTTTATTAAAATTATAAATTTTAAACTAATGAAAATAAATCTTAAAAATGTATTCAATATTGTATTGGTGATATCTATTCATGTTGATTATTAATGTTCTGTATCATAAATGTGAATGGCTGGATAGATAGTATTCCATTGTTCAGATTTACAAAAATTTACATATCATTCAAATGTTATATTGCCATTTAAAAAAAACATAATAAATAATACTCCCACAAACATTTTTATGCATTCATTCACTTATGGGTACCTATTATGTTGTTACTTCTGAAAAATCAATAAAAATGAAGAGTCGGGTTAAACATGAGGACATTTATCAAGTTACAGTATACAGGGTACCAGATACTTGCTGTTAGGTATTAAGAAAGATACAAAGATAAAAATTGTTTTTAGCCTAGCAAACAAGATAAAGCTGTACTGAAAGAACTCTTAAGAGTACATAAAAGTCATTAGCTAGTTATAAATGCATGTTCTAGAAGTTAGAGGAGGAATATATTCTTGACATGGGTACTACTGTTTTTCATGTCCAAAATATAAAGAACCCAAGGGATCTCTTGATATTAATGGATTTTGTAAAGTCAACTTTACTTGCAGTTTTTATTTTGATGATCTTATTAATTAAACAAAATTGAAGATAGTTGAACAAGGTAACTTGATACCAGCCCAGGATCATTTGGTCTAGCTGGTCAGAAGTAAAATTAAATAGACTAGCACTGATTTAGTTACTAAAAGGTTCAAATAACTTCCAGTAATTATTTTCTGGGTAGGAATTGAACACATAATTGTATATTTCACAAAACAAAAAATTCATTAAAGTTTTAGGAACTCAAACAGTAAAAATACAGCAATTGTTTAAAAATTGTCTGGAGTCTCTATTTCTGTTACTTCAAAATAGCTTACATTTAAGCAAGGATAAAAATATTAGAAAATATATATGTTTTTGAGCAGAGTAGTCATTATTGGAAAATTCAGAAATAAAATTAAAAAGAAAAATTAAAAAATTACTGGTAGCCTTACAACCAAGAGATAACCACATTTTAGATTTATCTTTCCAAATGCCACCTGAATATTTATATAGTCTCATAAATTGCTGTAATGCACTACATACTATTTTGTAGTCTGCTTTTTCCAAGTTTTGAAACAATATTACAGTAAGTTTATATGCCTTTCAAATGTTCATAATATTTAAAACAGATTATTAGTGTTTTGAAGTAATGATGAAATATATTTTGAATATAACATAAAGTATTAAAATTTGTTAATATAGTATATGTTTTATTAGAACATATATATTAAAGGTTACATAGTATCTATTGATCATAATTTTTTAACCATTCTACACCTGTAGGAATCCTATAACATCTGAACAGTTCCTTATTTATGATGGGATTCTCCTGGATCTTGACCCTGGCTTTGGGTGATTAAGAATTTGTCATTGCAGAGGCCAAGGACCTTCAAGAATTCTCTTAAGAGTAGTAGAGATAATAAAACTCAAAAGAAGTTTATCTACAGATTGTATATTGGAAAACTAGAGGTATCTTAGAGAAGGACATCTTCCCCAAATTTTAAACCTACCATCTGTAACATCTTGTTTTTCCCTTCGTGAATCTATAAAGCCTTGCTACATATTCTCAGAAAAGGGTTTGAGCTTTGTGACAACTTTGCTGGTAATTTGATTTTTCCATCTTTCACACCTTTTTCTAGCCTTCACCAGGATGGTCTTGCTTCCCTGATAACCATGGAAATGGGCCTTAATGTTGAACAGCCAGAGTCTGACCAATTCTTCATCTTTTACTATATGCAAGGTGGTTAGTTTCTATGCTCATTATTTCCTTACTGGATCATGAGATAAAAAGACATGGGTGAAGGACAAGTGACAAGTCTAGGTGAGTGAGGAGAAATCTTCCAGGGTGAAGCCATTGGCTAATAAAGCCCAGTTTTGCAGTTCACATGAATCATATTTTATAATGTTATTTGAGAAATTACCTTAGAGGTTCCAGTACAGTAGGAAAATTGGGTCCACTTCAGTATTACTTACCAAAAGAATTTAACTTTCACTCTTTTTAATTCATAGCTTTCAAAGATAGCTTCTATTAAATATTGAGTCACTCTTTTAATTCATGACTTTCAAAGATAATTTCTATTAAATATTAAATAGATACAAAAGAATATTTATGAAATATATGTAAGGCATAACAATTCACAATACAGCAAAAACCTGTGTACCAACTATTTTAAGAAAAGGATATTACTGTTAACTTTGAAGACCCCTAGACATCTATAGCCATTCCTATCCCCTTTTCTTTCCCCTCCAACAATAATTATTCTGAATTTTGTGTTTATAATTCTGTTGCTTTTCTTTATAGTTTTAACTGCCTACCCCAAAACTATGTTGTTTATTCATATTTTTTAGTTTGCTATAAATATTTTATATACTCTGTGACTTGCTGTTTTGTCAAAATATGATCCTGAGATTTAACCATAGAGCTATAATTAATTGTTACTGCCATGTGGTATTCTATTATGTGTTATATCATAGTTTTTAAGCCATTCTCTATTGATAGAAATGTAGGTTCGTTGAAAGTTTGATATTATAGTGCTGTAATAAACCTTCTTGTACAATTTTAATGATGGATATGCAGAGGTTGCTTTAAGGCAGAGGTGGCAAACTTTGAGAGGAAATAGGCTTTGCAGGCTATAGGGTCTCTGTCACAACTACTCACCCTTGGCACTGTAGTATGAAAGCAGCCGTAGACGATATGTAAAATAATGGGTGTGGCTGTGTTCCAGTATAACTTTATTTACAAAGCCGAGCAGTAGCAGGATTTAACCCACTATAGTTTGCCAGCCTCTGTTCTAGGCTATATATTAGAAATATAGTATTAGGAAACATAGGGTATTTGGAGCATGTAAATATCTTCATCCTTACCGGACAATGTGCAATATTTTCCAAAGGAGATTTTTCAATTTATCCTCTTTACTAATATTTGAAATTGTCAGAATTTAAAATCTAGGTCAATCTAGTAGGTGAATATGAAATGGCATCTCATTTTTGTTTTAATTATATTTCCCTGATTAAGGTTGAGCTTTTAAAAAAATGTTTATTGGCCAGTCCTTTTCTGTGAAATGCTTATTAATAAAGTCCTGTGCTCAATTTTTCTTGTCTTACTTATTCTTAATTACAGCACTTTATAAAAAAATATTTTGGATATCTTCTCCTAGTTTATAGTTTATCTTTTCATTCTCTAAGGATCTTATAATAAATAAAACTTCTCTGTTTTAATGTCAGATTTATTAAATTTTTCTTTATGGCTTATACTTTTGGGGGTTTTGTTTAAAAAATCCTCTATAAAAAGCCGTGAATTTAGACTTCTATGTTATCTTCTTAAAGGTTTATATTTTCGATCAGAGAGAAAAAAATGGCGTAGATGATACAGGTTCTGTTCATCCCTCTGGCGACCAAATCAAAGTTGTGATAGAAATGAGGAGCAGCAGCAAGAACAAATCACCTGGGATCTAGATGAACAAGCCATACAACTAAGGAGAAATGCAAGAAATCACCCTGAAACAGCAGAAGGTAGGACAGGGTAAGGAAGCGGGGCTGCCACCCCAGCGGCTGAGTGAGACAGAGGCTGTGGCAGACACCTCTTAAAGGGGCCATGTCTGCGAGTGGATTTTCATGATGACGGACCTGCTCACTCTGAGCACCAGTGCCAATTCATAGCTAGCAACATTTGACTCTTCATTATTATGTTCTATTGGTCCTCCCCAGCTATCTTTATAATGACAAAGTTCCTTATTTGATTTATTAGCACGTGCATAATCCTGAGGGGAAAAATGTTACAAACATGTTATTCATACCTACAGCTCCAGGTAGGCTTTTATTTCAACCTCTCACTCAGGAAGCCCAAATTCATTTCTTTTCACATTTTTAAAAAATTTTTTTAATAGTACTTTTTATTTTTCGATTGTAGTTGGCATACAATATTAGTTTCAGGTATACAACATAGTGATTAGACATCTATGTTTCTCACAAAGTGATCACCCCAATAAATCTAGTACCCCTCTGATACCGTACATAGTTATTACAATATTATTGACTATCTTCCTTATGCTATGTATCTCCATGACTATCTTGTAGCTACCATTTTTACTTCTTAATCCCTTCCCCCTTCTTCACCTACCTTCCCAACCCCCCTCCTATCTGATAACCCTTGAAATGTTCTCTGTATCTGTGAATTTGTAAAACCTTCTTATTCTTAAAAGATATTTTTGTTAAGTATAGAATTATAGGTTGATAATTATATTTTTATATTTTAACCAACATTTTCTTATGAAAAATTTCAAACATATAGAAAACTTAAAAGAATTATATAATGTGTACTCATGTATTCACTACCTAGGTACTACACTTAATATTGTGTTATACTTGCTTTATCATATAATTAGCCATCTCTCTAATCCTGTATTCATCTATGAATTGATCTATTTTTTGATGTATTTGAAAGTAAGTTGCAGACATCAGTATACTTAACCCCTAAACACCTTAGCATGCATATTACTAAGGTTCAATATTTAGTTTTAAGTTTTATAGGTAAATTTATATTACAATGAAACACATCTTAAATGTACCATTTGAATTTTAACAAATTCATATACTGCAAACCAAAATCCTTTCAAAGGAAAGAAAAATAACGTCACCCCGGAAACTTCCCTTGTGCTCCTTCCCAGGGAGTTCTCATCTCCATATCCAGAAGCAAGCACTATTCCAATGTTTTCCAACTGTAGATTAATTTTGTCTCTTCTGGAACTTCAAGTAAATGGGATAATAGAATTTGTGTTCTTTGGTGTAATGCTTTTTTCACTCAGTATAACGTTTTAAAAATTCATCCATGTTATGCGTGTGTGTATGTGTGTGTGTATTTGCAGTATATCTTAGTAGTTCTTAATGCTGAATTGTATTCCATTGTGTGATTATATCACAGTTTCTTTACCCATTCTGTTACACTTCTGGGATATATCCAGTTTTTTGGCTATTATGAGGAATGCTGTTATAAACATTCTTAGACATCTTTTTATGAACACATGTTTTCATTTCTTTTGGATAAACACCTAGGAGTGGAATTACTTATACATAGTATATAGGTGTAAGTTCAGTTTTATAAGAAATCACCAGATCTTTATCCAAAGAAGTTGTACCATTTTACATTCCCAATAACAATGTATGAGAATTCCAATTTCCATACATCTTCATCAACATTTAGTGCTGTCATTCTGGATATGTATCTCATTGGTGTTCTGTAGTGTCTTGTAATGGTTGTAATCTGCATTTTACTACTGGTATTAGTATTAACCACTTTTTTATGTGCTTATTAGCCACTTGAATATTCTCTTTTGTGAAATTTCTGCTCAAATTTTTTTGTCCATTTTAATTGATTTGTTTATATTTTGATTGTTGCATTATAGAAGGTCTTAATATATAAAAATATAGTCCTCCCATATTTATATTACAATATGGGGAACACTTCCATGTGCTACCATGCCAGGCCCCAAACTCCACAAGGACAGAAGCACCTTTGTTTGGGACTTCACCCTATGTATCTCTTCATCTGGCTGTTGATTTGTATCTTTTAATATCTTTCACAATAAATCAATAATCTAGTTGGTAAAAATATATATACATAGTCCTATGACAAATGGTATTTCAACAGTAGATGTCTTTGATACCTTTGATGAAAATTAAATGAGCATTGTGTTAGTTTTCTCTTGCTGCTGTAACAAATGCCCACAAATTTAGTGACTTAAAACAACACAAATTTATTTTCTTAAAATTCTATAGGTCAAAAGTCTAATACAGGTCTCACCAGACTAAAATCAAATGTCAGCAATGTTTCCTGCTTATTTGGTTTATTGGTAGAATTTAGTTACTTGTGTTTGTAAATCCAAGGTCTCCATTGTCTTGCTGGTTGTAAGCTGAGAGCCATTTGCAGCTTCTAGAAGCTGCCAAATTCCTTGGTTCATGGCCCCCTTCCTCCATCTTTAAGGCCAACAGCAGTGGATTGAGCCCTTCTCACATCACATCTCTCTGACCTAGCTGGGAAAAATTGTTCCCTTTCCCTTCTCTTTTGAACAATATAATGCTAAAGCTATTAGATAGAGCTAAGCAAAGTAAGCATACATGCCAATGAAGCTGTGATGGCCTAACAGCAGTGTGCTGGAGCCTAAGCATGGTGAGCAGGTATCTATTCAGGAAGAGTATGGCAGTGGGAATTGGATACTGATCACTTCTAGGGAGATTAAATATATTTTGTATATACACATATTAAATATATATACATATACACATATGTAACAGCAAACACTTCTCTATCAGAGAAGGGAGTTACACATATGAAAAGGGATGAGACTAGAATGAACTCAGTGGTTTTAGATTAGAAGTAGAAGTGTGAATTTATAATTTTCATTATATGTATATACATAGATATAAAAATAAATATAAATGTAAATGTGTGCATGCAATCTGTGTGTATTGTTATTTATATTCATTAGTTTTGGTCACTGAGAGAGAGCCTGGGAGCAGTGACACTCCAAAAGCAATGAGCACACTAATACCCAGATCATAGCCATTAAATACCATTTTCTTCACTAATAGGAACAAGGGCTCCTTGAAGAAATGATTGATTCCATGTTGGGGCAGGACAAATACAAGATGATCCTGGAACAGCATGTATGGGGAAGTAAGTGCTCAAAAACTGATAGAGACTTGTTAAAAAAGGCCACAGAAGTCAGATAGAAGGGGTTTCCACTTGCCAAATCTGGGACAAACTGCATATTCATATAAGTAATAATAGAAATAGATTACAAGCTTTGAATGAAATACAAAATAACAGGTCCCTATTTATATAAATTAACGAATTGAAAATTTGATGAAGAGTGGGTATTTATATGGTCTCAGAACACTTTCTCCTGAATCTTTACTAATTACAAAGGGAAAAGAGTCATTTTACAGTGGAGAAGGCTGGCGGGTATACCTTATTAATTGATCAATAAGAATGTTACTAGTAAAGGGACAAATTGTCATCATATGCCTTTTGATATATCCTGGGGAGAATGCAGCACCACATCTGTGGCATCCCTTCCAAAAAATACAAAACCTGATCATGAGGAAGCATCAAAGAAAACCAGATTGGATAGAGGTTCTCCAAAGACTAGCTTATAATCGTCAAAAGTGTCAAGATTATAAAAGTCAGGGCAAGACTGAGAAATTGTTTCAGACTAAAGAGATTAAAGAGACATGACATCTAAATGCAATGTGTGATTTTGAAATGGGTTCTTTAGTGCAAAGAAGGTAATTACACAAATGGCAAAACTTGAATGGGAGCTGATGTAGATGTAATAATGTATATTTCTTGATTGGATTTCATTAACCAATGTCACCATGTGTGGAGAAAGAAAGATGGCTACTGTCAGGCTCCCTCCTGACTTCCTTAGCAGATAACTTCGGAGTGGAAGTGACTTAGCACTTCTCCTCTTATGTAACCATGTGCCTGGTCTGCATGTGTGGGCTTCTACTATCTAGCACTTAGCACTGTACTACTATTGTTTAACCTGTGTATATAAAGATGCTACCACCCTGAGAGGCTGTCTATGCCCTTGCTGGATAAAGCCACCACCCTGCGAGTGGGCTGTGCCCTTCCTGAAGTAAAGAGCTGTGTCGCAGTTGCCCACAGCTCCCCGAATTTATTCCTACTGCCTGAGCCTTGTACACCTTACCTTGGAACCTCGAACCTATGGCAATACACACCATAATAAAAATAATTAATTAATTAAAATAATAAAGTTCTGTAAAAATCATTAAAAAATATCTGAAATATTTTCCATATTGTTATATTATTTTCTCATGATGCTGATTAAAATCCTCTGACAACTTAAAAACAATTTTTCATTAACAAATCCTTTTCTTCTGTCTGTTTTTTAAGTGGTGTTATTTGTAGAATTCTGTTGGTGCCCTTCCCCCACCCCTTCTCATCCCAGTTGGCACAGCCTCCATGAATTATTACATACTACTGCAGTGGCTTCAGCTACCAGTTATAGCTTGATGATTATTAAGTTACTCATTTCCATTCTAGTTTTTGAGTTCCTGATTAACATATTAACAGTCTGATGGATCTCTTTACCTTGTTGTTCTGCAGAATACTTTAATTTTACATGTCCAACATTGGAATTTAAATGTTCCTTTTACTGCCTTCTGCTAACAGCACCCTTTGCTATATAGCCTATCCCAGTGAATTACATAGCCATCTTTTCTACAATTCCATCTCTATCATTTCCCCATATAAGATCTCCTCTTTCACATACAGGAGATTCTGAAGATTTAAGTTAGTCAAAGCATCAAAAAACCTGTTCTTACAGAAAATATGGTAAGTATGACTAATTCCCTCCTAGAATACAAAATAAAACTAGATAAATATTAGGCATTTATGTAACTTTTTATGAATTCTAACCCCTGAATGCTTTCAGTAGACATCAACCAGTGCTCTCAAATTGATTAGGAATGTGTTTAAAGGAAGCAATAATATTCAAGGCTATGGTTATTGACTTTATTCAAGAGGAATGGCAACAATTGAAACATGCTCCAAGGAATTTGTATAGGGATGTGATGCTGGAGAACTATAACCTATTAGTAAGGACAAACATTTTATGAAAATGAGATACTCTATTTCTGAAATATAAAAAGCTTTTAAATGGCATGGGGTGTATAGCCTTGATTTGTAGTGATATATGTATATCACTACATATGTGTGTGTGTGTGTGTGTGTATGTATGTGTGTATGTGTGTGTGTGTGTGTGTATCCAGCTTTTGTTGTATTTCACAGGAAGCTTAATTATGCATCCCCAGAAACTACACTTTGCTCATTCATTAGAAGCCATGTACCTTCCTATACTCAGCCTAAATTCTGAGATGGTTCTTTATCCCTAACATTAATACCAAGTTGAAGCAGGAAGAAGAGCCATGGATTGTAGAGGAAGGAATGTTACGAAGACATTCAGGTGAGTAAGTAACACGTGTGAATAGTCCAAAGTCATGAACAGTTTAGAGGATAACATCTCTGAAATGTTTTCCAATGTGATTTTTTTAAAGCTCCTAATCATTTGAGTGGCACTGGTATAACCTCCTCAAATACCTAGATGGCACTTCCAGATATTGCTTATACCTCAAGGCTCTCTTTTTATTGAAATTTAGAGTTAACCTTACTTATATTCTGGATATTCTTACTTATATTCTCTCTACTTCCTTTGAACTCTTGTTTTCATGATTATTTTCCCTTTTACTTGCATCCTCATTTTTCACTTGATTTCATATAGTTATTTGCTTATGTATTCAGGCTTTCGAAATTCTAGTCTTACCAAAACTGTTTGACACACAGGTTCATTTTTCATTTCTTTCTCATTTAGATCTTTTATCCATTGTGAAATGCCTCAGAATCATAAATTTAGAGCCATAAGTATATCTCCCATTGTTCTTTTATTGCTTTTGAGTTTTGCTTTAAAAACTCTCCCATACCACCCCTGTTTTGTAATGAAAGTTGCCACCTTCCTGCTAGCCCAACTCCAGTCTTACTACCTTTCTCCTTTTTTCTTACCATTCATATTGTGGTAAATTTAACTGATTTCCCTATGGATATCCAAAAAACAAACACAACAAAAATGCTTAAAACAAATGTATAGCTTAATAAATTATTATTAAATTAACATCTATGTGATCAGTACCCTGGTTAAGAAATAGAACAGAAGCACTTCACTGATGTCTTGCAATCACTATCCCTACTCTTCCTAAATATAACAATATCCTAACTTTTATGGTAATCACTCTCCTTATTTCTTCATATTTTTATAACCTAACTATGTATTCCTAAAGATTATGGTTTAGTGTTTTTGAACTTTATGCAAATGAAATCATATATATTTCCATGCTTGACTTCCTTTGTTCAATATTATAGTTGCATGATTTGTTCATGCTGCTGTATATAACTAGTTTTTTCAATTTTTTCAATTTTTATTGCTAACTAGTTTTCTTTTGTATGACTGTTCCACAATTTATCCATTCTATGGTTGAAATTTGAGTTTTTTCCAATTTGTAGCTCTTATAAACAATGCTACTATGAACATTCTTATACATACCTCCTGATGCATATCTGCATGCATTTCTGTCACTTATATACATAGCAGCAAATTATGGTTTAGTAGGTTATGTGTATTTTCAACTTAAGTTTGATAATACCAGACTATTTTTCAAAATGTTTGTTCCAATTCATATTCACATCAGAAGTGTGATGTATTGCTCCACAGACTCGCCAACATTTGCTATTATTGGTCTTTTTATTTTTAGCCATTGTGGTGAACATATAAGTGGTATCTCATTGTAGTTTTTTCTTTGTGTTTTATTGAGGTATATCATTGTAGTTTTGATTTGCTTTTTACTAAGTACTTGCAAGGTTGAACACTTTTTCATGTGTTTTTTACATATGACTTTCCCGTTTTATGAATTGTTGAGCTAGGACTCTTGCCCAGTTTTCTACTGCATTATTGCTTTTTTTCTTAAGTTGCAAAAAATCTTTTAATATGGATAAGAGTATTTTGTGGGATGTATGTGCTGCACTTATCTTTTCCCATTTGATATCTTACTTTCTCCATTTCCTAATGGCATCTTGTGATGAACAGATGTTGCTAAGTTTAATATAGTCAGTTTTGTAAATCTTTTAAGATTAATGATTTGTGTGTCCTGTTTAATAATTATTTTCCCAACCCAAGTTCATGAAGATATTTTCTGATATTATCTTCTAAGGGGCTTATTGTTTTGCCCTCAAAATTTGGGTTTGCGTTCTACATGGAATTGATTTTTCTGTATGGTGTGAGATAGGTATCAAGTTTAACTAATTTCCCTATGGATATCCAAATAATACAGCACAGTTTATTGAAAAGACCATTCTTCCCCTACTACTCCGATGTGCCACCTTTGTCATGAATCAAGTACCCATTTTTGTGTGAATCTATTTCTGGTGCTTGATTAATTTTTATTATTCTAGTTGTCTATCATGTGTCAGCAGCAAACTAATTTAATAAGTGGTGAGATCTTGTAAAGCAAGTCCTTCCTCTTTGTTTTTCTTCTTCAAAATTGTCTTGACTCTTCTACGCCCTTGTTATTTCCATATAAATTTTAGATTCACCTTATCTAGTTCCACATCAAAAAAAACTGTTGAGGATTAGATTGAGATTGTATTAAATCTACAAATCAGTTAGAGGACAGTGGACATCTTTACTATGTTAAGTCTTCCATTCATAGACATGATACCTCTCTATTTCTTTAATTTCTCTATAAATTTTTAAATAACTTTTTTGTGTGTGGAGGCTTTGAATATTAAGTCATCTTTGCAGTAGTTCTACCAGGAACTCTCCTTGCTTGTGTCTTATTAATTCTTTTGATATGCTGCTAGATTCTATTTGCTAAGCTTTTATTTTAGGTTTTATCTTAATATACATGAGGAGATCTGTCTTTTATGGAGCTCTGCATTTTTTGTCAGAATTTGCTGTTATTCTCTCTTCATGAAAAGATTTTATAAGCTTTTTTCCCCCATGTTTTAGAACAGGGTTCAGAAAACTCTCCTTGTAGGGTCAGGTAGTAAATATTTAGGCTTTATGGACTACTCAATTATGCTGTTGGAGTGATAGCAGCCATAGATAATATGTAAATTGATGATTGTGGCGATATTCCACTTAAACTTTACTTACAAATGTAACTGTTCCATATATTATTTTAAGTCATAGCTTTCATGCTCACCTTTTGAATTGGTAGCTGGATGTAGTCCATGGGCTATAGTTTACTAACCCACTGCTCTAGAACAGTTTAAATAGGAATGGTATGTAATCTGTTTCTTAAAGTTTTAATAAAATTCACTTGTTAAACTTCAAAATCTTTTGCTTTTGAGGAGGGCATATTTTCTTTTATTTTTAATCTGTTTCTATTTTAGTTCTCCTTCCTGGGAGATTTCCTAACCCTTATTTTCTAGATTTCTCTTGAACTCTTAAAATTTATCAGCCACAATTTTAATTTCCAAAAGTACTTTCTTATTATGTTGGTTCTTTTATTTTATGTTGTGCTATGTTATGTTATATACATCTTTGATGGTTCTATTCTTTTGGAATTTCTACAATATTTTTTACTGTTTTTAAGCTCTTTTTATCCTGGCTTTGCTCCATTTTCTCAGATTTCTTCAATTATTTCCAATTCCTATTTTTACTGCTAGAGATTGAAAGACATCTCTTACATATTTGGTGATTCTTTGCTGTTCATTTACCTTTAAGTATGAATTCATGAAAGAACTGATTTGAGTTGTGTGTCTGAGAAAGACTCTTATTAACTAGGGGGCTTCACATGGTGTTACTTGGCAGGAACCCAGGCATTTGGGGGTTGAGAAAGTAGTACAAATATTATGTCCACATCTCTTCCCTCTGTCTATTCAGTTTCTCCAGAAAAAGTTCTCCCATCTCTTACACAAAGGTGCACTTTTGGCTGTCAGTATTCTGGGGAATGGCAAATAGAAGAGATGGGAGTGGGGAGTCTTGCCATTCACTATGTAAATTTTCACATCCTCTTATTTGTTCTTCCTTCCTTAAGGGCTGTACTTGGAGCCTCTCTGATTCAGTTTTTGCATGAAATGTAATTCCATCTCCTGGCGCGGAGGAGTAGTTACTATAGGTTCTATAGGGTAGGAAATGTAACTGTTCCATATATTATTTTCAGCTATAGCCTTCATGCTCACCTTTTGAGTTGTCTTATTCCACCCATCTTTGAGATACTTGGATTTTTGTGACACAAATCAACTTCTAGACATTCTTCTTTATAAATATTTTATTTTTAAGTTCCTTTAGCTTTATTGTCCATGAACAGTCCATCCTCAATTTTTCAGCTTTTACAAATATAACATAAATCATAATCTCTTGTACTTTCTCCAATTATTTGTTCTTGTGGTTATATATCATTTTTTCTCTTTTTTTATTTTAGTGGAATTTTGAAAGTGAGTGTATATAAATGTATGTTCTTAAATATGTCATTTTTAACTGTGTGACATTTTCTGATTATTCTACTTTCTTTGTAGTCATCCTAGATAAATTATTCTCATTGTATATAATTTTACATTTTCATCTTGTCATATGTCACTTTTTTGATCTGTTTATTTCCCTGATTTCTGCACTGTGCCAAGTCACATTAAAAACATTTAAAAATCTTTATAGTAAATATATGTTAGTTGTCTATTCTTAAGTATTCTAAGGAGTTTTCCTTCTAAAAACAAGGTGATATGGAATATTTGCACTTGGATTTCTCTATTTTGGGAGACAAGTCCTGCAGCTGAAGAATCAACTTCACATTTCTGAAATTTTATTTAAATATTATGCTGAAAAATTGTATAAGTTATTTGTTATTTTTTGTTAGAAAACTGGGAAGTTGGAGAGCAGATGGAAACAAAAGAGCAAAGATTTGTGAAAGGAGTTGCAACCATACTTAAGAAAACATTGACTGAGGAGAAGAGAAAGGCAGTTTGAAAGGGTTGGAAAAATGTCTCCTGTGAACACAGACATTAATTTTACAAGAAAATACCTCTATAAAGAGTATGAAACATAATTTAGACTAACTTAATCATTGGAGAAACCATGTATCAAAGAAATATCATGAATAAGCCTGGAAAATCTTGCCATAAGTCATCCTCTATTGTAATGCCCCCCTTTAAGTGTGCTTAATATGGAAAAGGCTTCATTCAGAAGTTGATCTCATCAGGCATCTGAGAATTTATACTATAGAAAAACCTTATGAATGTAATTAATGTGGAAAAGCCTTTGAATGCCTTGAATCAGAAAATCTTCAATAGAAATTCATATCTCATAGTTCATATAAAAATTCATTCTGCAGCAAAACACTTATGAAAGTGATAATGCCTATAGAAAAAAACTCGAAATTTATGAAACACAAATAGATTCACACTGAGAGAAAAGACCATTGGTGTAGTGAAAGCCTGTGCCCAGAAAAACTGCAGCAAACATTGTAATTAACAATGAAAATTAGAAGCATGACCATTAATGTAAGGAGTAAGATGTGAATGCCTTTCATCACTATTTGTTAACAATAATAGTGAATGAACTAGTCAATGAGAAAAATTTAAAAAATATAGAGATTAGGAAGAAAATAAAGGTTAAGGTCATGATTTGAATCTTGGCTATGCTACTTAATAGCTGTGTGACTTTTCGTAAACTACCTAACCTCTCTATTAAATGGAGATAGCTAACCTCATAGAGTTTTTAAAAGTATTATGTGTGTTAATAGCTACAAATCACATAAGTGCATGTGACATCATTCAAGTATTCTATAATTGTTAGGCATTAATCATTATCATGTGCAAATGATACATATATATATATATCCCATTGACAAACTCTCAGTAAGAGGTTAACCTATAAAAGTCAGTAGATTTTATTATGCCAACAGTATCAAACTAAAATGTAACCTAAAACAAAACTTGAAAATGTGTCTGAATAAATCTAATTAAAATATGTGCAGAAAGTTATAAAATATCATTGAAGAACATAAAAGAAAACTGAGTAATACAGAAATAGAAAGACAATATTATAATGGTGTCAGTTTTCCTCCAAATTAATTTGTAAATTCTTTGCAGCTTCAATTAAAACCAAAAATTTGATATACTGATTTCAAAATTTAGAAGAAAAGATCTACAAATAACTGAGGAAGAAATTTTTAAGGAACAAATTAGACACCCCCTAACAAATAATAAAATATATTATAAACTAGAATAATTAAAGCCCTGTGTTAATTGTTTGTTAATTGGTCCAATAGGTGAAATAATACAGAGCCCAGAAACAACCATATAATTTTAGGACATTTGCATATGGTAAAAATGACATGACAAAAATGAGGAAATAATGAATTATATACACTATGGTATTGGGATAATTGCCTTTTAAACTTTACCTATTATAAAGAAATTCTAAAATTGGGATCCTATATCAATTTTAAGAAAATATAGGAGAATTCCTATAACAGTATTTGTCCAATAGAAATTTCTGCAATGATGTAAATGTTCTATATCTACACTGTTCTTTATGGTAGCCACTAATCACTTAGGGCTGTTCCGCACTTGAGATGTAGCTACTGTGACTGAGAAACTAGGAAACATTTCTTTAAAAAGATACAGTGAAACCCATCAATTCCACTCTAAGACTATGACTTAGGAGTTGTTCAACATTTTTAGCTCATGAGTCTCCTAAATAAATTTTGAAGAACTGTTTAAACCTTGTAATTTTTTTAAGTAAATGCATAAATTTTTCAATATGGGCTTAAACAGAGGCAAGGTTTCTAATTTTTAGCATAATGCTAATGTCTTTTTTTAAATTAAAGTTTTAAATCACTACTTTAAATATCCCAGTGGAATCTAAACCCCTAACCATCAGACATGTACATGAACAAGTTCTTTAACCAATTTTATATTCTTTTTTCTCTTTAATCATATTTTTATTCCTATTTTTACACAAAATTATATCATAGAATATTTTTATGCTTGAAGGTCTTATTTATTGATCACCAAAGCATAATTCTTTGCTATAAAATTTACGTAAATTGAAATTTTAAACTTTAAAATATTCTGTGAACATGAGGTCAAAATAAAGTAGTTTAAATTTGGATTAAAAGTTACATTGTTTAATTATCTTTTTTTGAATATGCATTTCTTAAAAATTATGGGTCTTTTTTTCACATAGTTCATTTATTAGTACATGAGTATATCTTATTGCTAGAATGAGATTATTAAGCATCATTTCCAATCCTGTGTTTTGTTTTTTATAGTTGAAAATATCCAGAAACCATGTTTAAATAAACAAAAAATAGAAGAAATTTGTTATTATAACATCATTCAATTTTTTTGAACTCTTTTCTGGATACATACAAAGTAATTACATAGTGTTCTATGATCAAAAAATTTTTAATCAGTGGATCACTCAAGTTGTCTTTTAATTTTGTTGTGAACAAAGAATTGGAACACACCAGGTTTGCAAAAGCATTTGTTATCCAGTCATCTTTTTTTCTTAGCTTCTAAGAAATATACCAAAAAGCTTTCATCAATATTTATCATGTGACTATTAATTATGCCTTGTAACTAACTTTTTCTTTTAGAAGCACCTAGTTTAGTTTAGTATATTTATAAAGGTTTGGGAATATTGAAATATTATTAATTATATCTTTGTTAATATAATATTTTTTAATTAAAATGCTTTAATCATACATTTTAAAATATTTTCATCAAAATCTTGGAATTGCAGACTTACCACATTTACTTTACAGAAAGCATTATTCTCTGTTTATATTGGAACAAAGTAAATTCCTATTTTCAAGCCAATTAGCCAAATCATACTTATTTTCCTATAAAGAAAGTAACTTCATTTTTCATTTCAATAATGTGTTAATGTGTTTTTAAGAATTTACAAAACTGAGAAATAAATTATACAACATTTTTTATCTATCATTTTATCTTATTTATTTTTTAATTTTTTTAAATTAAGTTTATTGGGGTAACATTGGTTAATACAATTATATAATTTTCAGGTGTACCTTATAATTTGACATCTATATATTCTATTGTGATTACCACCCAAAGTCCACTTTCCTTCAGCTACCATATATTTGGTCCCCTTTACCCACTTAACCCTTCCCCTACCCCCTATATTTGACCCCCTTTATCCCATCTACCTCTCCCCTCCTACCTTACCCCATACCCTCTGGTAACCACTAGTCCACTGTCCATGTCCATGAGTCTCTGGTTCTCCTGTTCATTTGGTGCTTCTAGGTTTATATTCCACAAATAAGTGATATAATGTGGTTTTCAACTTTTTCTGTTTGGCTTATTTCGCTTAGTATGATTATCTCAAGGTCCATCCATGTTGTTGCAAATGGCAGTATATCATCTCTTCTTATGGCTAATATTCCATTGTATATATGTGCCACAGCTTCTTTAGCCAATCATCTCTCATAGGACACTTCGGTTGCTTCCATTTCCTGGCCACCGTGAATAATGCTGCTTGAACATCGGTGTGCAAATATTTTTTTGGATATGGGTTTTCAAAACTTTGGGGTAAATACCCAGTAGAGGGATTGCTAGATCATATGGTAGATCAATTCTTAGTTTTTTGAGGACTCTCCATACTGTTTTCCATAGTGACTATACCAATTTTCAGTCCCACCAGCAGTGTATGAGGGTTCCTTTTTCTCTGCATCCTCTCCAGAATTTGTTAATAACTATCTTGTTGATTATAGCAATCTAACAGGTATGAGATGGTATCTCATTATGGTTTTAATTTGCATTTCCCTAATAGCTAGTGATGTTGAGCATCTATTCATATATTGTTGGCCATTTTTATGTCCTCTAGGGAGAAGTGTCTATTCAGGTCCTCTGCTCATTTTTTGATTGGATCATTTATTCTTTTGTTTTTATTGAGTTGTATGAGTTCTTTGTATATTTTGGATAATAGGCCCTTATTGAAGGTATTGCTTACAAATATATTTTCCCATTTGAATGGTTGTCTCTTTACCTTGTTGATGATTTCTTTTGCTGAGCAGAAGCTTTTTAGTTTGATGTAGTCCCATTCATTTATTTTAGTGTCTGCTTCCCTTGCCTTCAAGGTCAAATTCATAAAATCCTCTTTAAGCCCAAGGTCCTTGCATTTAGTTTCTATGTTTTCTTCTATGCATTTTATTGTTTCAGGTCTTATATTCAGGTCCTTAATCTATTTTGAGTTAATTTTGGTGTGTGGTGATAGACAACAGTGTAGTTTCATTCTTTTGCAGGTGGCTTTCCAGTTTTCCCAGCACCATTTATTGGAGAGACTTTCCTTCCTCCACTGTATATTTTTGGCATTTTTGTCGAAAATTATTTACCCATATAAATATGGATTTACGAATCCTGGGAAACATGGCAGAGTGAGAGATGTCCCCAGATCTCTCCCCTTGAAACAACAATAAACAGAACATCTAAAACTCAACAAAAAACACTCAACACATCTGAGCGTGGGATCTGCACATAAGAGCTAACACAGGTCAGAACTCTGGGTATTGAGCATTGGACTGAAGTTAATAAATAAGCTGCCTCTCACAGCCACTGGAGCTCCCTACAGGAGGAGAGGGGAGGGGAGAAGGAGTGGCAAGTTCATGCAGCGAGTTCCCTAACCATTCCTGCCTGGGGTAGCTATGAGCTCCCTGTGGCTGGCTGTCTGTAGAGCCTAGTCATCAGGGCAACAAGCAGAGAGGTGGGATGGGACCACAGAGGAACAACAGTTGAGTTTTGCCCTCCGTGGTTGCAAAACCGAGGCTGAGCCGCAGGCCCAACCTCTAACACAGAGGGACACTCCCACCATACCTTTCGAGATCGATCACCATGGAGCCCTAGGGGAATCTGAACAAACGCTGCCGAGACTGTCGCAGACACTGACAGGGACTGAAACGGAGGGTAGCAGGCGTGATTAAATATCCACAAGAAAATTTAAAAAGTGTTGTTAAGACTTTATATAAAGCAGGGCTCCAAGAAGTTTATGTGCCATCTACTGGAAACCAAAAGAAAAGTTCCTTCTTTGCAACAAGCTAAAGAGAGACCGTTATATAATAAATCTTCTTTCTTGAAAAACAACAGAATACACTTTCATTAATGCCCAGGCAGAGAAATAGTCCATTAAACACCATGAAAAACCAAGGTGACCAGGCATCTCAGAAAGAAAGAGAAAAATGTCCAGAAAAGAAGCTTACAAACATAGAAATATAAGAAGCGATAGGGAATTCAGGATGGTACTTCTGAAAAAAGTCAATGAGATCCAAAACGACACAAATCAACAATTTCAGGAATTGAAAAAACAACTAGATGAGCAGAGCAAGGAGATTGAAACCCTCAAAAAGAACCAAATAGAACTTCTAGAGATAAAACACACACACACACACACACACACACACACACACACACACACACACTGCAAGAGTTGAAAAATGAAATAACAAGCTTGGAAATGGAGCCGACCAAATGGAAGAAAGGATCAGTAATATCAAAGACAGAAATCTAAAAACAAATCAGAAGAAAAAAGAGAGAAACCAAAGAATGAAAAATGATAAAAGAGAAATACAAGAACTAGCTGATACCATCAGGAGAGGAAACATAAGAATAATGGTCATTATCAAAGAGTAGGAAAAAGAACAGGGATTAGAAAGTATTTTCAGACAAATAGTTGACGAGAATTTCCCAACTAAGGAATGAGCCAGAGCTTGGAATTCAAGAAGTCAACAGAACACCCAATTATCTCAACCCAAAAAGGCCTTCACCAAGACACATTGCATCAAAATTATCACAAATCAATGACAAAGACAGAATTCTCAAAGCAGCTAGGGAGAAAAAATGGTAACTTATGAAGAAAAACCAATTAGATTATCCTCTGACTTATCAGCGCAAACCTTACAAGCCAGAAAGGAATGGAATCAAATATTTAAACTACTAAATGAAAGAAACTACCAGCCTAGAATAATGTATCCAGATAAGCTCTCCTTTAGATATGAAGGATAAATTAAGACTTCTCCAGACATACAAAAATTGAAGGAATTCTCCCCTCTGAGGCCTGCACTACAGGAAATACTGAAAGGGGTCAGTTCATCTAAAATAAAATGACAAAGAAAAAAACATGATTAGGAGTAAAGTGACTATTGGGCAAATAGAAGAAGAGGAGTGTAACCCTTACTACAAATAGGGCATTATAAGCTTAAATAATAAGAAGTGAATTGTTATAACAAGATAGTAATGAATGTTCAGCATACATAGGGACAAATTGAGATAACGATGACTAAAAAGGGTGGTATTCAAAGATGCAAATTTACCAAGAGGAAAGGAGATAAGGCACATGCGAAAGAAAATGGATAACTATATATATACAACTATCCTTTTCATATTCATAATGGTAACCACACACCAAAGATTCAGAATCAAAGTATATAACATAAAACAAGAAGAACCAGAGGCAAAATCTACAAAAGCCTACCAAAATAAAGAAAACAGAAACACAAGGACAAGGAAGCAATGGAAACTCCGAGCTACCAGAAAACAAAAGATACAATGGATATAGGAACACCTTATATTTCAATAATCACCCTAAATGTAAATGGATTGAACTTACCAATAAAAAGGCACAGAGTTGCAGAATGGATCGAAAAACAAAACCTAACCATGTGCTGCCTCGAGGAGATACAACTGAGCTCCAAAGACAAATACAGACTCTAAGTTAAAGGGTAGAAAATGATATTTCAAACTAATGGCATTCAGAGAAAAATGGGAGTAGTGGTACTAATGTCAGATGAAATAGACTTTAAAATAAAAAAGTTAAAGAAAGATACTGAGGGACAGTGCATAATGATAAAGGGAATCATGCACCAAGAAGACATAACACCATAAATATCTAATATTAGCACTTATTAACATCAGAGAGCTCTGAAATATGCAAAGCAATTACCAATGGAACTAAAAGGAGAAACAGACCAAAACACTATCACATTAGAGGACATAGATACCCCACTGTTGGATATGGACAGATCATCTAAACAGAAAATCAATAAGGAAATAACATCTTTAAATGACATATCAGACCAACTGGACATAATTGACATTTACAGAGCCTTCCATCCCAAAACAGCTGTTTATACATTCTTCTCTAGTGCACATAGAACATTCTCAAGGATTGACTACATACCGGGACACAGAAATAGCCTCAACAAATATAAAAGGGTTGAAATCATGCTAACCATATTCTCTGATCATAATGCTTTGAAACTAGACATCAACTGGAAAAAAAAAATGAGAAGAACCACAAATACATGGAGATTAAACAACATGCTACTGAAGATTAACTGGGTCAGGGAAGAAATAAAAAGAGAGATCAAGAGATACATAGAAATGAATGATAATGATAGTACAATATATCAAAACTTTTCAGACACGGTAAAAGTGGTCATAAGAGGAAAGTTCATATCATTACAAGCTTACCTCCAAAAACAAGGAGTCCAAATAAACAACCTAACGCTTCACCTTAAAACTGAGAAAAGGAAAAACAAATGAAGCCTAAAGTCAGCAAAAAAAAAAAAAAAAAAAAAAAATTAGAGCAGAAATAAATGAAATTGAAATAAAAAAAAAAATAGAAAAATAAGTGCAACAAAGAGCTGGTTCTTTGAGAAGGTTAATGAATTGACAAACCCCTGGCTAGACTCACTAAAGAAAAAAGAGAAAGGACACAAATAAACAAAATCAGGGTTGAAAGAGGGGAAATTATGACTGACATCACAGAAATACAAAGGATCATACAAGAATACTATGAAAAAGTATATAATAACAAATTTAATAACCTAGAAGAAATGGATCGGTATTAGAAAAATACAACCTTCCTAGACTGAATCAAGAAGAACTGGAAAATCTAAATAGACTGATCAGCAGTATGGAAATTGAAACAATCATCAAAAACTTACCAAAAAGAAAAAGTCCAGAACAAGATGGCTTCACCAGTGAATTATACCAAACATTCAAAGAAGATTTAATATCTATTATCCTCAGAGTCTTCCAAATAATCGAAGAGGAGGCAATACTTCCCAACTCATTTTATGAGGCCAATATTATTCTGATACCAATACATGGTAAGGATAACACACAAAAAAGAAAACTACAGACCTATATCTCTGATGAACACAGATGCAAAAATCCGAAATAAGATACTAGTGCACTGAATACAGCGAAATATTAAAAAGATTATACATCACGATCAATTGGGCTTCATCCCAGGGTACAGAGATGGTTCAACATATGCAAATCAATTAATGTGATCCACCACATAAACAAATTAAAAAATAAGAATCATATGATCATATCAATAGATGCAGAAAAAGCCTTCAACAAGACACAGCATTCATTTATGATCAAAACACTTCACAAAATCAGTATAGAAGGAAAGTAACAACATAATAAAGACCATCTATGACAAACTCTTAGCTAATATTATACTTAATGATGAAAAACTAAAAACCTTCCGACTAAGATCAGGAACAAGACAAGGCTGTCCACTCTCACCACTGTTATTCAATATAACATTGGAGGTCCTAGTGAGTGCAATTAGATAAGAGAAAGATATAAAAGGCATCCAAATAGGAAAAGAAGAAGACTGTCATTATTTGTGGATGACATGATTCTCTATGTAGAAAACCCTGAAGACTCCACAAGAACACTACTAGAAAAAATAAGCAAATACAGTAAAGTCTCTGGATACAAAATCAACGTTCAAAAATCTTTAGCGTTCTTATACTCTAATAACAAATTGTCAGAAAAAGAGGTGGAAAAAATAATTTCTTTTGCAATTGTAACAAAAGAATACAATACCTAGGAATAAATTTAACAAAACATGTGAAGGACCTATATGATGAAAACTACAAGATTTCTATTAAAAGAAATTGAAGAAGATACAAAGAAATGGAAAAATATTCTGTGTTCTTGGATTGAAAGAATGGACATAGTTAAAATGACCATATTTCCTAAAGCATTATACAGATTTAATGCAATCCCCATCAAAATCTCACTGGCATTTTTTTAAAGAAATAAAACAAAAAGTCATTAGATTTGTATGGAAGCGCTAAAGACCCCAAATTGCCAAAGCCATCCTGACAAAAAAGAATAAGGCTGGAGGCATCATTCTGCCCTACTTCAAATTATACTACAAAGCGACAGTAATCAAAATGGCAGGGTATTGACTGCAAAACAGACAGACGGACCAGTGGAATAGAATTGAGATTTCAGAAGTAAACTCGTATTTATACAGGTAAATAATTTTCTGAAGTCAAAACACAGTGAAGAAAGGAAAGCCTCTTCAATAAATGGTGCTGGGTTAACTGGAAGGCCGCCTGCAAAGAATGAAATTAGACTGCTGTCTATCACCACACACTAAAATTAACTAAAAATGAATTAAGAACCTGAATATAAGACCTGAAACAATAAAATGCATAGAAGAAAGCATAGGAACTAAGCTCAAAGACCTTGACTTAAAGAAGATTTTATGAATTTGACCTCAAAAGCAAGGCAAATAAAAGCTAAAATAAATGAATGGGACTACATCAAACTAAAAAAACTCTGTACAGCATAAGAAACAGTAAACAAGGTAAAGAGATAATCATCCAAATGGTGAAATATATTTGCAAGCAACGGCTCTAATAGGGCCTAAATATACAAGGAACTCCTACAACTCAATAACAGCAAAAATACAAACAACCCAATCAAAAACTGGGCAGAGGACCTGGACAAACACTTCTCCCTAGAGGACAAACAAATGGCCAACAAATATATGAAAAGATGCTCAACATCACTAGCTATTAGGGAAATGCAAATCAAAACTACAATGAGATACCATCTCACACTTGTTTGAATGGCTATAATCAACAGGACAAGTAAAAACAAATGTTGGAGAGGATGTGAAGAAATAGGGACCCTCATACACTGCTGGTGGAACTGCCAATTAGTCCAGCCACTATTGAAAATAGTATGGAGGTTCCTCCCAAACCTAAGAATTGATCTACCATATGATCTAGCAATCCCTCTACTGGATATTTACCCCAAAAACTTCAAAACCCATATCTGAAAAGATATTTGCACACCGATGTTCATAGCAGCATTATTGATGGTGGCCAGGAAATGGAAGCAATTGAAGTGTCTTATGATAGATGATTGGCTAAAGAAGCTGTAGTACATATATACAATGGAATATTACTCAGCCATAAGAGGAGATGATATACTGCCATTTGCAACAACATAGGTGGATCTCGAGATAATCATGGTAAGTGAAATAAGCCAGACAGAAATGTTGAAAATCACATGATATCACTTATATGTGGAATATAAATCTAAAAGCAACAAATGAACAGGACAAACAGAGACTCATGGACATTGACAATGGACTAGGGGTTACCAGAGGCTAGAGTGGGGTAGGAAGGCAGAGATAGATGGGGTAAAGGGGATCAAATATAGGGGGGTAAGGGAAGGGTGAAATGGGTAAACGGGATCAAATATATGGTAGCTGAAGGAAACTGGACTTTGGGTGGTAAAATACACAATAGAATATACAGATGTCGAATTATAATGTACCCCTGAAAATTATATAATTGTATTAACCAATGTTACCCCTATAAACTTAATTTAAAAAAGAAAACATAAAAATAAAAAATAAAGAATGACTGTCCTGACCCAATTTTATGGAAAGAACAAGATGACATAGCCTTTACAACCTTAAAGTAGAGGTTAATGAGCCCACTGCTCTTGGGCATCCTAACTATCAGGCTCCCTTTCTCCTTTTTGTGCACAAAGAGGAAGGGAATGCCCTTGGGGTACACATTCAAAAACATGGGGATCACCATAGACCCCTAGGATACTATAGTCAGCAACCAGACCCTGTGGCTCAGGGAAAACCTCCTAGCCTCAGAGCCATTGCTGCTACTGCCCTCTTGGTTAAGGCCACAGAGGAAATTGTTACAGGATTTCTTCTAACTAGCTTTGTACCTCATGCAATAGAAGTTCTCCTTAATTCTTTTGTTATTGTTGTTTTTAAGCATTTAATTTTTATTTTATTATTAGTTTCAAGTATACAGTACATTGGTTAGACATTTATATAGTTTATGAAACATTCCCCCTGATTGCTCTTTCCCTCCTCCGACTCTATACCTAGCCATTAAATTGATGCTACCTGCATTCCCTATGCCGTGCTCCCCATCCCTGTAACCATCTATCAACTACTTATTTGTACTTCTTCAACCTTCACCTCTTTCTCCCAGTTCCCCCAACCCCCTTCCCTTTTGGCCTTCACCAGATTGTCCTCTACATTTGAGTCTGTTTTTGATTAGTTTGTTCGTTTTGTTCCTTAGATTCTGCATATGGTATTTACTTTCTCTGTCTGACTTATTTTAATCACCATAATAACCTCTAAGTCCATCTATGTCATTGTAAATGGTAAGATTTTATTTTTTTAATGGCTGAGTAAAATTCCATTGTATATATGAACCATAACTTTTTTATCCAATCATCTGTTAATGGGCATTTAGGATGCTTCCATATCTTGGCTATTGTAAATTGTGCTGCCATGAACATAGGGGTGCATTTATCTTTACAAATTACTGTGTTTTTTTTTTTTTATATATAAATACTCAGAAGTGCAACTGCTGAATCAAAAGGTATATCCATTTTTTAATTTTGAGGGGAACCTCCAGGCTGTTTTCCATAGTGGCTGTACCAATTTGAAATTCTACCAACAGCGTATGAGGGTTTCCTTTTCTTCACATCCTTGCCAACACTGTTGTTCTTTAATTTATTGATGATAGCCATTCTGACCTGTGTATTCTGATATCTCTTTGTGGTTTTAATTTTCATTTCTCTGATGATTACTGACCTTGAGCATCTCTTCATGTGTCTATTGGCCATCTGTATTTCCTCTTTGGAGAAATATCTATTCAGGTCTTCTGCCCATTATTTAGTAGGATTGTTTGGTTTTTGTTGTTGTTGTTGTTGAGTTGTATGAGCTCTTTCCATATTTTGGATAGTAACCCCTTATTAGATGTATCCTAAGTGAATATCTTCTCCCATTCAGTCAGTAGTCTTTTTGTTTTGTTAATGGTTACCTTTGCTTTGCACAACTTTTTAGTTTGTTGTTGTCCTATTTGTTTATTTTTTCTTCTGTTTCTCTTGCCTGAGGAGATTTGTCTGAAAAGAGGTTACTAGTAGCAATATCAGAGAGATTACTGCCTATGATTTTTTCTAGAAGTTTTATGGTTTCACGTCTTATATTCAAGTCTTTAATCCATTTTGAGTCTATTCTTGTATACAGTGTAAGAGGGTGGTCCGGTTTCTTTCTTTCTTTCTTTCTTTCTTTCTTTCTTTCTTTCTTTCTTTCTTTCTTTCTTCCTTCCTTCCTTCCTTCCTTCCTTCCTTCCTTCCTTCCTTCCTTCCTTCCTTCCTTTCTTCCTTCCTTCCTTCTTTTTCTTTTTTTTGCATGTATCTATCCAATTTTCTCAACACCATTAATTGAAGAGACTGTCTTTACCCCATTGTATATTCTTACCTCCTTTGTCATATGTTAAGTGACCATATAGGCATGGATTTATTTCTGGGCTCTCTCTTCTGTTCCATTGATCAAAGTATATGTTTTTTATGCCAGTGCCATGTTCAATTACTGTAGCCTTGTAGTATAACTTGATATCAGGTAGAGTGATACCTCTAACTTTGTTCTTCTTTCTCAAGATTGCCGCAGCTACTTGGGGTCTTTTATGGCTCCATACAAGTTTTAGAATTATTTGTTCTAGCTCTCTGAAAAATGCCATCGATATTTTGATAGGGATTGCTTTGGATAGTATAGCCATTTGAATGATGTTGATTCTTGCTGCCCATGAGCACCGTATATGCTTCCATTTATTTGTATCTTCAGTTTCTTTTTTCAATGACATAATTTTCTGAGAACATGCCTTTTACCTCCTTGGTTAATTTGATTCGCAGGTATTTTATTGTTTTTGATGCAATTGTAGATGGGATTGTTTTCTTAATTTTTTCTTCTGAAAATTCATCATTGGTGTGTAAAAATGCCACTGACTTCTGAATATATATTTTGTAACCTGCTACTTTACTGAATTCATTGATCAGTTCTAACAGTTTTTTGGTAGAATCTTTAGAGTTCTCTTTATATAGTGTCATGTCATCTGCAAATAATAAGAGTTTTACTTCTTCCTGTCCAATTCAGATGTCTTTATTTCTCTTTCTTGTCTTATTGCTGTGGTTAAGACTTCCAATACAATGTGGAAGAGGAATGGTGAAAGTAGGCATCCTTGGTTTGTTCCTGATCTTAAGGAAAATGCTTTTAGCCTTTCTCCATAGACTGATGTTAGCTGTAGCTTTGTCATATATGGCCTTTATTATGTTGGGGTATGTTCTCTCTATTCCCACTTTATTGAGACTTTTTATCAAAAATGAATACTGGATTTTGTCAAATGCTTTTTCTGCATCTATTGATATGATCATATGTTTTCTATCTTTCGATTTGTTAATGTGGTGTATGACATTAATTGATTTGCGGTTATTGTACCAACCTTGCTTCCCAGGAATAAATCAAACTTAATCATGGTGTATGGTATTTTTAATGTATTGCTAAATTCAGTTTGCTAACATTTTGTTGAGAATTTTTGCATCAATATTCATAACATTAATGGCTTGTAGTTTTCTTTTTATGTAATGTCTTTGTCTGGTTTTGGAATCAAGGTAATGGTAATTCATAAAAGGAATTAGGAAGCCTTCCTTCTTTGTAAATTTTTTGGAATAGTTTGAGGTGTCAATTCTTCTTTAAGTGTTTGGTAAAATTCATATATGAAGCCGCCTGGTCCAGGACTTTTGTCTTTGGGGAGGTTTTTGATTACTGATTCTATTTCATTGGTGATAATCGATCAGTTCAGATTTTCTGTTTCTTCTTTACTCAGTCATGGGAGATTGTACGTTTCTAGGAATGTATCCATTTCTTCCAGATTGTCCAATTTTTTGGTGTATAATTGCTCATAGTATTTTCTTATGAGCCTTTTTATTTCTGTGGGGTCCATAGTTATTTTTCCTCTTTCATTTCTGATTTTATTTATTTGAGTCCTCTCTATTTTTTTCTTAGTGAGTCTGGTTAAGAGTTTGTCAATTTTGTTT
The DNA here is from genome assembly GCA_028627145.1 of Eidolon dupreanum. Lineage (NCBI taxonomy): Eukaryota > Metazoa > Chordata > Mammalia > Chiroptera > Pteropodidae > Eidolon > Eidolon dupreanum. Next base: position 96,546,388 of record CM053508.1, on the reverse strand, counting down.
ATCCTTTCAAAGAACTAGCTCTTGGTTCATTAATCTTTTGTATTGTTTCTCTAGACTCTGTTTTGTTTATTTCTGCTCTGATCTTTATTTCCTTCTTTCTGTTCACTTTGGGATTTGTTTGTTGTTCTTTTTCTAGTTCTTTTAAGTTAAGGGTACATTGTTTATTTTGAGCTTTTGCTTTCTTTTTTTCTTTTCTTTTTTTTTTTTGAGGTAGGTCTGTATTGCTGTTAATTTCCCTCCTAGGATTGCTTTCACTGTCCCATAGATTTTGAGTCATTGTATTTTCATTTTTATTTATCTCTAGGTATCTTTTGATTTCTTCCTTGATCTCATTGATTACCCATTCATTGTTTAGTAGCATGTTATTTAGCCTCCATGTGTTTGTGTATTTTCCAGTTTTTTTCCTCGTAGTTGATTTCTAGTTTCATACCATTATTATTGGAGAAGACAGTTGATATGATTTCAATCTTCTTAAATTTATTGAGGCTGCTTTTGTGTCCTAAAATATGATCTATCCTGGAAAATGTTCCATATGCACTTGAGAAGAATGTATATTTTGCTGCTTTGGGATGAAATGCTCTGAAAATATCTATTAAATTCATCTGCTACAGTGTGTCTTTTAGGCCTATTGTTTTCCTGTTGATTTTTTTGTCTGGAATCTGTCCATTGGTGTCAATGGGGTGTTAAAGTCTCCTACCATGAGTGTATTACTATTGATCTCTCCTTTTAATTCAGTCAATAATTATTTTATGTACGTAGGTGCCCCAATGTTTGGTGCATATACATTTACTAGGGTTATGTTCTCTTGATATATTGATCCCTTTATCATTATATAATGCTTTTGTCATTATATAATGCCTTTGTCTCTTATTATAGCCTTTGTTTTAAAGTTTATTTTGTTTGATACAAGTATCGCTACCTTGGGTTTATTTTTTTCATTTCCATTTGTGTGAAATGTCTTTTTCCATCCCTCTACTTTCAGTCTATCAACGTCATTTGATCTGAAGTGAGTCTCTTGTAAACAGCATATGCATGGGTCTTGTTTCCTTATCCATTCAGCTACCCCGTATCTTTTGATTGGAACATTTATTTCATTTACATTTAAAGTGGTTTTATATATATATATGTAGTTACTGCATTTTATTATTTATATATTTTTTTCTTTTTTTTTTTCCCCCATTATTTTAATCTCTGTCTCTGGTAGGTTGCTTGCCTCTATTTAATTTAGCTAACTTTCTGGAGTTTTCTCCTGTTGTTTCTTTGTTTCTTTGTTTTCTCATTTATTAGCCTCCCTGTGTTCATCTCTATGTGTTAGGAATATTCGTTCTGTCTCTCAGCCTTGGCCAGAGGGTCTTATGTGGAAGGTGTTCTGTGTGGTCCAGTGGCACACTCTCCCTGCACTATTGAACACAATCACCCTGTGCCGGGGGCTCTGGATGTGATCTTTGTGTGGATTGTGTGTGATCTGATGTAGCTAAGACTTTGTTGTTGTTAGTGCATCAGTGGATGGGATTAATGCTCAGGCTGACTAACTATGGGAATTGGCTCTGCCCACAGGATATGAATTGCTATGTGTAGGCCAACTCCACTGAGTGAAATTTGCCCTAGCAGGCTTGTGTACTTGTTGAGACCACCGCTTGTGTGCACTGCTTATGAGACTAGTCAGGAGTTGCTCTGTTGTCATCTAGTGCCAGCCTCTGGGTGCGCTGGTTTTGTGGCCCCTTGGGAGATGCTCCCCAGTTAGGCCAAGGTCAGCCACTGCTTTTGATTGCTCAGGGCTACCTGGTGGGAGCTACAAAGTGATCTGCGGATGGTTGTTGCCTATGATGGGTCTATAGTTAACTGGAAGAGACAACACTGTATGCCACAGTTTAGTTACCCCTAGTACCTGGCTTAGGACAGTTTAGCAGAAGGACCAATACTCCTCAAGGCCTGACACTGTCTGTTAATTGCCCGTAAGTATCCAGAACTGGAAGAGCCTCTGGGTGATATACATGTTGGGTGGTGTAGGGACCCCAGGAGTCACCTGGATCTATTAAGCAGATTTCCCCCTGCCACTGCAGTGTCAGTTTACATGCTAGTGCTGTCTTTGTGGCTCCCTGTACAAGTTTCAGACTGTAGCAAGGCCAGCCGCTGCCCACCTGGGGTCTGTTTAAGAATTACTGAAGCTCATAGACATGAGTCTGTGGCCCATCACAGAAAGCTTCTCCCAGATGCACAGGCTTTGTGTGGGCCACACGAACTGAGTGCTGTTGTTTGCTGTTGCAATCTTGACCCAAGGGAAAGCACAAGGTGGGACTGGTTTGCCTGGGAGCAGGCTTGTCATAGGTAGTTTGTGGGTTAGGCGGGGAGTCATCTCAGTGAGGCATGGGGCTGTCAGGCCTATACAGCACCAGATTTGCTGCCAGCTCTGGAATTGTGGGCTCCTGCAAAAGTCACATATCACTGTAAGACTTATTGCCATCTATGATGGGCCCACAAACCCCTGAGATCTTCCCAAGTGATACATTGTATCTTGCTCTGGCAGCAGTGATCTTCCCATCACTGTATTCCTTGAAATTTGCTAACTTCTCTAGGAGAGTTCTGTTGACTGCACAGAATGTACAACTCTGGCTAGGGGCAGGGCAGGGTCAGCTGCCTGTCAATGTGCTGTGGGCACTTTGTCGATTGGATTGGGCAGGATCTCAAGGAGTCAAGGGCCGTCAGGCCAATATAGCCTCAGTTTTCTGCAACTTCTGTGTCTGTGCATTCCTGCAGAAGTCACAGGTCACAGTGAGACCAGCTGCTATCTGTGGGTTCCTATAGACTCCTGTTATCCCCCGAAGTAATACTGCAGCACCTGTAGGCAGCAACGATCTGCCTGCAACCGATTTCCCCAAAAATGTGCTCACTGCACTAGCCTAGGTCTGTGGACTGCACAAAATGCATAATCCTGGAGAAGGGTAGGGTGGGGTCATCTGCCTATCAACTGGTGGCAGGCACTTTGTGGCTTGAGTGAAGCTGGATCTCAGGGAGACAAGGGCTGTCAGGTGAATACAACCTCAGTTTTGCTGCAACTTCTGTGCCTGTGTGTTCCCGCTGTAGTCACAGACCTTTGCCATTTGGGGCGGTCCCACAGACCCTTGCAATTTCCCCATGTGACATTGCTACTCTTGCAGGCAGCAAACGTCTGCCTGTAACTGATTTCCCCACAATGCGCTGCACCGTGCTAGCCAAAGTTTGTTGTCTGTGTGGTACATGAGACCCAGGGGAGGGGCAGGGGAGTGGTGGTTGTCTGTCAATGGGCCGCCTGGGGCAGTTTGTGGGTTGGATGGAGTGGGGTCTCAGGGAGACAGTGGCAGACAAGTCAATATTGCTTCAGTCTTGCTGCAATTTCAATAATCATTCACGTGTTCCCACAAAAGTCATAGATCATAGCAATACAAGCTGCTGTCTGAGACTGGCCCACAGATCCTTGAGATCCACCCAAGTTCATGTTAGCAGCAATGATCTGCCTGAAACTCTCCCTGAAATGTGAACTGACAGCACTGGCTGCCTGCTGCAAATGTTTGGCCCTGAAATGGGGCAAGGTATGGCAGATGCCAGCAACAAGCCACCTGGGTGGCAATCTGCAGGTTGGGTGGGGAGGGCCGATCTCCTCAGCCTAGTGCAGCTTTCGAATTGGCCTTGTGAGAGGAGGAATCTATACAGGCAAGCCCTGTACTGGAGCCCCCGACTAATGCACAATAGTGGCTGCCTGTCCAGCCCTCATTTTGGCACCAGGAAATGCGGTGTTCCCCCATATGAATCTTGTATGAGCTTCTGACCCACTGCTGGTGCCCCAGGTGATTGATTGTCTGCAGGTGAGAGAGACTGTGCTGAGCCCTTCAAGGGGGCATCTAGGACTTCAGTTTCCTTCCATCTCACCCAGACAGCCAGAATCCTCTCTGGTTTTTATAGTCAGAGTTTTTGGGAACTCTTCTTCCCTGGGCTGGGACCGTGGGCTGGGGAGCCCTTGAATGAGGCCAGGAACCCCCCTCCTTCAGGGGAGCTTCTGCATCCTCATTCTCCCTCCCAGTGTTCCTCCACCACCCATGGGTGCGAGTCTAGCCCAATTGGATTTGCGACTTTGCCCCTCCTACCAGCTTCGTTGTAGCTCCTTATTTATACTATCAGACGTAGGTGTTATGATCAGCTGGACTTCAGGTGATTCTCCACGTTGATTATTTTATAATTTGGTTGTAATTTCAATGTGGACCTAAGAGGAGGCAAACCTTGCTTTTACCTAGTCCACCATCTTTCTCACACCTTGTCTCTCCTAAATTCTTATCACACCCAGCGTCTTTCAGATTTTCACCTTACTTCCTATGAAATCCTTTTGTTAACTGCTTCTCATACAACTTTTTCATGTTGTAATAACGTTAATCCAGTTATACTTCTCCTTTCTGAGACTGATGAAGCACCTCATGACTGCTTGATTGACACCTCCTGACTCCTCCTGACAATTTGCAAGAAACTCCTCTGGGTGAAGTTGATTTCTCATGGTTTACAGATGGTTCAGACCTAAAAAATGAAAATGGTAGGTAATGCACTGGCTATGCTATTATAACCCCTTTTGACATTGTGGCAGCCTGACCCTGCCTGGCCATTTACTGCTTGAATGAGTTAGCTCCTGACTGTCCTCCCTCCACCTCAAGGACTCTCCAATTAACGTCAGTTTCCTCATAGCTTGCCAACCAATTAATGTTCTTCCTTATATCTGTAGCTGTGTAGGAATAACAAGACTATATAAAACTGCCTATTATGTTACAATTGGGGCTCAGCCTTTGGATAAGAATCTACTGAGCCGGTACTGACATCAATAAATGCTGCTTCCTGTTTGTAGCCTCAGGGTCCTGTCTCTCTATTGGGGAATCCTGCAACAACATTGTTAAGGGTGGAAAAATTTCAAGTGAGCCAACTTCTGCTTCTGTAATCTGCTTGCTTGTTCTAGGCTTTATAAACTGCCTCTTTTGGGAGCTCAGGACTGATCTCCTCTAACCCTGCGTGGTAGAGAGTCAGTCGCTGGCTGGCTAATAACGGCTCACAATTCATCTCAATTGGCTCTATGGGTCTTAGATTTGATTGAACCATAACAAACATGACTAAGGCAGCCTCTTTGCTTTCAGCTACTTCAACACAGCGGGCTGAATTATACGCCATCAAGAGCTTGAATTTTAACAAAAGGTAAAACTGTCAACATTTATACTGGCAGATAAGCCTCTGGAGTAGTTCATGACTTTGGAATGTTATTGGAAGCAATGTGGCTTCCTTACCTCCAATAAAGATAAAATTTTAAATGGTCTGTATGTTCAAGAATTACTGGATGCTATACTTTTATGTGATTGTTAAGCTATTATTAAGATTCCAGGACATTCTAAACTTGACTTCCTGGAAGCTAAAGGAAATCACCTTGCTGACATTCCTGCTATGAATGCTACCCATAAAAACAGCAGTCAAACCTCTGTCATGGTCCATAAAGATATTTCTCCAGTCGATAACTTAGAAAACTGACCAGAGAAGCCAAAAAAAATTGACTTTGGTGAGGGATGGGGGGAACAAGATTGGAAATTTAATAATTGCTACTGGTTCAATAAGGAGAGAAAGCTCTGGTTTGGACCAAATAATAAATAATCCAGTATTACAAGAAACTCTAAAATGTCCACTCCTGACTACTATACATGTATTAAACCATTGGTCCACTGACAAAATGATAGCGCCCATGAATCAATATTGGTGGGGAGATACGAACAAGGCCACAAAAGGTGCCCACCTTAAGTGTTCCACCTTTCCAAAGTACAACCCAGGGAAACCTGTTCATACTGCTCGTGTTAAACATTTTAAACTGTCTAATGCACCATTTGAGGTTTGGCAAATAGATTTTCACAGCATTCCCATCTCATGGACACAAATATGTTTTTGTGATGATATGTGTGTTTTCTTGCTGACATGAAGCTTTCCCTTGCAGACAAGCAGTGGCTAACATCTGTTAGGTTGGTGAGGGAAGGGTCAGCCAGATGCCTGCCTGGAGATTTCCCAGCTTGATATCGAATCCAGACCTTCCAGCGGGGCATCAACGACCGAAGTCCGGAACGCCCTACTGATAAGGGCCCACCCTAAAGCCCTGGTGCCACCACCCTAATTCGGAGGCTCAACTAACATTTAATTAACATTCCCCACTCTATCCCCTACCCCCCCATAACCCCATAAAAACTACGCCCTCTCACCCCAGGGCACGACTTCTCTGGCCCCTCTCCTCTCTGGACCAGAGAACCTTGCCCGGGAGCCCTCTCCCAATAAAGGCTTGCTTTTAAAACTCTCAGCGTGTCACACGTTTACCTTACATTTGGTGCTGAAACCCGGGAGGAGATTGTGTCCCTCAGCCTCTTGGCCTCGAGAGGCCTCTCCTTCCTCTTCTTCCAGGATGTTTGCTGCCCACCTCCTACTGTTGGATAGGATAAGTTCCCTTTTGGTCTCCCCACCCTCTCTGGGCCTGGCCCGCTGGGACCCCTGTCTGTAATCACGGCCATGTCAGGGTCACCCCTTCGTCATATTTGACTCCCGACCTGATAAAGTTACGAGAGACGTCTCTAACTTTCCACAGTCCTTCTGCCGTTGGGTTAAATCAGAGTCTTGGGGATTCCTGATCTCTGGTTTCACTTGTCCAGGTGGCTGAGACCATGGGAGCTTCTAATTCGAAACCAGACCCCAAAACTCCGCTTGGGTGTCTTTTAACAAATTTTAGCCATTTAGGCCTCGATCAGGATTTGAGACGTAAAAGATCGATCTTTTACTCTACCATCGCCTGGCCTAGGTATCCATTAGACAATCAATCTAAGTGGCCTGCTGAAGGCACTTTTAACTTCCAAACTCTGACAGATCTAGACACTTACTGTCATAGGATGGGAAAGTGGGCTGAAATCCCATATGTGCAAGCCTTTTGGGATCTACGCTCCCGTCCCTCCCTCTGCTCTCAATGCTACACTGCTCAGGTCCTCTTAGCTCAGTAGGCTCGTCCTAAGCCTCCTGCCTCACTGACCCCTGACACAGAAGGCGAGGCTGCAACCGACTCATCTGCCTCTCCTCTCGATCCTCCAGAAATCCTTTCTCCCCCTCCACTCCGGCCTACCCCGCAGCCTCCCTACTCTAGTCCCTCAGCTCCTCCTCTGCTGCCCATCTTGCCAGACTCCACCACTCATCCGATATACCCTTCTCTTCCTCCTCCACCTCCACCTGCTCCATCTGCTATCTCAGCCCATACCCGCTCTCGCTCTGCCCCTGCCCCCGACTCTGATCTCCTTTGCCCTTTTTGAGAGGTTGCAGGGGCTAAAGGTGTCATCCGAATCCACGTTCCTTTCTCTTTACAGGATCTCTCTCAAATAGAAAAGCGGTTAGGGTCTTTTTCTTCTAATCCCACTAATTACATCAAAGAATTTCGCTATCTCACTCAGGCCTATGATCTAACCTGGCACAACGTGTTTGTCTTCCAGACCTCTACCCTCACGCCTGAAGAGAAAGATTGCATCTTCACCACTGGCAGGGCCTATGCTGACCAGACTCACCTCACAGACGCCACAATGCCCATTGCACCTCAGGCCGTCCCAGGAGCTGACCCAGGATGGGAATATCAAGCTGGGCAAGATGGCCACCAGCGACGTGACTTAATGCTACAATGCATCCTCAATAGCATGCAAACTGTCTCCAACAAGGTAGTTAACTTTGATAAACTTCGGGAAGTAAACAAGGGGGCCGACGAAAATCCAGCTCTCTTTCTCAATCGCCTCACCGAGGCCCTTACTCAATATACTCGTCTAGATCCGACTTTCCAAGCGGGCGCAACAATACTAACCACCCAGTTTATTACCCAATTGGCCCCAGATATCAGAAAGAAGTAAAAGAAGGCTGAGGATGGGCCTCAAACCCCTATACAGGAATTGGTGAAAATGGCCTTTAAAGTTTTCAATGCCTGAGAGGAGATGGATGAAACTTGCTGCCAGGCTCATCTCCACCAGCAGGTGGCACTCCGAACCCAGGCCTTGGTAGCTGCCTTAAGGCCGGCGGGCCCCAGGGGCCGAAGAGCTGGGGTCAACCCAAAATCAACCCCCTCTGGGGCATGCTTCAAATGCGGCCATGAAGGCCACTGAGCCCATCAGTGCCCTAACCCACGGGCTCCCACAAAGCCCTGCCCGATCTGCAGGCAGACGGGCCACTGGAAATCTGATTGCCCAATGACCAGATAGATCGTTGTAGGCGCCTCCACGCAGGGGATCATCCAGTCAGGCAACACCGTCACTGAAACTTCTCGGGTTAGCGGATGACTGACGAGGCCCGGACTCGGGGACCCCACTCACTCTCACCGAGCCCAGGGTAATGCTCCAGGTAGTGGGTAAGTCCATCTCCTTCCTGGTGGACACGGGGGCTACCTTCTCTGTTTTGCCATCTCACTCAGGTCCTACAGTTCCCTCACCTATTTCGGTTATGCGGAATGACGGCACAGCCTCATGCCCACCTAAAACCCTTCCTCTCTCATGTTCTTTGGTTGGCTTCCCCTTCTCACACTCCTTCTTAGTCATTTCCTCATGCCCATCTCCCCTCTTAGGTAGAGATCTCCTACACAGGTTAGGGTCCTCTATATATATATATATAAGGCCACAAATACAGGTCTCTCCACTCCTGCTACTTCTCCTAGCACCAGATTCTATTCCTCCTCTCCCTACCTTTTCTGACCCTGTCGATCCCTCCGTCTGGGACTACATCTCAAAAAGTTGAACTCATAGCCCTAACTAGGGCCCTCCATCTCTCCGAGGGTATGATTGTTAACATCTACACTGATTCTAAATACACCTTTCTTATAGCTCACACACATTCGGCTATCTGGCAGGAGCGCAGCTTCCTCACCACCAAGGGCACTCCTATCATTAAGGGCTCTCTTATCCACAAACTCACTGAAGCCATACAGCTTCCCTAACAGGTAGCCATCATTCACTGCAAGGACACCAGTCCCTTGACAATCCTGTAGCTCATGGCAATGCTTGTGCAGATGCTATCGCACACAGTCTCACCGCCCAGCTGTCGGCCCCTGTTCTCTTCCTCACCACCCCGACTAAACCTTCTTACTCCCTACCTGAACAAACAGAACTTCTTTCCAGGGGAGGAACCCACACGCCTAAGGGGTGGATCTTCCTCAATGGATGACTAGCACTTCCTCAACACCAGGTGGCTGCTATCATCACCGAGGTCCATCAAACCCTCCATATTGGGCCCAAAGCTTTATACCACTTTTTAGAGCCCCTCTTTTACCAGCCGTCTCTCCAATCTATAATTCAACAGGTCCACGCTGAGTGTTCTATCTGTTCCAAAACATCTTCTCAAGGTGCCATCCGATCCCGCACCACTACCCACCAGCTCCGCAGCCACCAGCCTGGCGAAAATTGGCAAATTGACTTTACCCATATGCCCAGACACTGGTCCTTTCAGTTTATTCTGACCCTTATTGATACCTTTACAGGTTGGATAGAAGCCTACCCCACTGCTAAAGAAATGGCTCACGTGGTCACCTCTACTTTACTGGAACACATCATCCCAAGGTTTGGCCTCCTCAGGACCATTCAATCTGACAACGGTCCTGCCTTCATCTCCAAGGTAGTACAACTTGTCTCTGAAGCTCTGCACATCACCTGGAAGCTCCATATCCCATACCACGCCTAGTCTTTGGGTAAGGTTGAGTGGCCAATGGGATCCTCAAAGATCAGCTCACCAAACTCTCCCTAGAGGCTCGTATATCATGGCCTACTCTCTTGCCTCTGGCTCTGACCCGCCTCCGGGCCTTACCTTGAACTTCTTCTGGTCTCAGCCCCTTTGAACTCCTTTTCGGAGACACTTAGAGACATCTCACTATTCTCTGACCCGCTTTCCTCACAGTTCCCTTTTTGCTACTCTTCTCCCAATCATTCCATATGTAATACCTCCTCCCAAGCAACTAATGCCTGGGCACCTCCAGGAGGTTTCTTCTGGTGTAATGGGACTCTCATGAAAAACCTATCATCCCCCAGCTCATCTGATCTTTGTCTCCCTGTAACTTTAGTACCCCAGCTCACCCTGTGTAGTCAGGCAGAATTTCGCATCTTCTATGCCCCTCCTCCCAGCAACGGCCATCCTTGCTGAGCCATATTCCTCCCTCTAGTAGTCGGAGTTTCCCTAGCATCTTCACTAGTCGCCATTAGCCTGGGAGGGAGTGCACTAGCCCATTCTATCACTGTCACTAGAGACTTAGCAGAAAAGCTTCAACTTGCAGTTAATGCCTCAGCTCAATCCCTAGCTTCACTCCAATGCCAAATCACCTCCATAGCTCAGGTAGCCTTACAAAATCGCAGAGCCCTAGATCTTCTGACAGCGGATAAAGGGGGTACCTGTCTCTTCCTTGGAGAAGAATGTTGCTACTATATCAATGAATCAGGCTTAGTTGAAACTAATGTAAATATCCTTTCTAAGCTCAGTGAAGACCTCCACAGTCCCACCGAGAGGATGAGGCACTCTGCTCTTGGTGGAGATCCAATCTCATTACCTTAATTGCACCAATTCTAAGGCCTATCCTTCTCCTCTGTATACTACTAATAATAGTCCCATGTGTACTCAGATTCATTCAGGAACGCATTCGCGAAGTCTCCCGGATCATGGTCAACCAGCTACTTTTATATCCATATGCTCGCCTCCCCACCAAAGTCCCGGCCTCAGACCCCCAACCTCTTCGCCCCTGGTCAGCAGGAAGTAGCCAGATTTGACTCAGCGCCCCTATACCAAAGAGGTCGGGATGTTAGGTCGGCAGGGGAGGGGCCAACCAGATGCCTGCCTGGAGACTTCCCAGCTTGATATCGGAATCCAGACCTTCCAGCAGGACTTGAAGTCTGAAGTCCAGAATGCCCTACTGATAAGGGCCCACCCTAAAGCCCTGGTGCCACCATCCTAATTCGGAGGCTCAACTAACATTTAATTAACATTCTCCACTCTATCCCCTACCCCCACATAACCCCATAAAAACTACACCCTCCTGCCCCAGAGCATGACTTCTCTGGCCCCTCTCCTCTCTGGACCAGAGAACCTTGCCCGGGAGCCCTCTCCCAATAAAGGCTTGCTTTTAAAACTTCTCTCGGCGTGTCACGCGTTTGCCTTACAACATCCTGTTAGAGGAGGTTATTTCTATTTGGGGAACTCCCCTTGAACTCCACAGTGATAGAGGGACCCATTTTACTGGTCAAGTGCTACAACAAGTCTGCTGTTTGGTCACTTCTACAAACATTTTCACTGTACTTACCATCCTTAATCTTCAGGGTTAGTTGAACGTACTAATGGCATTATTAAGGTTCATTTGGTAAAAATCTGTAGAAACTCTTCAAATACCTTGGCCAATCACATCACCATTAGTCCTTTAAAATCTCAGGTCTACCCCTTTTGGGACTCCTAAACTTTTTCATCTTTTGAGATAATTACAGGATGTCCCATGCATTTGGCTCCTGCTTCTTTTGATCCACAGTTGATAAAAGAAGATGTATTTCAATATTGTAAAGACGTCATTGTTTCTATTGAAAATAATCATACTTTGGTAGAACGATGTTTTCACAGTGCACTCTAGGGAAATGAAAAATTGAAAACCCATACTCTACAACCTGGAGATTTTGTTTACTGGAAAAGATACCTCAAGAAAATTTTTCTCCAGCCCTGCTGGAAGGGCCCTTACCAGGTATTGTTGACTAACCCCTGTGCTGTAAACTCCAGGGAGACTCTTGGATACATGTGTCACACCTAAAGAAGGCACCAAATCCTGACTGGAATTCCACATAGTCTAATGATTTGAAACTAAAGCTGTCAAAAATTAAAGCAGGTGACCTCTGAACAAAACTAATTGCCAAAACGTCTGAATCAGGCCTGTACCACCTTTTCTTACTATCAGGTCTTATTTATTTATTTTTTATCTTTGGAAGAGACATGGCCTTGTATATACCTCCTACACTATTGTGAAAGGGGGGAACTTTTATGGTTACTAAATCTGTCATCAAGAACTGTGATCTATCTAAGATAATAATGGTCTTTGTTTCATTATCTACAGGTTTGGGCTCCTGGGTTAAACTCATTATATAGATGAGATTGTTGTATTGTGCTCATTCTGTTTTGAATTCTTCTTGTTATTAAGTTCTGCCCCTTTGCCTGTTGACCTTGGACACTGACCCTGGACATGAGCTGTTTCCAAGCCACACACTTTCCCTTTGATGTGAGAGACGACATATAGAAGATGTCCTTTCTGACACTGAGTGATGAAAAGGTTGCTGGAGTTGGAAGACATTACTATTTATCAGCAGTGCTTTCAAAGAAAGTTTTTGATCAAAAGGAGGGAATGATAGGCTATTAATTATGTTTAAGCAAACATAATCAGTCAGGAGGATCTAATGGAAGTTCTTGCACTTTAGATAATTGTGAGAACTCTTCCAGTAGAAGCCTACAGAAAGAACTCTACATTTATAATAAAGCTTTATGATTCTAACGTCGCCTTCCCTTAATTTCTTTTCCCCTTATATAAATACATCTTTATCTTGTCATGCAAACCAGGGGATGCACATGGCTTGCAATGTCTATGTACTAGGTTGCAACCTTTTTTTTCCTGAATAAATCCTTTTGGTGACAAAACATTTAGTTGATTTTTTTTTCAGCCAACAGGAAAATGTGAATAATTCAGGAGCAGAGGAAACATTCAATAAAGGTATACTGATTCTATAAAAGTAAAAGTAAATTCCAAGACAAAGATTGTATTAAAAGTACAAAAGATAGATTGAGAAATTATTTTTGTAACCCATATGATAAAGGTAATACATACAAACACACATACAAATTAATAAAAGAAAAAAATAATAGAATAGAAATAGTGCAAAGAATATCAATAGGTTATTTACAGAAAATTCAGATGGCCAGCAAGCAAACGAAAGCATGCTCCATGTACCTAATATTTAGGAGTTCAAGTTAAAACAATGACATAAGTTTTTCAACAGAAGGACTGCCAAAGAGAACAAAGTATTGTTAGATTGTGGGAAATGTGCAACTGAACACATTGTTGAGACTGAATACACTATATTGGGAAAATTATCAGTGATAGCTATTACACTAAAAATCACTACTTTGAATCACAAACCTGATGTAAAAGAATCTATCTTACAGAAATAAATACACATATTAGGTCCAGAAGGGCCCTATCCCTGCCCCAACATGTGGGAACCTGACTTCTCCCTTACCATTGTGTGGGAACTGGACCTTACATATGGGTTGGCAACGTTACATGCTCACCCCCTACTTCACTGGGCTCTCCTCCCTTCCATGCCCAAAATATTCCTGCCAAAAGGCCTGCCTCAAGCCCCATATAAGTTTCATGTTCCCTTGCATTCAGAGCTGACACCATCTTTGGCTCAGCCAGTCTGTCACTCTGCTACAATATATCTTGCTTAACTCCTTAGGCCTTGTGCATTAGTGTAAGATATTTGACAATTGTTTGAAATAGCAAAGAACTGGAAACATAAATGCTCATGAATAAAGGAATAATTTGAACATATGACACTTCTATATATGTAGCATTCTGCAGCTACCAATACTAAAATGAGTACATTAGACCTATATGTACCTTGATAGATATCCATAATGTATTTTACAGAAAAAGTTGTAGACTGATATTTATACAAGGATCCTAGTGTTAAAATTTTTTTTTAAATTAAATTTTGAGAGTAACATTAGTTAATAACATTTTACAAATTTCAGACATACGACTTTATAATACATCTGTATACTCCATTATGTGTTCACTACTCAAAGTTTAGTCTCCTTCAATCACCATATAATTGACCCCTTTACCCTTTATCCTCTCCTACTCCCTCTTCCCCTCTTACCATCATTCTGTTGTCTGTATCTATGAGTTTACTTATTCATTCATTCCTTTTTGTTTTACATCTTACATATGAATGAAATCATACAGCTCTTATCCTTTTCCATCTGACTTCTTTCACTTAGCATGATATTCTCAAATTCACTTATGTTGCCAAAAATAACATATTTCATCTTTTTTATAGCTGAGTAGTATTCCATTGTATGTGTGTATTCAATCATCCATCAAAGGACACTTAGGTTGTCTCCATGTGTTAGCTACTGAGAATAATGCTTCAGTGAACATAGAGGTACGTATATCTTTATAGATAAGTATTTTCAAATTTTTCAAGTAGATACCCAGAAGAAGGATTACTGGGTCATATGATAGCTCTATTCTTAAATTTTTGAGAAACATTCATACTGTTTTTCATAATGACTGCACCAACTTAAATTTAGGAATTATGTTTATATGTATAAATACCCACAAACAACCAGAAAAAAAGACCCACCTATGAATGTTATCTTAAGCATAAAAAAAAAAAAAGCTGTGGAAATGCATTCACAAGGCTTTTAATAGGTTAGTTTAAGAAGTCAGATATTCTTTCCTTTTTGTATATTTGCTATAATTTCTTCCTTTGGAGGGAAACACATTGTGTAATTTCAGAAGTGTAAATTAATCAAATATGAAAAGAATGTGTACATAAAATATAAGTTTAATTTCCTACATTTTTTATGAGAATAAATGAAAAACTGTTAGAAGTAGTAGAGAACAAAGTAATGGAATAATGACCCATTTGACCATCTTTATTCTTCTGTGTGTTGTACATTTCAACTTAAAAGATCTCCAATTCTGAAAACTTGATATATGGACTAAATAAATACACCAATGATAAAGCCATATATTTCATCATCAAGCCTTTAAAATTCCAGAGACTTTTGTTTCTTCATGTTTTTAAAATATCTCATTAAGTGGATTTAAGATGAAGTTGAGATGAAGGATAAGAAAGGACTGTGAAGGGAGATAATTAGCTAGAGGGATTTTTCTTCTTTAGAACAAAGGTCCTATATGTAGAAAATAATATAATTGGTTTATAGAGAAAGTTCTCTGCTCTCAGCTACACTTTTGTTGACCATAAGCTATAAAGTTTAGAATTTTCATACCTGAGGTTATTTCTTTTAGCTAGAGCAGCATCTAAAAAAATAGTTCATATGCAAGAGATAACAACAGGAATTATAAGAAGGGATTCATGATTAAATAACTATGGCACACGATGGGTTAAATTTTTTTAATTGTTTTATCCCAATATTTATTACAGCCCTGATTAAATAAAATGACTTTAGTACTCCAAGAAATGATGTAAAATATACCATGATTTAGAGGCTTGTTTGACCACAGAATCTTTTTTCCCCAACATTATCTGAGTTCTAGTATTACTTGAAATATACTATGGAAATTTTTAACTTAATGTCTTACCTCTAAAATTCAATTATTAACACACAGTTATGAACCTGAGTAAAAGAATTGGAAATAATTCTAAGGTAGTACATAGTACATTACTTTAACATCATTGTAAAGACATTTTTTATATGTGACAATCATCAGTAAGTGGTGAAAAGTTTATTTATGATGTAATGAATTACCAACCTGAGCAAAACAGGTTGGATGGTACAGGTAACAATAGAGGGCTGTTGTGACTCCATAGCAACCTTGTTGTCTATGTATAAATTGTAATTCTCTAATTTATTTTAGTATGTAATGAGCAGATTTAACACTCTTAATTTGAAAATGCACATTGTATTTAAATTGTGGGTATTGATAATTTAAAATGTGTTAAAAAATAAGACAGATAACAGTAAAAATATTAAGGGAGTGTTTTGGCTGGATAATTTTAAACATCATATCTTTTTAGAGCCCACGAATTTAGAACTCAAATAACAAAAAGGCAAATTAATAAATTAGGAGAAGAGAAAAATGTGATAGAGGTGATAGAGGTGATAGAGGCTCTGTTCATCCCTCTTGAGACCAAATCAAAGTTGTGACAGAAACAAGGAACAAACAACACAGAAAATTGTCTGGGATCTAGATGAATAAGCCATACAACTAGAAGAAATCTAAGAAATCACCCTACAACGGCAGAAGGTAGGACACCGTGAGGACATAAGACAGCCCATTCCCGAGCAGCTGACTGAGACGGAGGCTACGGCAGTGGCAGACACCTCTTAAAGGGACCACGTCCGTTAGCAGATTTTTGTAGTGGTGGACCTGCTTGCTCTGAGCACCAGTGCCCCTTAGGCTGTGAGTAGGGAGCCCCAGGGACCCACAGGAGGACACTGAGTTGTCGGTGTGAGGGCCAAGGTGAGACTTACTCTGTACAGAAGCCGGCAGTATCCATTGTTTTCCGTTGAGCCTTCCCTCCTCCCAGTGTGTGGACACAGTGTCGCGAAAGCTAAGACATCATCAAACTGGATAACAGAGGTCTCTCCGCCCAGAAAATTCCCTGAAACTCCACCTCCCCCAACTCGCAGCCCCACCCAAGCCACATCCAGGTGTGTCTTCCCTTAGGTGCCCCTTGCTGAGTAGCACTTAGACTCACACTGGTGGAGGCAGCTGGCCTTGGTTTCTGGTGTGGCCTTTTGAGGCAAATATAAGCACAGCATCGGTAGATTGCTTGCTGAATCTTAACAGCAAGAGGGGCAGAAGCTTGGGCTAAACTTGGCCTGCAGCTGAATCCCTCTCAGGACTGTGCCACTGGACACCTACTACACAAATCCACACTAATAAGACTGGGAAACTTAAGAGCTTTGCTTAGTACATAGAAACAGACATAGAAAGGCAGCCAAAATGGGAAGACAAAGAAGCAGAAACCATATGAGAGAAAAGAACAGAGATCCAAAAATAATGGAGTCAAGCAATCTAACAGATGTAGAGTTCAAAACACTGATTATAAAGATGCTCAATGAACTTATGGGAAGTAAAGATGAATTCAGTGAGAACTTCAACAAAGTGATTTAAAAAAAAACATAAAAATGGAAATGAAAATTATAAAAGGGAACCAGTCAGAAATGAAGAACACATTATCTGAGATGAGAATTATATTAAATAGAATAAACAGAGTGAATAAAAAGGGGATCAAATGACCTGTATGGAGGATGGGAAAGCCAAGGACACTCAATCAGAATGGCAAGAAGAAAGAAGCCAAGACTATAATAATAATTTAAGTAGCCTATGGAACACTATTGAAGGTAAAAATATACATGTCATAGGGGTACTTAATGTTGACACAGCTATTTGAAGAAATAATGATGGCAAACTTCCCTAACCTAATAAAGGAAATAGCCATAAAACCCTAGGAAGCTCAGAGTTCCCAAAACCAGGAACCCAAAGAGACCCACACAAAGACACATCATAATTAAAATGCCAAAGGTTAAATACAGGGAAAGAATCTTAAAAGCAGCAAGAGAAAAGCAATCAGTTACTGACAAGGGAGCACCCATAAGACTGGCAGCTGATTTCTCAAAAGAAACCATGCAGGACAGAAGGGCTTGGCACAAAATATTCCATGTGATGAAAACCCAGGATCTACAACCAAGAATACTTTATCCAGCAAAGCTATCATTTAGAGTTGAAGGACAGATAAAGAGCTTCCCAGACAAAAATAAGCTAAAAGAATTTATCATCACCAAGCTAGAATTATAGGAAATGTTGGAGGGGTTTCTTTAAGAAGAAAAAACATATATCAAAAACAGGAAGAAAGAATGGTAATAACTAAATTCCTATCAACAAGTACCTCAAATGGAAAAGAATTATGTGTTCCAACCAAAAGATAGAGTGGTTGATGGATAAGTAAACAAGACCTCTCCACAGACTAAAAGGAAGGGGATGGAAAAAGATATTGCCTTGATGGACGTAGAGGATATTGCACTAAATGAAATGAGTCAGATAGAGAAAGATAAATACCACGTTATTTTACGTACATATGGAATCTAAAGAATAAAATCAACAACAACAACAAAAGCACAAATAAAATCATAGATACAGAGAGGGATTCTAAATGGAAGGGGTTTGGGGAGACAAAGATGGGAAAGGAATTAAGAGGTACAAATGGATAGTTGCAGAATAGACATGGAGATGTAGAGTGCGGCATGGGGAAGATGGTATAATGTTGTAATAAATATGTAAAGGGGGAAAGGGTAGATTTAGTACTAGGAGTACTCACTTTGTGAGTTATGTATATCTCTGATCATTGTGCTATACAGCTGAAACTGGTATATTATTGTGTGCCAACTATAATTGAAAAAAAAACTCATTGAATTGTACAATGTAAACACCAGCAACTAATTGTTTATTAAATTTCAATAAAGACAAAAAAACTTAGATCAAAGTTGAAATCTTTGTAGGACTGTTAGGATACTAGCATTGATAGTTTGAATAACTAAAAATCAGATATAATCCTTAATGCTACTTTAATTTTATTTTGGCTACTAATCTCAACAAAAAGTCCTATTTTGGAATTCTCATATTGTAAGAATTAATTAAAAGCAAAATGTCAAATAAAACACTTGTAAATTTTATAAACAACCCTCCTAAAATTATTTTTAAAAATTTATTGTAAAAGAAAAAATAAAAATTTAGATTTACTTTTGTATTACAGAAGTTGATCCTATGCTAGTGCATTTGTCTTAAGGCAAATATTAATTTTGAAACAGCTCTTAAGCATTCTGCCAAAATGTTTTCAATAAACTTCCCCAAGTAATGGTACTGTATGAATTTTTATTTAAAATTTGTACATATTGAATAGTGATGTAAGATATATTTCCTCATTTGGGTCACCCTCAAAGAACCTTAAAAAATATCATATTCCAAAATCATATATTGAAACAATTAAATGACTTGAGGCTTCACCAAGTCTTTTTTCCACTATAATCATCTCTTAGGAAAGTAGTTTCTCAACTCTGGAATTGTGATTAATCTAGAAAAGATTAAATCATCGACATGTTTAACAAGTGGTATTCCTTTATATTCTTCTAATTGGTAGATATTTCTATCTTATATAGAATATTGATATCTAACATGATAATGGAATCTAGTTTTGTTTGATTTTGACACTAGGGCTACACTATTAGCCTCACAGAATGGACTCCAAAAATTTACTGGGGATAAGGGTTGGACAGTTTCAAATGTAAAACTAGTTGGTCTAAATTTCTCCAAAACCAAATCTCAAGTAAGATGAAAATGATATCCCTAATAGCCAAATAACTGAATAACCATTGAAGTATTTATAATTTATAATTGTAAAGCTCCCTAAAAAGAAACTCGCAGGCTCAAATGGCTTCACTAGCAAATTCTCACAAATAATTGAAAAGTGAACACAAATTTTATATAACTTCTTCCAGAAAAAAGAAAAGGAATATTTCCCAATTCATTTTATGAGATATTACACTGATATAAAAATGAGACAAAGACTAGACAAAAAAATGACAGAATATCTCTCATAATCTTACACAGCAAACCCCTCAACAAAATGTTAGTAAATCAGTTCTAACAAGGAATTATAGAACATAAATTTATTTATAATATTTATTACGGGTATAAAAGACAGGTTTGACATTCAATAACTAATCGATGTAATCTACCATATCAATCACCAGACTGAAAAAGAAAAATCATATGGTCATATAAATTGCTGCAGACACAGCATTTAACAAAATCCAACATCTATTCATTATTTTTAAAACCCTCAGCAAGTTAGGAACAGAGGGGAAATTCTTCAATTTATGAAAGAGCATCTACATAAAACCTACAGCTGACATCACATTTTATAAAGACTATTTTCCCCTAAGATCAGGAACAAGGACAGGATATCTGCTCTAACAAGTATTATAGCCAGCATAAGAAATAAAAGACACATAGACTAGAAAGGAAGAAATAAAACTGTCCCTGTTTATAGATGACATAATTGTCTATGTAGAAAATCCCAAAGAATTTACTTAAAAAGAAGACCTTTTAGAACTAATTAGTGAGTTCTGCTGCAAGGTCAGAGATTACCAGATTCAAACACACACACATGCACACACACACACATATTGTATGTATGTATGTATAGTTCATATATGTATCACATACAGATATATGTAGTATATATACATGTACGTATGTGTGTATGTATTGTTCAATATATGTTAGTAATGAATAAGTAAATACTGAAATTAAAAACACAACACCATTTACAATCTTTCCAAAGAAAATGAAATACTTATGTAAACACATCAAAACCGTGTATAAGATCTGCATGCCAACAATTACAAATCCTAATTAAATAAATTGAAGAAAACCATATGAGTTTACTAGGGCTGCCATAACAGCTTACTACAAGCTTTGGGTTTTAAAATAACAAAAATCTATTGTCTCACAGTTCTGGGGGATAGAAATCCCAAATCAAGATACTGGCAGGGCCACGCTCTCCTGAGCCTTTAGGAGAGGATCCTTTCTTCCCCCTTCTGGTTTCTGGTCATTACCAGTAATACTTGATGTTCCTTGGCTTGTAGATGCATCATTCCAATCTGTCTCTGATTGTACATGGCCTTCCCTGTGTATCCATATTTCCCTCTTCTCACAAGGACACCAGTCATTAAAGTACTGCCTACTCTAACCCACTATGGCCTCATCTTAACTTAACCTCATCTGCAAGAAAAACAATTTCCAAATAAGGTCACATTCACAGGTACTGAGAGTTGGGACTTGAATACTGTGGGTAACACAAATCACAACAAAGACCTAATACTGGACTGATATATTCTGTTTATGGATTGAAAGACTCAGATAATAAAGATGTCAATCATCCTCAAATTGAACTTCTATTAAAACCCCAGCAATCTTTTTTTTTTGTTAATATAGATAAGCTTATTCTAGAATTTATATGAAATGGCAAAAGACCTAGGATATCTACATCAATTTTGAAAAAGAATAAAGTGAGAGGAATCACTCTACCCAATATTAAGACATCCTATGGAGTGACAAGAATCAAGTCAGGGTATTTATTATTGGCAGAAGGATAAGCACATAGGTCAATGGAAGAGAACAGAAACCCAGAAATAGGCATATACAAATATATTCAATGAATTTTTGACAAAGGTACAAAAGCAATTGAAAAGATAGTTTTTCAGCAAATGTTGCTGGAGCAATGGGACATCCAAAAACCCAAACAAACAGGAAAGAAAATCAAGCTGAAACATACAATGTAGGCAAAAAAATAACTCAAAATGGATCATATACTTTAAACTATAAAATCGTAAAAATTTTAGTCAAAAACATAGAGAAAGTCTTTGGGTTATGGGGTTAGGCAATGATTCCTTAGATTTGGCACCAAAATCAAAATCCATAAAAAGAAAAAATCAATAAGCTAGACCTATCATAATTGAAAATGTTTGCTCTTTGAAAGAGTCTGTTAAAAAAATGAAAAGATAAGCTATGTCTTGGGAAAAAATATTTGCGAATCATATATCCAACAAAGGACTAGTATCATCTAAAGCATAGAAAGTACTCTCTCAAAATCCAAATAGTAAGAAAAAAAAACACAATTCAAAAATGAAAAAAAAGACACAAACAGTCATCTCACAAAAATGGATATACAGATGGCAAATAAGCACATGAAAAGGTGTCCAACATAATTAGCAACTAGGGAAATTCAAATTAAAACAAAAAAGAGATATCACTACATGACTATTAGAATGGCTAAAATAAAAAGTGGTGACAATACTTTTTAAAATAAAAAGAGATGCAGAGAAACTGGGTCTCATGTTAATTATATTAGAATGTCTTGTTCAAAAATGATTTATCTGATGCTTAGTGAAACTGATGAAAGATTGACTTTACTGTATTTTGTAGTCTCCCTCTCATTTGAATTTTGTAATAATATGCCATTAAAATACAGGATAAAATGTTTACAATAATATCTTACATCTATTATGCATAAACTATGTATGTAGAATATACATGTATGTATTTACTTCTTTAGACTGTAGAACATCATGCTAAGATAGATCATGTTGTTATATAAATGAGGAAACTAAAGCAAACAGGGGTTAAGTAATTATCCCAAATGAATGCACATGTAGTAAATGGTGTAGCTCAGATGATGCTGAAGAACAGAATGATGTTGAACAACAGAACCGTACAGTTTAGAGTTGTGTTCTCATATGAATTCACTAATGTCTAACAAAGACTGAAATATGATAGAAAGTACTTCTGCATTTATATTAATCTAGTATTCTTCACTGTAAATTCTCTGAAAGTGAGTTAGTTATAAGTGAAAGTAAAAAAAAATTTGTGGATTCATAATTTGAATTTTCTGATATTTCAAAGCATGTGCAGACAGGTAAAGGAGTTACTAAATTAATATTTTTGTACAGTTTTCCTCTATTATAAAATTTATGTTGAATAAGGTGTGAATGACATCTAAATTCCTTACCGCTTTCATTATATTTGTAAGGCTTCTCACCAGAATGAATTCTCTTACATTGAGTCAGTTGTGAGCCACAGATAAAGGCTTTCTCACATTCCTTACATTCAGAGTTTTTCACCAGTATGAATCCTCTGATGCTGAGTAAGATGTGAACTACAAATGAAGGCCTTCCAACAATCTTTACATTTATAGGGGTTTTTCACCAGTATGAAGTCTATGATGTAGAGTAAGCTGTGAGCCAGAAATAAAAGCTTTCCCACATATGTTACATTGATAGGGTTTCTCATCATGTTAATTCTCTGATGTTTGGTAAGTTGAAAGCCACAAAAAAGAAAGACTTTCCACATTCATCACATTCACACATGCAAAATCTTTGATGCTGGGTAGGATGAAAGCCACAACAAAAGGCTTTCCCACACTCTACATTCATAAGATTTCTCCCCAGTATGAATGAATTCTTTGATGATAAGTGAGTTGTGAGGCACAATTAAAGGCCTTTATACATTCCTTACATTCATAGGGTTTCTTAGAAACATGAACTCTCTGATGGTAAGTAACTTGTGACCCCAAATAAAGGCCTTTCCACATTCTTTACATTCAGAAAACTTTCCATTAGAAAGAATATTCTGATTTTCAGTCAGTTGAAAGCCAGGGATACAGAATTTTATGCTTGCTTTACATTCATAGCATTTCTCAGTAGAATTAATTCTCTTTTTTAATGTAAGGAATGTAGTCTGCCTAAAATCAGGAATGTCTCATTAAGCAATTACTAGTTGCCTGAAAAATTCCTCTTTATTTCTTAATTTACTTTCAAACTGGTCTTTGCTTTGCTTATCATCTTGCACTCATTTGCACTTTTGCACTCATACTTATGGCTTGTAAGAGTATCTCCCACTGAGATGATTCTATTTCATAAATTTCTCTTTTTGAGGATAGCTTCTTGGTCTTACACCTGGATCCTAAGTTTATAAGATAATAAGAAAATAAATGCGATTTTTATATTCCTTGAAAATGAAACTTCTAAGGTAGATATTGTAGTCTCAATTGGAATATCGTATTCAGAAGAACTCAACAGAAACAATAGAGCAGAAAAGAAAGATCTATAAACAGACACAAATATAAGTACAAATTTTAGTTTGCAATAAAGCTGGCAGCTCAAATCTGTAGAGAAAAAATGAACTATTTTTAATACACAAAAGTGATAAACAATAAAGATAAATATAGAAAAAAGATAAAACTGAATTATTTTGTCAGATTATATTGCCAGATAAATTCCAGATAAATCAGATGTCCATATTTACAAAAATAAAAACACACAAATAACTACAATAAAACTTGGGTGACTTCTTCTGTAACCTAGAGATGGGGAGTACTTTCCCAATCATAACTTGATAAAGATGACCACATTACAATTAAAGAAAAAAATTGTCATGTCAAAAATGCAATAAGGTTAAATAAAATGACAAACTGGGAACAATATTTGCAAAGGTGCAATATCCCTAACATTTAAATTTTCTAAAAATTAGAAAGAAGAGACTACCAATACTACATAAAAATGAACTAGAAAATGGAGAGTTGATAGAAAAATAATGTAGATCATTCTTAACAATATGAAAATATACTCAAAATTATTCATAAGATAAATGCAAGTTAAAACTACACAGAGGTGAGGCTATGGAGAAATTGAAAGCCTCTAATGTTTCTAATGGGAATGTAAAATGGTAGAGTTGCTTTGGAAAAGTTTTGCATTTTCTCAAAAAGTTAACATAGGGTTGCCACACTACCTAGAGATTTCACTCCTAGTTATATACCCCAAAGAAATGTCCAACATAGAGCTACCACAAAACCCATGAATCCCACTGATAGGTATATACCCAAAAGAATTGAAAACATGTTTGTATAAAAACTTGTATACAATGTTTGTAATAATCAAAAAGTGGAAACAACTCAAACATCCATTAACTAATAAATGGATAAATAAAATGTGGTATATCCATACAATGGAATATTTGGCAAAAAAGAAAAAAGAAAAAAAAAAGAGAGGAAAAAGAAAATACGGATACATACTACAACATGAATAAACTTTGGAAATATTATGCTTAGTGAAAGAAGCCAGTCGCAAAATACAACTTATTGTATGATTCCATTTACATAAATTGTCTAGAATGGGCAAATCCATAGAGACAGAAAAATTAGTAGTTGCCTAGGCCTGGGATTGTGGGGGGCTTAAAGGAACATGAGGAATGTCTACTACAGGATATTGGGTTTCATGCTGGAGTAATAAAAATATTCTGAAGTTGACTGTGGTGGTGCCTGTACGAAACTAAAAGTCATCAAACTGTCTACTATAAATGGGTGAATTATATGGTATGTGAATTAATCTCTAAGTAATTTCTAATAACTACACTGAAATTTTGTGAAAGTTTGCAGCAGGAGCCAAGGCAGTCCTTTTACATGGAATAAATCACTGGAAGCAGCTTGAGCGGGCCCACAAGTTGGAAGAGGTAGAGTCTCGGAGAATCCCCTGGGTGGAGCCACCTGTGTTATCCAGGTTGGTGGCACATGTGTCTGCTGGACGGGAAGGAGGAGAGCTCAACAAAGGAACAATGGCTTCTGCCTGCATCTCTGTCCAAAAGCAAGCTGTCCCTCCAGCCCTCACCCTGAAGCCCAAGTGCTCAGTGCCTCCCTGTATGTCTTGGTGCCCCTCAAGCAGCTGCTCAAGCACTGGAGCTCAGAGTGAATAAGTCCATCAGCAAGTAAAGCTGGACATGAGTCCTTTAAGAGGAGCGTCTTCACTTTCCACAGCCCTCCATGTCACTCAGCCACAACCTCTGCTGGTTTTCACATCCAGAGATTGTGGGGACTTCTCTCTTCCCAGCACTAGAATCTTGGGCTGGGGAGCCCAGTGTGTGATTGAGACCCCTCACTCAGGTTGGAAGGGTGGCTCTACAGCCAAGATAGCCCCCCTGATTCCTGCACACCACACGTGGTTGTGGGACCAGGCCATTTTGCATCTTAAACCCTTCTTCTGTTTTGAGGTGACTAGTTGTAGGGCTTCTGTTCAGCCAGACCTCTGGCAACTTGATGTACTAGTTGCTCTGTAGTTTTGTTATAATTTTGATGTGGTCTCGAGAGGAGGCATGCACAGCATCTAGCTTCTATGACATCTTGAATCTCTGCATCGCATATAATTCTTTAATGTGTTCTTGAATTTGATGTACTAATATTTTGTTGCAAATTTGAGAATTTTTGAATCTATATTCATCAGGCATATTGATCTATAATTTTCCTGTAGTGTTCTTAATTTGATATCAGGATAATGCTGGCTTCATAGAATGAATTTGAAAGTGTTCCCTTCTCTTTAATTTTTAGAAAGACTCTGAAAATGATTGACATTAATTCTTTAAATGTTCGATAAATTCACCATTTAAGCCATCTGTTCCTGGGGTTTTCTGTATTGGAAGGTTGTTAATTACTGATTTAGTGTCTTTACTGATTGTTGGACTGTTCAGCTTTTTATTTCTTCCTGATTCAGGCTTGGTAGGTTGTATGTTTCTAGGAATTTATCCATTTCTTCGCGTTTATCTAATGTGTTGAAATATAATTGTTCATAGTAGTCTCTTATAATCCTGTGTATTTCTGTAGTATCAGGTGTAATGTCTCCTCCTTCATTCCTAATTTAGAGTCTTCTCACTTTTTTTCTTTGTCAAGCTAAATGTTTGTCAATTTTATGTTTTTAAAAAACCAACTCTAAGTTTTGTAGATTCTTTCTGTTGTTTTTCTCATCTGTATTTTATTTATTTCTAGTCCGATTTTTATTATTTCATTCCCTCTGCTATTGGGATTAATTTGTTCTTGATTTTCTCTTTCCTTGAAATGTAGAGTTAAGGTTATTTGAGATCTTTTTAATTTCTTGACAGGCATTTACTGCTATAAACTTTCTCAGAACTGGTTTTGCAGCATCTTTAGTATGTTGTGTTTCCATTTTCATCTGTTTGGGGATTTTAAATTTTTTTCTTGATTTTTTTCTTGACCCATTGGTTGTTCAGAAGTGTATTATTTAGTTTCCGCATATGTGTAGATTTTCCTGATTTCCTCTTGTTGATTTCTAGTATTATACCATTATGTTTAGAAAAAGTAGTTGGTATGATTTCAGGCTTCTTGAATTTGCTAAAATTTGTTTTGTGTCCTATATATGATCTATCCTAAAGAATGTTTCATGTGCACTTCAGACAAATATATATTCAGCTGTTGTTAAATGGGATGTTCCATATATGCCTGTTAAGTTCATTTGCTCTAAAGTATAGCTCAAATCCAGTGTTTCCTTGTTATTTTGTATGGATGATCTATTCATTGCTGAATGTGGGGTATTGAATTTTCCTTTTATTGTTGTAATGATGCATATATCATCTTCCTTCAGATTATTAGTTTTTGCTTAATATATTTAGGTGCTCTGATGTTGGGTGCATATATATTTATGATTGTGATATCTTCTTGATTTATTGACCCTTATATCATTATACAATTACCATCTTTGTGTATTATTACAGTTTCTGATTTGAAGGCTGTTTTGTCTTATAGAAATATGGCTACTTTCACATTTTTTGGTTTCCACTTGCCCCGAATATGCTTCCATCCATATGCTTTGATCCTATTTGTGTCTTCAAAGCTGAAATGAGTCTCTTGTAGGTAGCATATAGTTTGGTGAGTTTTTGTTTTTTTGTTTTTTGTTTTTTTTTAAACTCATCTAGTCACCGTGTGTTTTTCTTTGGTGAATTAAATCTATTTATATTTAGAGTGATTCTGGGTATGTAAGCACTTACTAATGTCATTTTATTAATTACTTTGTTTGTTTTGTATTTCTATTGTTTCTTTTTCCCTGTTTCTTCCTACTTTTGTAAACTGGTGCTATTCCATAGTGGTATGCTCTGTTTTAGTTGTTGTTGTTTGTTTGTTTGTTTTGTTTTGTGTTTGTTTTTATTTGTGATGCTGCTCTAGATTTGTGTTTTGTGGTTACCATGAAGCTTACATAAAGCATCTAATAGATAAAACAGAACATTTTATGCCAACAGCAACTTAATCTTTGCCTATAAAGGCTTCACCCTTTTACTCCCCTCATTTTATATTGCGATGTCAATATACTTCTTTTCATTCTGCATATTTGTTAACAAGTTATAGGAGCTACGCTTATTTCTGTTGCAGTTTTCTTTACATTCATTTTGTTTCTCTGCTCAATAATCTTTTTTTTCCACTGTTTCTTTTTTTTTATATTTTTATTTTGTTCATGTATTGTTTTTTCTTATTTCATTGAATTGTCCTATGTTTTCTTTAGATCACTGAGGTTCCTTAAAACAGCTATTTTGAATTCTTTACCATGTAAGTCACAGATTTCCAAGCTTTTGAAATTTGTTACTGTAAGACTCTTTTAACCCTTCGGTGCTTTTATATTACTTTTATCTTTCATGTTCCTGAAGTTTTGCACTGCTGTCTTCACTTTTAAGATAGCAGTCACATGTTCCAGTTTTTAGTAACTGTCTTTGAAAGAGAAATATCTTCCATCAGCCCTCTAGGATTAGGAATTCTGAGGCTTTCTCAGACCTTCTATGGATAAACCTACCTAACATTGGTTAATAACATTATATTGATTACAGGTTTACATTATAATTTGATATCTGCATATTGGATTGTATGTTCACTACTCAAAGTCTAGTTTCCTTCTTTTAGCATATATTTGACACACTTTACCCAATTTTCTCTTCCACTACCCCTTCCCCTCTGGTAATCAACATTCTGTTGTGTGTATCTAATGGTTTAGTTCTATTTGTTTTGTTAGTTTATTTGTTACTTTTCTGTTTTATATTACACATATGAGTGAAATCGTATGGTTTTTGTCCTATTCTATCTTATTTCACTTAGCTGAATACCTTGAAGATCTTCCCATGTTGCTGCAAATGGCAATGTTTCATTATTTTTATGGCTGAGTAGTATTCCATTGTATGCGTATGTATATGTGTGTATATATATATGTATATATAGTGAACATAGGGTTACATATATCTTTACAAATTAGTGTTTTCATGTTTTGGGGTAGATACCCAGAAGAAGATTTGCTGGGTCATATTGTAGTTTTATTCTTTTTTTTTTTTTTTTAGGAACTTTCATACTGTTTTCCACAGTGGCTACACCAATGTACTATCCTACCAATAGTGTATATGGTTTCCCTTTTTCCCACATCCTCATCAACATTTGTTATTTTTTGTATTTTTTTTTTTTTGTGGTAACATTAGATAACAAAATCCAGTATGGTTCAGGTGTACGATTCAACAAAAAGGCATACATATATACATTACATTGCATATTCACTGCCCATAGTTAGATTTCTTTCTGTCACTACATATTTGAACCTCTTTACCCTGTCTACCTTCTACCCCACTACCCCTCTGGTAACCACAAGTCTATTGTCCATGTCCATGAGTCTCTGCTTCTTTGTCCTGTTCGTTTGTTCATTTTAGGTTTATATCCCACATGTAAGTGTTTTTCATGTGGTTTTCAACTTTTTCTGTCTGGCTTATTTTGCTTAGCATGATTATCTCACAGTCCATCCATGTTTTCACAAATGGTAATATTTCAAAACTTCTTATGGCAGAGTAATATTCCATTGTATATATGTACCACAGCTTCCTTATCCAATCATCTGTTGTAGGACACTTTGGTTGCTTTTATGTCCTGGCCACTGTGAACAATGCTGCTATAAACACCAGTGTGCAATCATCTTTTCAGATATGGATTTTGAAGTTTTGGGGGTAAATACCAAGTAGAAGAATTGCTGAATCATACGGTAGATCAATTCTTAGTTTTTTAAAGAACTTCCATACTGTTTTCCATAGTGGCTGTACCAATTTGCAGTCCCACCAGCAGTGTATGAGGGTTCCTCTTTTTGTGCATCTTCTCCAACATTTGTTATTACATGTTCTGTTGCTTATAGCTATTTTAAGAGGTGTGAGATGGTATCTCATTGTGGTTTTGATTTGCATTTCCCTAATAACTAGTGATGTTGAGCATTTTCTCGTATGTTTTTGGCCATTTGTATGTCTTCTTGGGAGAAATGTCTGCTCAGGTTCTCCGCCCATTTTTTGATTGGATCATTTGTTTTTTTTGTTGTCATTGAGTTGTATGAGTTCTTCATATATTTTGGATAATAGGCCCTTATCGAAGGTGTTGCTTGCAAATATATTTTCCCATTCAGATGGTTATTCTGTTGAAAATTTCTTTTGCTGTGCAGAAGCGTTTTGTTTTGATGTAGTCTCATTCATTTATTTTTGCTTTTACTTCCCTTGCATTTGAAGTCACCTTCATAAAATCCTCTTTCAGTTCAAGGTCCTTGAGTTTTGTTTCTATGTTTTTTTCTATGCATATTTTGTTTCAAGTCTTGTATTCAGGTCCTTAATCCATTTTCAATTAATTTTGATGTGTGATGATAGAGTGTAATTACATTCTTTTGCACGTGGCTTTCCAGTTTTCCCAGCACCATTTATCGAAGAGGCTTTTCTTTCTCTATTGTATGTTTTTTACTTTATTGTCGAAAATTATTTGCCTGTATAAACATGGGTTTACTTCTGTACTCTCAATTCTGTTCCACTGGTCTTTGTGTCTGTTTTTCTGCCAATTTCATGCCAATTTGATTACTGTTGCTTTGTAGTATAATTTGAAGTCAGCCAGAGTGATGCCTCCAGCCTCATTCTTTTCTCTCAGGGTGGCTTTGGCAATTTGGGGTCTTTTGTGCTTCCATACAAATCTGATGATTTTTTGTTCTATTTCTTTAAAAACTGCCAATGGGCTTTTGATGAGGATTGCATTAAATTTTATAATGCTTTAGGTAATATGGTCATTTTAACTATGTTGATTTTTCAAATCCAAGAACATGAAATATCTTTCCATTTCCTGTATCTTCTTCGATTTCTTTTTATAGGGTCTTGTAGTTTTCATTATATAGGTACTTCATATGTTTCACTAGATTTATTCCTGAGTATTGTATTCTTTTTGTTGCAATTGTAAAAGGAATTATCTTTATCACTTCTTTTTCTGACACTTCATTTTTAGAGTATAGGAAAGCTATGGGCTTTTGAACATTGATTTTGTATCCAGAAACTTTACTATATTTGCTTATTTTTTCTAGTAATGTTCTTGTGGAGTCTTTAGGGTTTTCTATATAGAGAATCATGTCATCTGCACATAGTGACAGCTGGACTTCTTTGTTTTCTATTTGGATGCCTTTTATATCTTTCTCTTGTCTGATTGCACTCACAGGACCTCCACTGTTATATTGAATAACAGTGGTGAGAGTGGACAGCCTTGTCTTGTTCCTGATCTTAAAGGAAAGGTTTTTAGCTTTCGCCATTAAGTATAATGTTGGCTGAGGGCTTGTCATATATGACATTTATTATGTTAAGGTATTTTCCTTCTATGCTGATTTTGTTCAGTGTTTTGATCATAAATGAATGCTGTATCTAGTTGAAGGCTTTTTCTGCATCTATTGATATGATCACATGATTCTTATTTTTTAATTTGTTTGTGTGGTGTATCACATTAATTGATTTGCATATGTTGAACCATCCCTGTGTCCCTGAGATGAAGACCACTTGCTCGTGGTGTATAATCTTTTTAATATGTTGCTGTATTTGGTTCACTGGTATCTTATTTAGGATTTTTGCATCAATGCATGAGAGATATTTGTCTGTAGTTTTCTTTTTTGTGTTATCTTTATCAGTTTTGTTATCAGGATGATATTGGCCTCATAAATGAATTGGGAAGTATTGCCTCCTCTGTGATTTTTTGGAAGAGTTTGAGGAGAATACGTATTAAATCTTCTTTGAATGTTTGGTGAAGCCATCTGGTCCTGGACTTTTACTTTCTGGTGGTTTTTGATAATTGTTTCTATTTCCATACTGCAGATCGGTCTATTTAGATTTTCCAGTTCTTCTTGATTCATTCTAGAAAGGTTGTATTTTTCTAGGTACTGATCCATTTCTTCTAGGTTATTAAATTTGGTGTTATATACTTTTTCATAGTATTCTTGTATGATCCTTTGTATTTCTGCAGTGTCTGTCATCTTTTCCCCTCTTTCATCCCTGATTTTGTTTATTTGTGTCCTTTCTCTTTTTTCTTTAGTGAGTCTAGCCAGAGGTTTGTCAATTTTGTTAACCGTCTCAAAGAACCAGCTCCATGTTGCATTTATTTTTTCTATTGTTTGTTGTTGTTGTTGTTGTTCTCAATTTCATTTATTTCTCAAATTTTGACTATTTATTCTGTCTTCTGACTTTAGGTTTCATTTGTTCTTCTTCTTCTAGTTTTTTAAGATGAAGCATTAAGTTGTTTATTTGGGTTCATTCTTGTTTTTTGAGATACAGTTGTAATGATATGAACTGTCCACTTATGTCCACTTTTTGCCATGTCCCAAAAGTTTTGATATGTGGTACTATCATTATCATTGTTTCTATGTATCTCTTGATCTCTCTTTTATTTCTTCTCTGACCCAGTTCTTCAGTAGCATGTTGTTTAATCTCCATATATTTGTGGTTCTTCTTGCTTTCTTTTTACAGTTGATCTCTAGATTAAAAGCATTATGATCAGAGAATATGCTTGGTATGATTTCAACCCTCTTATATTTGTTGAGGCTTTCTCTGTGTCCCAGTATGTGGTCAGTCTTTGAGAATGTTCCACGTGCACTTAGAGAAGAATGTAGAAGCAGATATTTTAAGATGGAAGGCTCTGTAAATGTCAATTATGTCCACTTGGTGCAATGTGTCATTTAAGAATGTTGTTTCCTTATTGATTTTCTGTTTGGATGATTTGTCCATATCTCACAGTAGGGTATTTAGGTCTTCTAGTATGATAGTGTTTTGGTCTTTTCTCCCTTTAGTTCTGTTAGTAGTTGCTTTACATATTTCAGGGCTCCCTGATGTTAATAAGTGTTAATATTAGATATTAATAGTGTTATGTCTTTTCGGTGCATGATTCCCTTTATTATTATGAAGTGTCCCTCAGTATCTTTCTTTATCTTTTTTATTTTGAAGTCAATTTTTCTGATATTAGTACCATTACTCCCACTTTTCTCCTAATGCCATTTCCTTGAAATATCATTTTCCGCCCTTTCATTTTTATATTTGTCTTTGGAGCTAAGATGTGTCTCCTGGAGACAGTATATGGTTGGATTTTGTTTTTTGATCCATTCTGCAACTCTGTGTCTTTTTATTGGTGAGTTCAGTCCACTTACATTTAGGGTGATTATTGAAATATGAGGTCTTCTTATAGCCATTTTATCTTTTGCTTTCTGGTAGCTTGGTGTTTCCACTGCTTCCTTGTCCTTGTGTTTCTGTGTTTATTTTGATTGGCCTTTGTGAGTTTTCCCTCTGGCCCTTCCTGTTTTATGTTATATTCTTCAGTTCTGAAACTTTGGTATGTGGTTACCATTACGAATATGTAAAGGATAGTTATGTATATATATAGTCATGCATTTTCTTCTGCGTGTGCCTTATCTGCATTCTCCTTTGCAAATTTGGATCTTTGGATCCTCTCCTTTTTAGTCATTGTTATCTCAATTTGTCCCTATGTATGCTGAACGTTCATTACTATAATGTTATAACAATTTACTTCTTATTATTTAAGTTATAATTCCCTGTTCTTAGTGAAGTTTGCACTCCTCTGCTTCTATTTGCCTGATAGTCACTTTACTCCTAATTATGTATTTGTTGTTGTTGTTGTTGTTGTTATTTTATTTTAGATGAGCTGACTCAGTATTTCCTGCAATGCAGGCCTCGTAGTAGAGAATTTCTTCAATTTTTGTATGTCTGAAAAGGTCTTTAGTTCTCCTTTATATCTAAAGGAGAGCTTAGCTGGATACAATATTCTTGGCTAGTAGTTTCTTTCACTTAATCGTTTGAATATTTGATCCCACTCCTTTCTGGCTTGTAAGGTTTCTGCTGAGATGTCTGACAATAATCTAATGGGCTTTCATTTCTAGGTTACCATCTTCTTTTCCCTGGCTGCCCTGAGAATTCTGTCTTTGTCGTTGATTTTTGATAGTTTTAATACAATGTGTCTTGGAGAAGGCTTTTTTTCAGTTGAGATAATTAAGTGTTCTGTTGACTTCTTGAATTCCAAGCTCTAGCTCATTCCTTAGATTTGGGAAATTCCTGTCCACTATTTGTCTGAAAATGCTTTCTAGTCCCTGCTCCTTTTCTTCACCTTCAATAATGCCTTTTATTCTTATGTTTTCTCTCCTGATGTTATCAGCTAGTTCTTGTATTTCTCTTTCATTGTTTTTTATTCTTCGACTTCTCTCTTCTTCCTTCTGATTTATTTCTAGATTTCTGTCTTTGATATCACTGATCCTTTCCTCTAGTTGGTTGACTATTTCCTAAGCTTCCTATTTCATTTTTAGTTCTTGCAGTGTGTTTTTCATCTCCAAAAGTTCTATTCTTTTCTTTTGAGGGTTTCAATCTCCTTGAAATCTCCTGCTAAAGAACTCATTCTGCTCTTCTAGTTGTTTTTTCAATTCCCGAAATTGTTCATATGACTCATTTCAGAACTCATTGAGTCTTTTCAGAACTACCATCCTGAAGTCTCTGTCATTTAAGTTGCATATTTCTATGTCTGTAAGCTTACTTTCTGGAGATTTTTCTCTTTTTTTTTCTGAGATAGTTGTTCATGGTATTTAATGGACTATTTCTCCACCTGGGCATTAATGGACGTGTGTTCTGCTTTTTTTTTCCTAGAAAGAAGATTATATAAAGGTCACTCATTAGCCTGTTGCAAAGAAGGAGTTTTTGTTTTTGTTTCCAGTTGGTGCTGTCTAAGCCTTTTGAATTC
Organism: Eidolon dupreanum; assembly: GCA_028627145.1. Lineage (NCBI taxonomy): Eukaryota > Metazoa > Chordata > Mammalia > Chiroptera > Pteropodidae > Eidolon > Eidolon dupreanum. The sequence goes on along the minus strand of CM053508.1, from coordinate 96,512,141 downwards.
CTGCTTTATATAAAGTCCTAATCATTCCTTTTTTTTTTCCTTAGAGATATTCAATCATGCTTGCTATCTGCAGTCTCAGTCTCTGTCAGTGTTAGCAACAGTTTTGGTAATGTTTGCTCAGATATCCCTGGGGCTCTGCTTTGTTCGGTGTTGAAGATGTGGGGGGAGGGGCCCCTGAGTTGGGGAATGGGAGCTGCCGCCCAGCTTCGCATTTTGCAACCATGGCTTGTAATAATCAACTCTGTTTCTCTGCTGTCCTTGCTTCTCTGCCCTCCCCACTTCTCTACTTTCTGCTCTACTGCCTGGGCACTGCCACAGGCTGTGTGGAGCTCACTTCTCTCCCAGGCAGAGCTGTTCAGGGAACTCGCTGCACCTTCTCCCTTCCCCCTCCTCCTGCAGGGTGCTCCCATGGCTGCGAGAGGCAGCTTCTTTTTTTCCCCAGTGTACCACCTGACTCAGCTTTCTGACCTGTGGTAGAACCCATACTCAGACGTGCTGATGTGCAGTTTGGATGTTTTTTGTTGAGTTTTAGATCTTCAGCTTGTTGTTTCAAAGGGAAATAACAAGGGAGATTTGGGACATCTCTCACTCTGTCATGTTTTTGACATCACTTGAATAATTATTCTTTTAGCCCAGTGTCTATGCCACTACTCTCTCTTCAAAATGATTCCATTTCCTTTCATGTTATCTCTTTACTTTAAATTAACGAACTGCCATAGAAAAGTAACTTCATTGTCAGTTACCTCTACTATTAATTTTGACTTTTTTTTTCAATCTTTTTTAAAATTTCTATCTTCTAGGCTGCAAGGCTTCCTGCTACTCCCAAATGCTGGAACAACCTCACATTCTCAGTCTCCAGGGTCCTTAGAATAGGCTTCCAGACATTTTTATTCCTGGTAAGCAGGGACAACAGCCCTATCTCAGTTTTGAAAAAGTTACAGAAGACAGTCTTGTGTCTCTCAACATTCCCTTAAGAATAACAGAATGAAATCTCTGTGGGAATAATGGAGAATGAGGCAAGAGAATTAAAATGTTAAATTAAGCTATATTCAAAGACTGCTATATGCTGATCAGCCCTGCATCCAGGCCAGGGGGACATCTGCAGAACAAAGGAAGATTTCTGCTGGCATTGCTAACAATCCATTTCCCACACCTGTGAAGGGGAAACAGGAAAAACAGAGTCTTTAAATGGCTACCCTGCACAAAATCATTCATTCTCTATGGCTAAAACCATAGGGAACCTATGGAATAAAGGCTGGAAACTGCCAGTAGGTCTTTCATGCTGCATGTCCTTACCCTTTTCATGCTACATTCTCTTCTTCTTCCTCACTATATGTCCATATTGAAGAAAGTCTTTAAATTGTAACTCACAGGAACTAAAGAATGATATATAAACTGAATTCCTCAAACACTTGGAGTCCCTTTCAGTCTCTTTCTCTGAGTTCCTCTTACTGCCTTTACTCTCACTGTCTTTTATCAATATCTTTCTCTTGGTACTGTTTACTGTCTCTCTCACTGTCCTTATCTCTCTTAGGCTCTCTCACTCTCTGCGTCTGAGAGGAGACCACACTCTGCCTGTGGAATGTTACCCTTTTTCTAATAAACTTTCTTTTTTGCCTCTAACTCTGGCGTGTGTGTTGAATTCTTTCTACACATTCCACCAAAGGACACTGTTCTTCTCTGTGTAGGACTGGATCTCCCCCAACTTGGGGAAATCTGCCCTATCCCTCATCACTTGAATTCTTATGGCATAAGACAAAAACCTGGCCACCAGAGATCCAGATTGGGGTCCCTCCCTGGACTCTCTTCCATCTCAGCCCCAGGGAGGCATGTCCCCTGGTAGTCACAATGGTTGGCCATGAGAGCTTTCGCTTGGACACAATCTGAACAGGGTGTGACAAGGGATGATCCCCCTCCTACTCCCAAAGCCACCATTTAATGTGCAGTGACAGACACAGAGGGGAGCTGTTGTGGCGCCAGTACTGCCAGATGTGAAAGAATTCACAAAGCCAGGAAGTAAAAGGTTTATTCACTTTCCAAGTCAGGAAAGGGACCAAATATTAAGAGTAACACTGGTCCTGCAGGGTAAGGGGTTTGAGCTTTTAATAAGTTATAAAGAGCAAGGCAGCTGATGTTTATAAACAGCTGTGCAGACTGGCAAGAAGGTTGGGTTTTCTTCGATGTTATCTAAAGCAAGCTCCCAGGATATAGTTAATTAACTGCAGGCTTGCTTGTATTGGTATCTTTTCCCAAGTTGTGAACTGAAGCTTGAGGGAAAGAAATATTAGAGGGGACTTGGGGTCTGCTTGCATCTTTGTGTTGTTTATTGTGGTTGCTAGCCAGGCCAACTGCGGCATGGGCTCAAGGATCTATTTATATATTTTAGCTAATAGCCAGAGCCGGTTCTGGCAAGGGCCCAAAGCTTGTTAGGAACTGAGCTGTTTGTCCTTTTAGGAACCATGGCCTGCCAGAGGCTTTAGGCACCTGACATGGCCTCCTGTCCCCCATGTCAGCAGCTGGACTATGGAGAGTAGGAGGCCACCAGTGGCGAGTGCAGGCACTGGGAAGGCAGTGACGGAGGCATTGGGGATGGTGCTGTAGGTCGCCAGGACACACAGGGTCTCACTGGGAGAGGCCTCCAGCACGAGGAGAGGACAGTCTGGTGGCACCCAGGACATCCACTGGCTGCTGGCAAGCCCTATAGCTCATGGGGCTCGACCTCACTGCCACCTGGGCCACACTCAGTCCTCAGGAACCTCTCTTCCACACCTGCCCACCTTGAGCATTCTTCTCCCGCCCCTCAGACCTTGGGTCCGAGAGCACTTCACTCCTTCGCTGCCTGCCCTGGGACCAGAGGCAACATGTACAAGTAAAAAGCCAGTCTAAGTCCCAAAAGCAAAGGGGTGCCTTGCATTAAGTAGTCCATTGGGGCCTGGGATAAATGTTTAATTTTATAACTGCCAAACAGCTGTCCAAAGTGAATGTACTCTTTACACTCCTATCAGCAATATATGAGAATTCTAAAGCCTCAACATCTTTGTTACAGATGGATTCAAGGTTTGTGTGCCTGATTGTTCTAATATCTAATATTCAAACCGTCAGAGTCTGAAATAAGGAAAGATTTGTTGATGAAGAAGGCACCAACTCAAGAAGATAAGGAGCTTTAACTCTCCTGCAAATTCATCTTAAGAGAGCCCCCAATTCAAGGCTTTTTATGTCAAGAAAAGGGAAGAGGGGCAATACATGGGGTTGGGTGAGGACTTTAGGCAGCTAGTCCGCAACAGGGATTCAAGGAAGAGCTGGAAATCTCGAAATCTCTTAGTTCTGGGTTAGTCTGTTGACCCCCACAGATGTGAGTCTGGTCTCGAGGCTCCTGCAAATCTTTGATAAACAGCCTTTGTTTTGTATATGGTCACCCACATTTTCAGGAGAGGCACCTTCTGACAAGGCACTGTTTTTGCAAAATACTCAAGCTTCAAGCAGAATTCCTACAGTTAATTACCATATCTATAGCAGGAACTATTAGCTCCAGTGAGAGAGAAAGAGAGGGAAAAAGAGAGGGAGGAAGAGAGAGGGAGCGCTAGTGCCTGAGAGCATTTACTCTGTTACACTCTCACTGAAATTTGGTCTTACCAGGTTTTGTTTTGTTGTGATTTTTGTTTGTTTGTTTGTTTTTGGTAATTTTAACAATTCTAGAAAATATTAAGTGGTTTCTCACTATAAAACATAAAGTGGTTTCATTATAGTTTTTCTGGTGACAAGGATGCCTCTGTAGGGGAAGAAAACTTTTCCTGTCTTCCCTTCTAGGTTTTTTGACTGGTCTAATAATTAAATTGACATGAAACAGATTTACAGAAGAAAAGTAGTTTAATTTTGTCCATATAAGAACCCCCAAAATATAAGACTCAAAGACAGGCAACTGAGGCTTAGATGCCATCCTGGGCTAAGAAGAAGGAAATAAGGATCTAGCACTTAAAAGGGGAGGAAGACAATTCACATGAAGATGGTAGAGCAAATGTTTGGTAAATGAATGTGTGCCAGGCCATGCATACATATATATATATATATATATATATATATATATATATATATATATATATATCATCTCTAGTATTAACTCTCTTCCTGGTGATGCAAAACAGGATGAATCTCCCCCTGGGACTCAAGTCCTGTACCAAGAGAGCACATAGGGAAGAATTCAAGTGCATGCAAGAGTTAGAGAAGAAATAATGCTCCATAGAGAGTGGTCTCCTCTCAGAGGCAGAGAATGAGAGAGACAAACTCGAGTGTGGAACTCAGTTTACATGTCATTCTTAGTTTCTATGAGTTACAGTTTAAAGACTTTGTTTATCTGTTTTCCTTTGATGGTATGGGCATACAGTGTGAAAGATATGGGTATTCAGCCTTAAGAGCATGCTAGCAATCTTTGTTCTATAGGTTCCCCATGGTTTGGCTATAGGGAATGAATGGTTGGGTTTATTTGTGTAGAATATGACTTAAAGACTGTATTTTCCTTCCATAGTGTGGGTAAATTGTTAGTAATCCCAGTAGGAATCTTCCTTTGTTCTGGAAGCTTCCTGTGGTTTGGCAGCAGCATGGTTGTAGGATCTGGTTTAACATTTAGTTGATTTATATAGTTCTCATGTCTCTTACCTATATCACTGGGACAGGCCTTCTATCTGAATTCTTTTAGGCAGTTATGGGAGAGATAAACAAAACTCTTCCAGAGACAGATGGGTCTTAAATGCCTTTAGCTCAAAACAATCTACATGCAAAATGACATATGCATTCAAGAGTTGTATTTATAAAAGTGAAGATTACAGTGTTTATTGTCCGGGGCTGAGAGTGAGGGAAATGGGAAGATGTTGGTCAAATGGTAAAAAGATTCATTTATGCAGGATAACTAAATTCTGCAGATCCACTGTACAGCATAGTTACTAGAGTTAATAATAGTGGATTGAATCTTTGAAATTTGTTAAGAGAATATCTTAAATGTTCTCACTACAAAAAAAAATGTAGCTATGTGAACTGATGAATATGCTAATTAGCTTGATGGTGGTAATCACTTCAAAATGCATAAGTGTATTTATTCTTTTATAAATTGTGCAACTCCTGGATCTGCAGGAATGAAAGACAGGGTGCTGAATGGGATCGTTTAGGTTTTAACAAGAAAGACAGAAATTAAGGCACTAAAACATACAGGTCTTTGCTCCCATATATCTGCTTTTGGGTTTCAGCAAACTGTGAGCACCTGCCATTGAGATGTGGGAGAAGCAGCCAACCTAAACTCTGATCTCCTGTAATATGTTCAGTGAGATCCCAAGGTGAACACAGCCCCAGAAAGAAGGATCTGGATGGGGCTGGGGAAGAAAAGGGCTTCAGGCTTCAGATCTCTCTGCCTCTGGGATATTCCCAGTTCAGTCTCAAATTTTTCTAGCAGAACCTTAACTTCTATAATTTATATGATTATATTCTATTTAAGCTAATTCTCTGTCTATTTTATAACATAAAATAATAAGCATTTAACAAAAACAGAGTTTTCTGGGACAATTATTTAGAAACTATTTTATTCTTAACAAAGTCAAAGAAATACAATAAGAATAAGAATACTACTACTACTATTACGAAATAATACCAATTATACACCAAAAATCTTTGTCCATAGATGGCCCTTCAAGGGCAAAATCAAGACTCGCAAAATAGAAAAAGGAAATTGGCCCAAATGAAGCCAAAGCCCCTTGTAAAACACCCCTTCCTTGCACTGACCCCACAACCCTGAACTCAACCATTTATTTGTTTGCTCAAGACTGAAAGTCTCTGAATGGAAGGGACCATAACTGCTTTATCTCTGTTTTTCATAGGACCATATGAAATAGAACCAATAGATTTATCTATCAGTTTGCATCTCTATGTTATCAGCAAGTCTGGAGAGAAAGGTTTCCTTTCCCCTCTCAGAACAGAAATCAGGAGAGTGGGCAAAAGGATTTTTCACTGAGAAATATTTATTATGATGAGAGCTTGGTGCACCAAGGGAGTGCACTCTGAAAGAGAATGGATGTGACTCCCCAAGGTCAACTGGCATAGTGTTTTCATGGGCTCTTAGGGGTAGGGGCTGGGTTACCTTTAATTGAGGGGAGGAATAGTCATAATTTTTTTTGAACGAGTGTGGAGATTTCTGAGAATTTTCTTCCCACCCCTTTTGGCCTTATATGGAATGCTTGAGATCTGTCATGGCCCTGGTAGGTGTGTTATTTAGTACGTAATGAGGACAGGTCAACTGGAGGACAGTTCTTCTAACTGGTGCACATGCACAGTTTTTGGTACTTTCTCTAAATCTGATTACATCTCTTTTACAGTTATTGTTCCAACCATTTTTGTTTCTTATTGGTGGCTCAAGGTTGTTTTCCCAGTGTCAGGTTTCAGGTGCATGACTACTGACCACATCTACACCACCTCAATGTTCTTCACCACAGCACCAGGAAACTGAAGGGACTCCCACCTATGTATCAGGAAAGAGATTCCTTCTATGGGAGAGGGGAGGACCCTGGATGACTCACCCCTCTTCATCTGAGATGGAAGCAGATTCAGATTCTGATGTCAGCCTGATACCAGCCTGCACAGGGCATACCCCAGATCCCAAGAATTCCCTGTTGCTGGGGAGATAGTACCATAATGACTAAAGCAGAAGAGACTCAGGTTGACTTCATGGCACCAGGTAGAACTTCATAGACCTGCTAGCAATGGACAGCACCCATTGACCCAAATGCAGTATTTCCTGCCCCTGAGCTGGACACTCTAATTGAAGAAGCCTTTACTCCAGTAACACAGTTTACACATAGGTATAATTGTGGTCATGGCTCTGGCTATCTTCTGAGGCCTGACCTTCCGGCTAGGGATCTTTTCCTTGCCTGATGTTGCATTAGGGCAGTGCTTGGTGTCCTTGAAAGCACTGTTTTTGATGCCAGTGCTTGTTTGTACTTACAGATTCTGAACTGACCAGCATGAGCGCCCCACACAGCTGCACCGGGTCATTGACCAAGACCTAGACACCTCTGGGGGTCCCACTCCATGAGGGATGTTGGCTTTATGTCCTTGTTGATCTCTCAGGCTCTTGTGTATCTTTGCCCCTGCCAGAGTCACTCACTGAACATAGTAAGCCTAAATGTTGGAGCCTTAGAACAACAGCACTCCTTGTGGGTATCTCTCAGAGAGGATCATCAGGAAAAACTACAGTGTGAGTGTGAAAGTGTTTTCATCACAACTTTGTCTGAAAATGGACAAAAGGGCCACAGTAGAAGATTTAATCATATTTGGTGGGAATGGAAGAAATCCTTTGGTTGTGCTGCCACAAATACATATTTGATTGCACATAAAGTAAGCTATGATCAATGTTAAATAATGGAGCAGATTATAACTGGTGTAAGAGATCTGATTTTTTTTCATTGTTGGTTAGGTTGTGTGAGTGGGTTGGTGTTTTCCATGAATTTTGGTGCCATCATTTTTTTTCTCCCCTCCTTTAGATACTTGTATTTTCTCATATCTTTAAGTATCTAATAAAAGACACCTTGGGGAAATACATGATTCTAAGTCTAGGAGAGGAAAAATACAGTATGAGTATGGAGCATCTTGTACTGGTAAAAAGTATGAAAATTTTTCAAAAAATTCAAGCATATCAAAACCACACAAAAGAAAACCTTAAAAAGCTCCCAGTGGCCAAAGATGGAATAATTTGAGCAACAAATTAAATAGTATCATATTGAATTACCTTGCATGAGATAAATATACATGAGTTCACACTGACAGGAATGAATAATTGAATAAATAAATAAACAAAGGAAAAAAGACAAATCTTGACAGAAAAATACTAGAAATATATATATATGTCTCCTTCCAGGAGATAGATTAACTCAACTCCCTCCACCCCTTTCTGTTTGGAACAGATTTAGTGACTTCTAAACAAATATGGAAATGAAAACCATAACTTTAAAGTGGAGAGACCTGGTAAACATTATCTTAACCAAGTGATCAAGCTAACAGCAACACTGATAGTAATTTCCCAAATCTCTGATATGATATGACATGAAATGGGATATTCTTCTAAAAATCTATGAACACATTCAAATAATTAGAGAAACATCAGACAACCCTAACTTTAGTGATATGCTAAAAACAAGCAAACAAACAAAAACCAGTCTTCCTCAAACCTGCCAAGGCCATGAAAAACTAGGAAAGGCTGAAAAACTGACACAGTGCAAAGGAGATATGATGACTAAAGACAATGGATCCTGAAAGAGGGAAAAAACCTTATGACGGATGAATTGCAAATAAAGTCTGAAGTTAAATTAATAGTATTGTGCCAGTGTTGGTTGTCAGTTTTGTCAAAAGTATTATGGTAATGTACAACACTAATATCTGGGACAAGTGGGTGAGAAGGTATATAGGAAGTTTCCATATTATCTTTGCCACTTCTCTGCTAGTATAAATTTATTTCAAAATAAAAATTTACATTCCAAATTGAAGCTGTCTATAATGTAATTACAGAGAGTTACATTTAATTATTAATATGTTTAAGTTAATATCTTCTTGTTATTGTTCTTGTTGTTGTTCTGAATGTATCCACTATGCTTCATTGGTGATTTCAAAAGTGATACAACTCCTCATTAAACAAAAGAGTTTCATATATTTTGCCTACAAATTGCTACATCTTTACTTCCTCAAGTTCGCTGAAAGTATCCTCTATAAAACCACTTGCTAAGATTGAAACTAGGAAACTACTCTGAAACCTATCAACAAAGCCATGTGGCAAACACTATCTTAACTAAGAGCCAGTTGACATTAAAGGTTAACATATAACAATCTAACTCCTAAAGATCCCCAATCCATTTGATTTGATCCCAGACACAAAATGTCTACATAGCATTTGATTCCCACTTGTGCTATTTTAAAACATAAGCTGAAGTATCTGCCTGAATTTTTTAAAATGTATTTATTTAAATTAGTTTCAAATATACAGGTTACACATCTATATAGTTCAAAAAACGATCTCCCCAATTGTTCCCTGGCCCTCCACCTAGCTAGCTAGCCATCATATTAATGCTAACAGCATTCCCTCTACTGTGCTCCCCATCTCGGTGACCATTTATCAGCTACTAATTTGTACTTCTTTAACATCTCATCCCATTCCCCCAGCTCCCCAACCCCCCTCCCCTCTGTCCATCACCAAATTATCCACTATATTTGTGGGTCTGTTTTTGATTAGTGTGTTCTTTTTGTTCCTTAGATTCTGCATATAAGTGAAATCACATGGTGTTTATCTTTGTCTGACTTATTTCACTCAGCATAAGAACCTCTAGGTCCATCCATGTCATTGCAAATGGTAGGATTTCATTTTTTTAATGGCTGTGTAATATTCCATTATATATATACACACTCACACCATAATTTCTTTATCCAATTGTCTGTTGATGGGCATTTAGTTTGCTTCCATATATTGGCTATTGTAAATTGTGCTGCCATGAATATTGGGGTGCATAGATCTTTAAGAATTAGTGTTTTGGTTTTCTTTGGATAAATACCCAGAAGTGAAATTGCTGGGTCAAAAGGTATATCTACTTTTAATTTTTTGAGAAACCTCCAGACTGTTTTCCATTGCAGCTGTACCAATCTGCAATTATGCCTACAAAATATGAGGGTTCCCTTTTCTTCACATCCTTGCCGACATTTGTTGTTTTTTGATTTATTGATGATAGCCATTCTGACAAGTGTGAGGTGATATCTCATTGTGGTTTTAATTTGCATTTCTCTAATGGTTACTGACTTTGAGCATCTCTTCATATGTCTATTAGCCATCTGTATTTCCTCTTTGGAAAAGTATCTGTTCAGGTCTCCTGCCCATTTTTCAATTGGATTGCTTGTTTTTTTGTTGTTGAGTTGTATATGTTCTTTATACACTGTGGATATTAACCCCTTATCAGATGTATCATTAGCGAATATCTTCTCCCAAATAGCCGGTTGTCTTTTTGTCTTGTTGATGGTTTCCTTCGCTGTACAAAAACATTTTAGCTTTATGTAGTCCCATTTGTTTGTTTTTTCTTTTGTTTCCCTGCCCAAGGAGATATAGCTGAAAAGAAATTCCTATTAGTAATATCAGAGAGTTTACTGCCTGTGTTTTCTTTTAGAAGTTTTATGGTTTGGGGTCTTACATTTAAGTCTTTAATCCATTTTGAGTTTATCCTTGTATACAGTGTAAGAAGGTGGTCCAGCATGTATCTGTTCAATTTTCCCAAACCATTTACTGAAGAAACTATTTTTACCCCATTGTATATTCTTGCTTCCTTTGTCATACAGGCATGGATTTATTTCTGGGATCTCTATTCTGTTCCACTGATCAATGTATCTGTACCATGCTGTTTTGATTACTGCAACCTTGTAGTATAGTTTGATATCAGGTAGTGTGATACCTTCAACTTCGTTCTTCTTTCTCAAGATTGCCATTGCTATTAGGGGTTTTTTATGGCTCCATATAAATTTTAGGATTATTTGTTCTAGCTCTCTGAAAAATGCCACTGGTATTTTGATAGGGATTGCACTGAATTTATAGATTGCTTTGGGCAGTATGATCATTTTAATGATGTTGTTTCTTCCTACCCATGAACACAATATATGCTTCCATTTATTTGTATCTTCTTCAATATCTTTTTTCGATGACATAATTTTCTAAAACAGATCTTTTACCTTCTTAGTTAATTTAATTCCCAGGTATTTTATAGTTTTCGACACAATTATAAATGGGATTGTTTTCTTAATTTCTCTTTCTGAAAGTTCATTATTGGTGTATAAAAATGCCACTAACTTCTGAATATTTATTTTGTAACCTGGTATTTTACTGAATTCATTGATCTGTTCTAACAGTTTGTTTGTGGAGTCTTTTAGGGGCCTCTCTATACATTATCATGTCATCTGCAAATAACAAGAGTTTTACTTCTTCTTTTCCAATTCAGATACCTTATATTTCTTCTTCTGCTTCTTTTTTTTCTTATTTTTTTTTTTTTTTTTGCCTTATTGCTGTGGCTAAGACTTCCAAACCAATTTTGAAGAGGAGTGGTGAAAGTAGGCATCCTTGTCTTGTCCCTGATCTTAAGAAAAATGCTTTTAGCCTTTCTCCTTTGAGTATGATGTTAGCTGTAGGTTTGTCACATATGGCCTTTATTGTGTTGAGGTATATTCCCTCTATTCCCACTTTGCTGAGAGTTTTTAGCATAAAGAAGTGCTGGATTTTGTTGAATGCTTTTTCTGGACCTATTGATATGATCATATGGTTTTTATTTTTCGACTTGTTAATGTGGTGTATCACATTAATTGATTTGCAGATATTATACCAAACTTGCATCCCAGGAATAAATCCAACTTGATCATGGTGTATGGTATTTTTAATGTGTTGCTGAATTCAGTTTGTTAATATTTTGTTGAGGATTTTTGCATCAATTTTCATAAGAGATAACAACAGCCTATTTATTTTTATTTTTTGTAATGTCTTCGTCTGGTTTTGGAATCAAGGTAATGGTGACCTCATAAAAGGAGTTAGGGATCTTCTTTCTTCTTGAATTTTTTGGAATAATTTAAGAAGAATAGGTGATAGTTCTTCCTTGAATATTTTGTAAAATTCTCCTGTGAAGCCACCTGGTCCAGGACTTTTGTTTTTTGGGAGGTTTTTGATTACTGATTCTATTTCATTGCTGGTAATCTGTCGGTTCAGATTTTCTGTTTCTTCTTGACTCAGTCTTGGGAGATTGTATGTTTCTAGGAATGTGTCCATTTCTTCCAGATTATTCAATTTGTTGGTATATAATTGTTCGTAGTATTTCTTATGATCTTTTGCATTTCTGTGGAGTCTGTGGTTATTTCTCCTCTTTCATTTCTGATTTTATTTATTTGAGTCCTCTCTCTTTTTTCCTTGATGAGTCTGGCTAAGGGTCTGTCAGTTTTGTCTATCCTTTCAAACAACCAGCTCTCAGTTTAATTAATCTTTTGAATTGTTTTTCTACTTTATTTCATTTATTTCTGCTCTGATTTTTATTATTTCCTTCCTTCTATTCACTTTGGCCCTTTTTTTCTTTCATTTTCTTTTTCTTTCTTTCTTTCTTTCTTTCTTTCTTTCTTTCTTTCTTTCTTTCTTTTGCTGTTCTTTTTCTAGTCCTTTAAATTGTAAAGTTAGATTGCTTATTTGAGCTTTTTCTTGTTTCTTGGGGTAGGCCTTGCTATGAATTTCCCTCTTAGGACTGCTTTCACTGTGTCCCATAAATTTTGAGTCATTGTGTTTTTATATTCATTTGTCTCTAGGTATCTTTTTTTTCTCCCTTGATCTCATTGATAACCCATTCATTGTTCAGTAGCATGTTATTTAGCCTCCACATGTTGGTGTATTTTTTAGTTTTTTTCTTGTAGTTGATTTCTAGTTTCATACCATTGTTATTGGAGAAGACAGTTGATATGATTTCAGTCTTCTTATATTTATTGGGATTTGATTTGTGTCCTATCATGTGGTCTATCCTTGAAAATGTTCCATGTGCACTTGAGAAGAATGTATATTTTGCTGCTTTTGGGTAAAATGCTCTGAAAATATCTATTAAATACATCCATTCTAGAGTGTCTTTTAGTCCTATTGTTTCCTTGTTGATTCTTTGCCTGGTGTCAAGGAGGTGTTAAAGTCTCCTACTATGAGTATATTACTGTTGATCTCTCTTTTTATGTCAGTCAATAATTACTTTATGTATGTAGGTGCTCCTATGTTGGATGCATATATGTTTACTAGGGTTATGTCCTCTTGATTTATCGATCCCTTTATCATTATATAATGCCTTTTTTTGTATCTTATGATAGCCTTTGTTTTAAAGTTGATTTTATCTGATATAAGTATTGCTACCTCGGCTTTTTTTTCATTTCCGTGTGCATGAAATATCTTTTTCCATACCTTTACTTTCAGCTTGTGAGTGTCATTTGATACAAAGCATGTCTCTTGTAGACAGCATATGCATGGATCTTGTTTTCTTATCCATTCGGCTACCCTATGTCTTTTAATTGGAGCTTTAATCCATCTACATTTAAAGTGATTACCGATAGGTGCATTGTTACTGCCATTTTATTATTCATGTTTGTTATTTCCATTTTCTTTTTTACCCCTTCTCCTTTTACAGATGACCCTTTAACATTTTGTGTAATGTTGGCTTGTTGGTGATGAATTCCTTAAGCTTTTTAATCGAAAGCCTTGCTGGGTTAATATTCGTGATTGTAGGTTCTTGTTTTTCACAACTTTGAATATTTCTTGCCATTCCCTTTTAGCCTGCAAAGTTTCCATTGAAAAGTTAGCAGATATTCTTATGGGGGTACCTTTGTAAGTAACTAGCTTCCTTTTTCTTGTCTTCGAACTTTGATATTTTAATTATGTGTCTTGGTGTAGGTCTGTTTGAATTTCTCTTGTTTGGGACTCTTTGTGCTTACTGAACTTGTATGTTTAATTCCTTTGCCAGGTTAGGGAAGTTTTTTGTCATTATTTCTTCAAATAGAGTCTCAATCCCTTGCTCTGTCTCTTCCTCTCCAGGTACTCCCATGATCCGGATATTTTTATGCTTCATGTTGTCCCAGAGGTCTCTTAAAGTATCCTCATTTTTAAAAAATCTTTCTTCTTGTTGTTGTTCTGATTGGGTGTATTCTGTTACCGTGTCTTACAATTTGTTGATCCGATCTTCTGCTTCATCCAATCTACTGTTGAATCCTTCTAGTATATTTTTCATTTCAGTTATTGTATTCCTCATTTCTGTCTGGTTCTTTTTTGTGGTTTCTATGTCCTTTTTTATGCTGTTGAGGTTCACATTGTGCTCATCCATTCTCCTTGTAAGTTTATTGAGTATCCTAATAATCATTATTTTGAACTCTGTCTCTGGTAGATTGTTTGCCTCCATTTCATTTAGCTTATTTTCTGGAGTTTTCTCCTGTTGTTTCATTTGTGGCATGTTTGTTTTCTCATTTTATTAGCCCCTCTGTGGTTTGTTTCTATGTGGTTTGTTTCATCTCTCAGACTTGGCCAGATGGCCTAATGTGGAAAGTGTCCTGTGTGGCCCAGTGGTGCACTCTCCCTGATTCCTTATGCCAGGGGCTCTGGATGTGATCTTTGTGTGGATTGTGTGTGATCTTCTGTTGTCACCAAGCCTTTATTGTTGTTAGTAGATCAGCAGATGGGATTAACATTCAGGTGAATTGTGGGAATTGGCTGCACCCACAGGGTTAGAGTTGTTGTGTGGGGGCTGACCCCACTGTGTGGGATTTGCCCTAGCAGCTTGTGTACTTGTTGCAACCACTCTTTGTGTGTATCACTAATGGGACTAGTCAAGAGTTGCTCTGTCTAGTGTCAGCCTTCAGATGCATTGGTTTTGTGGCCCCTTGGGAGGGGCTCCCTTATAGGCCAAGGTCAGCTGCTACTTTTGATTGCTCAGGGCTACCCGATGACAACTACAAAGCAATCCAAAGAAGGTTGTTGCTTATGCTGGATTGGCTTCCATGTGGCTCCTTTATGTTATCAGATATAGGTATTAAGATCAGCTGGACTTCAGGTGATTCTCCACGTTGATTATTTTATAATTTGGTTGTAATTTCAGTGCGGACCTGGGAGGAGACGAACCCTGCTTTTACCTAGTCCGCCATCTTCACCTCTCTCTGCCTGCATTCTTTTGTCCCCTGCAATTCATTATTCCAATTTTTAAGTGGAAATATTTGTAATATGCTCATATTTCTCCATGAGCATTGTCATATACCATGAGATCACTTTTGCTCTTAGGATGCAAGACACAACATGGACAACTTGGCCTCCAATGCCTAAATTAACTAAAATCTAATTTTCCATACATCTTCACTCCACACCACTTGCATTATAACTGAGGGTCAATGTCTCCCACCCCAATTTCTTAAAGGTCCATCACACATGCTAACCATTTGTATGGAACTTATCTCAAAATCCTACATCCAAGTAAATCTTGGAAAAATATAATATCTCATATTAAAATATAAACTCAAAGACATTTCCAATATCTCCTCAAGATTTCAGGACAAACTGTTTTATTACTGATTGGACTCTGACTTTCCCTACTGCGGCCATAAGTAAAAAAGAATTATAAAGGTACTTATATAATAATTACAGAAGAGTTCATTTAGTATGGCCATAATAACTGACTCATATTAGAACAAATTCTCAGTCTGTGATTATATCTGCAATGGGACTGTCTTATACTTGTGCAGAAGATTCTTTGAGGTATGCATATAATAATGAGAGACATGGTAAAAATTTTAATTTTTCTAATGAGATAAGGAGATTGTTTCTTTCTCCCAGGTTACAGAAACAAGAGCTTGAAATCACAGAAGTCACAACTGAAGAAAATAAAGGGGATGAGAGTTGGGAAATATGCATTGATTCAGGCAGAGGTGCTGACCAGCCACCAAGTAGTCTTATAAATAAAAAGAAAAATAATGGTAAGTTATAAAAAAAGATGGTATAAAAACATACAATGTTACTCTCATATACATACATGCAAATATATATATATAAAGATGTTTCCAAAGTTTTATGTATTCCTTTACATAACACAATGTATTAACCACCGTTATCAGTGCTTTACCTATTCTAACTTATTTAATATTCAGAACTCTGTGCTTTAGGAAATAATAATTCTCCTTTTATAGATAAGGATAATTTAGCCAGAAGAATGTTAATAATATATCTAAATATTGGTAGAGTTGAGACTGGAATCTGTAAGGCCTGTCTGCAATGGTGTTACCGTTGTGCTATACTCTCAAAGCTACCTAACTGTGCTTTTTAAACAATCCATATGTATGTATGTATGTATGTATGTATGTATACAAATATTATATGTATATAAATATATAATTATAAATAATATATAAATACATAATTATGCATGCATAGAAATATATGGTTATTAATAAACATATATGTATTAATAATTATAAATTTTATTAATTCATAAGTGTGCTGATTTTTCATTTTTTTATTATATAGACATATATCACTTGTGTATTCAAGGGCCTTAATAAAATGTAGATGCTCTGAATAAATTTCCATAACCAAACTGGGTTTGCTAAATATGGGCCAATATTTGGATAGCAACATAGACAACTCTATACCTAATTTTTGCCAGTGAGGCCAACCACAGAAATTATATATAATATTGATTTTATTCTAAGCTATGGTATATGGGATTTAAATAAGAAATAAAATATTTTATGGTAGAATTAATCATCACTAGAAAATACACAATTATGTTTTTTAGAAAATTTAACTGAAAATAATCAGCATCTTGGGAATGATAATGAAATACAAGACAATAATGAAAGAGGGAAATTCAAGGCATTAATTTTTGTATCGAATAAATTGAAATGGGAAAAAAACAGAAGAAGGAACCTAAAAATGACATTAGAATTTTTTTAACCAGATATCACAAAACATATTTAAGCTTGAAAAATTCTGAAGTCTTTAATTTTTTTCCTGACAAAACCCCTCAAGTGGAATGCTAATTTTTCTGAATGTCTCCTTCCCTAACTTCAGAAAGGAAAATTGTCCCACCTTGAAAAACAGACTACAGATATTCTCATCTCCATTAAACATATCAAATCCAATAAGAGAAAAATACTTTTCAGCAATTACCAGTCAGTCACCTTATGTACACAGAGATGAATGATTCAATTAGCTCCATCGAACTCATTATCACATGCACAGAATTTTTCTGAAATAACTATACTAATCATGCAAATTTCTCTGTGATTTCTATAGAGCAGATTGAATTGCAGATTAATTTATGAATTACAGTCTGAAGGATCATAAAAATCAGACTTTATTACTGCTTGGAACACATTATAATAATAATCATCAGGAAGAATTATATTAAAATATGCACACAGAAATATACACATCCACATAAATATGCACACTCACAACACATGTACAAATGTACAGACATATATACACACATACATACCCATACAACACAGAATTCAATACATTAAAAATGTTCTTTGTATAAGATGAAAAAATGAAGTTTAATAATCTGTAAATATATTACAGAAGAGCATTATATATTTATAAAATGTAAATTATAATAGAGATATTAAATGTAATAAAACTGCACAAAGTACCTATATATTGAACACCTTAAATAATATTTATGGCTACTGTAAAAGAAACTGATTTTATTAAGTAAAATGAGATACTACATTTTTTTTTTAGAATCAAAAGAAAAGTTTATTAGAAAAGAGGTAACACTCCATTGACAGAGCATAGTCTTCTTTCAGAGGCAGAGAGAGGGACTGAGATACTACATTCTAATGGCTTATTTCACTATAAGTATTTTACAGAAATGTAAAGGTATAGTTAAATAATATGAACACCTGATTAACAAATATATATTTTGATATATATATATTGTGTATAATTTTTATTCGCATTAATAAAACATTTGATAGCCAAATTTATAATGCCAGATAATGTTGTACACTGTGTAAAATGTATAGCATTTTTATATTTTAATTATACTAAAACAGTGCTAAAGGAAAGAAAACTAAGTCTATACCTTATAAGTTAACAAAAGAAAATTAATTTAACTGTGCTCACTCCTTCATGTTTTGACTGGACTTGGTAACTCTTGTCCAAGTAATAGAAGATGGAAATGAACACATGGTAACTTAATAGTAGATATCCAGAAAACACTATCTTGACTAACTGATCAAGGTTAATTGCATGAATTCCTTGATATGATATGACATGATGAAATGAAATATTTTTACAAAAACCTATAAAAAAATTTAGACAAATCCAAATTTAGAGATATTCTAAAAAGTACCTGACCAGTCCTCTTCAAACCTGCCAAGATCAGGAAAACCTAAGAAAGACTGAGAAACTGACACAAAATAGAAGAGACTGGGTGGATGAGATGACTATAAATAATGTATTCTGGAATGGATCCTGGAAGAGAAAAAGAGACAATAGTGTTAAAACTGGGAAAATGTGAATAAAGTTTGAAGTTTAGTTAATAGTAATGTGCCAATGTTAGTTTCTTAGTTTTGTCAAATGTATCATGATGATTGAGATGTGACCATCAGGGAAAATGGGTAAAGATTATATTAAAACTCTCTGTATTATCTTTACCTCTTTGCTGTGAGTCTAAATTTATTTCAAAAATATTTACATTAAAAATTCCAACTGTTTTTAATTTAATTATAGAGAGTTACAGTGAATTATTGAATACATTTGAGTTAATATATCCCTTGGTGACTTCAAAAGCAATAAAACTCATTTAACAATAGATTTATGCCTTTTGCCCCCAGATTGCTACTACTTTACTGCTCCAAGCTTGATGAAATCTTCCTCCACAAAACTGCTTCTTAGAATTGGAAATGAATGAGACTACTTTAAACCTGTTTCTTGTTAACAGATCCAATTGGCATCAAGACTGAACACAGAAAATTTGTCTTCTAAGGGTCACCAAAATCCATTCAATTTGATACCACAAGTGAAATATCTGTTTAATGTTTGCTTCCCACCTATACCTTTAAAATATCAGCTGATACATTGTGTTACTGTATATTTGAGGTTTTGAGGTAAAGGGTGCTAGACTCAGGCAGTTAGAAGAAAATGTAGGGAGCTGTAGACAACTGCGACATAGCTCTTTATTCCAGCAAGGGCATAGCCCACCTCTCAGGGCAGTGGCATCTTTATATACACAGGTTAAACAATAGCGGCACGCTACCAAGTTACAGAAGCCTGCATCTGCCTACTGGGCACATAGTTACAAAAGAGGAGAAGTGCTGAGTCACTTTCACCAGGAAGCTGGGTGTCGGGAGGAAGCATGACTACAGCCATCTTTCTCCTCACACATATCTTTCAATGTTTTCCTTTGTCTCCTGTAGTTTACCTGGAGATATTTTAATATGCCAATCTCCATGAACATTTTCATATTTTGAGTGATCATCATATCTCTTAGAATGAAAGGTCTAATATTAACAACTTGGCCTCTATATGCCTATAAAATTAAAACCTAAATTTCCCTCTAGGTTCACCCCAGAGGGATTATAATTTGCATTATAATTCAGGGGCACTGACCCCTACTCCAGTTTCATGCAGGACCAGAACACAAGCTGTCCTCAAAATCTCATGCCCAGTTAAATAATGGGGAAAATAATATCTCAATAAAAAATATACAATGTCAAAGACATTTCCAGTATGTTTACATTAGTGCAGGACTTTTTTTTTTAACACTGATTAGACTCAGCTCTTCTCTACTGCAACTGTTAATAAAGTAAAATTATATAGCTACTTATATAATAATTATACAAGATTTCATTTACTGTGGCTATTATTATTTACTATTAATTACTAGAGCATTCTCTGCCTTTTTTTTCACAACTCTATCTGTTTATAATTGTGTTTAAGATTCTGTTGGGGATAAGTATATCAGTGACTGAACCGGTGAAAACACAGAATTTATATTTTTCTGATAAGATGAGGTCATTACATATTTCTTCCAGCGCATGCGCAGAAGAGCCTGAATACACAGGGGTTATAAATCAAGAGAATAAAGGGGCTGCAGTTGGGAAACACACATTAAGACAGAGGTATTCACTAACCACCTGGAGCTCTTACCGAAAAGAGAAAAATAAATGTAAATGATGGACAAGGGGTATAAAAAGGTATAAAAGTGTTCACCAGGACAAAGATGGTTTGGGTAGCCCTGGTCTCAGGGAGAAATTTAGTTGAGATATTGTTCTTATAAATATGATGGACCCTTTGTTTGTATCTGTACAAGATGAAAACCATGGAGCTGCTGGCTCATAGCGTGAGTCCCAAACACAAACATGAATACTGCATATAGTAACTCTATACTTTTGTCATTAAGTGTAGTTGAACAGTACTAAAAATTTATACTTGTACCGATGTTTTTGTTACTTCATTTTTCAGTCACATACATAGGTACAATGTTTTTTACTAGCATATGGAGAATCCAGTACAGGATATTGGAGGAGCCAATGTACCATGGGGCTTTTTCTTTAAGCTTTGCCCACCTGGAGTTTCTGGGGCTGATTGTCATGGCCTGGAAGACACTCAACAGGCAAGAGGAACCAAGGACATACCCTGGCCACTCTGTGAATGTAGAAAAAAACTTCACATCTAAAATCACTGAGAAAATGTTTTAATCCAAAAGTTGCAATTGTCTCAAATTCCTCTAGAGAAAGAGAAATGACCAAGGAGTTGGCTACAGTCAGGTGCCTGAAAATCAAATCTGTAGATCTTGACCTACCTCCACTGAAGTAAAAGATATAAGAGTGAGAAATTTCCCAGCATTTCAATCTGGACCAAGAAGATCATTGTAATTTTCAAATCCATGGAGGCCATTTGGTTATTTTCCAGGGTTTGTATTCATTTTCTAAACAGGATTTTGCATGGAGACATGAGTTTGGGCTACCATTTTCAGGGGGAATTAAATCCAAAATTTTTCACTAAACATCACTTCCCCTCTGAGAATTTATTTCTAATATATATTTTTCTTTTGTTATGAGAGTTTGAAAGTCTGATATAGTACTTACAGTGTATGGGTCACTATTTTTAATGCTTTATTTTTAACATATTTAGTATTTAAACTCTTTGAGTGAAGACCTAACAATATTCTCCTTTTACAGACAAGAAGAATTTAGTTGACAAGAAGTTAAAGGACTCAACTAAATGTCAGGGTATAACCTGAGTAGCTTGGTTGCAATGACACTGGTGTTTATCATTGTGCTATTTCTTCATATCTTTTATGTGTTTTAAATAATCCAAATATACACTGTCATATTTAAAACCTGTATTTTATATTTAATGTGCTAATAATTTTGATTATTTAGTCTGTTGACTAATATCACTTGTGAATGAACATTCGACAGTCTTAATAAAATGCCAATGCACTAAATAATTTTCCATTTACAAAGTGACTTTAGAGAAAATGGGTCAATATAGGGATAGCAATAAATGGCATCATATATTTTGCCAATGATATCTACTACATAAAATATTGCATAATATGGGTTTTTTCCATAAGTAATTGAATTTAAAATTTAAATAAGTAATGAAATATTTTAGGGTACAAAATAATCTTCATTTTATGTAATAATACAAGTACAGTACACAAAATGTAATTTGAGGCATGAAATTTCATGCACTGAATAAATTCAATTAGGAGAAACATGACTATGACACTGAAAATGACATTAGAAAATTAGAAATTAGAAAAAATATCAGAAGACATATTTCAGCCTGAATAATGCTGAAGTTTGTTCTGCTGTCTGAATCTCTCAAGAATGAAGTTACTTTTCCATAAAAACTCCTTCACTAATTTTGTAAAGGAAAATTGTCCCATCTTGATCAAAAGTACAAGTATTTTCAGAAGGGACATAATACTTCCATTAAACTCATCAAACCTAAGAGTAAAATAATTATATGTTAGCAAATATCACTCAGTCATGTTGTTTATGCAGAGATAAGTGATTCAATGATCTCCCTTAAAGTCATCACATTCACAGAACTTTTTCTGAAATAACCATACTAATCATGGAAATTTCTCTGTGATTTCCATAGAGCACATTCATTTCTGAATTCTAACCTTAAAGATCATAAGAACCAGAATCCATTAATGCTTGGAACAAATTCCATCAATCATCATCAGTGAAGATTACATTAAAAAACATTAGGAGCAGTTAGAAATTGGTGTAATGTCTCAGACCTCCAGTCTCTTTCCACAAGTTCAATCTGTGCCTCAGGAATTTTTACTTTCCTGTGTAAGTTTATTATGGAACAAATTTCTACCCCAGAAGAATCCCTTCCACAGACATAAGCATTTACCCAGACTCTGATATACCTTATTCCCATATATAATCAGTGTCTCAGAGTGAAATAGAAAAATACTCACTCAACTCTCTTCTGCTTCCTAGACAGGGGGTTTAGTAGCACAGTCATGACACTCTCTGCTTGTGTGTGGGGGAGGTGGCTAGACCCTAAGATATGCATTCATGATTCTTTTACCTCAACTTTCCACAGAATTCCAATTATCACTTCACCTATAGTTTCAATGATAATGCATAACTGGACAGTTGAAATTCATCTTTAAAAAAACTTTCTGAGTTTCCAATTCCCAGAAACAATGAGAAGTTCTAGTTTCAAAGAGACAGGGTGAGCATTTTGGAGAAGTGCTTTTCTCTTTTTTCATAATACCTGGTTGCAGACAGAATCTCATTTGGTAGAATCAGAAAAATGTTGAGATCTGACATATAGGAGAATCACAGTAAAGCATATGTATATACTTGGACCCTCAGAAATTCACTATACTTAAAATACACTTGTCTGTTTATCTTCAGGCTTCTGAGATACAAAATAAGGTAGGTTATGAGCAGAGACATATAAGGATACAAAAGGCCTGAGAAAGATTTTTCAAGAAAAGAAGAGTGAAAGGAAGAATATGATACAAAGAGCATATATTAAATATCATTAGAGATAATTTGTACAATAGTGCAAATTATTTCAAAAGTCTAATTGACATGGATATTTCTGGGGGTATACATTCTATGACATTGTCCCCAGAAGAAGTACAAATTCTGAACTGAATGATGTGCACAGAAGGAAAAGCAATTTATAAAGAAACTCCTTCACTAAAACAGCACCAGCTGATATGGTTTATCAGTGGCATTTCACCACTGCTAAATATTAGATGAACCCATGCTGTTTAGGCCATTCAAAAGTTATTTCTCAAAATCTTACAAAAATTGCTACAAATATTTAACAGATCTCATTTGTCTAGGGATGTTAAATTATTAAATATATAATATCAGAAAATATTGTTGACAATAAAAGATTTAGTATAATGAAGTTCAGATTATACCGGGTGTGCAATGGTTTTACTGATAGGAAATACATCAATATAACTAATTTTCTTTATGAAGAAAGGACATATGATTATGTTGATAGATGCAAACAGCTTTTTGGCAAAATTCTACATGTGGTAATGATAAAAACAAAACAATAACGTATTACTGGGTATATTCTCAACTTCATAAAACCAATGTCATTGAGCTAGAAAGCTGTTAGCTATACTGACCATAAGAAAAGATTGAAGACTTAGTTTACTAATTCAGAAATCAAAGTATTGATTTTACAAAAATAAAAAGGATCATAATAGAATACTATGTGCAGTTGTATGCCAATAAACTGGTTAATATGTAAATGAAATGGGCAAATTCTTGAAACACACAACCCACCAAAACTTAATCATAAGCTACAGAAAATATGAACAGATCTATAACTAATGAGCCAATTGAAGGAGTAACCAAAAACCTCTCAACAATGAAAAGCCCAGAACCAGATGGCTTCACCAGTGAATTTTAGCAAAAAAAAAAAAAAAAAAAAAAGTATAAAAGAATTAAACCCAATTTTCTCAATCTCTTCCAAGATTTGAAGAGGGGAGAAGACTTTCAACTCCTTCCATGAGGTCTGCATTACCTTGAAATTAAAAGCCAGATAAAGACTTTACAAGAAAACTATAGATCAATATATCTTAAGAATTTTTATGCAAAAATACTCAGCAAAATACTAGTAAACTGAATTAAGCAGCATATTTAAAAGATTATAAAAGTGACTTGCATTTATTTCCAAAATGCAAGGATGGTTCAATACAAGAAAATCAATCAATGTAATATACCTCATTACAAGAATGAAGGGGGAAAATACATGATAATCACAATTGATGTAGAAAAAGTATTTGACAAAATCCAGTACCTTTCATGTTACCAAAAAAAAAAAAAAAAAAAGTCAACAAGCTAGGAATGAACAAATCTACCTGTAAAATAATAGGAAAATATAATGTTCCTGGCATGAAGTACCTGTAACTTCCCAAATATATGAGTACTAAGAGCATCTCTTGTTCTAATATTTGGTCTTTGCCCCTGTCCCTGATGTTGGGATCCTAAAACCCTTATAAATCCTAAGTAATAAAAGCACTAGGAACCTCTATTGTTCTAATGAGGCAACTCTGAGTAGGCTCCTGGATGGTTCCTGGGCACCAGAAAGACCAAGTCATGATCAGAAGCTTGGAATTTCTATTCCCATATCTCACACACACACACACACACACACACACACACACACACACACACACGACTTTTCCATAGAGGTATATTAGGGAGTGGAAATGGACTTGATATTTTTGATCAAATATTATATTACATGAGTAAACCTCCATAAAATCCCATTGTAGGGAGTTCAGAGATGTTCTGGGTTGGTGAACATATGGAGATTTGGGGAGAGTGAAGCACTCAGAGCATGAAAGCTCCATGCCCCTTCCCCATACTTTAGCCTATGCATCTTCCATCTGGCTATTTCTGAATTATATCCTTTTATAATAAACCAGTTATCTAATGAGTAAATGGGCTTCCTGAGTTCTGTGGGTTACTCTAGCAAATTACCCAAACCCAAGGAAAGGGTCATGGGAATCTCTAATTTATAGCCAGTCAGTTAGAATTATGGGTAACAACCTGGACTTGCAACTGAGTTGAAGAGGGTCATTGGAACTTCCAATTTATAGCCAATTTGTCAGAAGTGCAGGTAAAAATCTGAGCTGTTGATCAATGTCTGAAGTGGAGGGAAGTCTTGTGGGACTTTGCCCTTAACTTGTGGGATCTGATGCTATCTCTGGGTAGGTAGTGTCAGAACTGTTTGAATTGTAGGACACCCAGCTGGTATTGGGGAATTGCTTGGTGGTGTGGGAGGAGCCACCCCCAAAACATTGAAATTACTGTCTAGACCTTTTACTACCTCAAAATGATAAAGGCCATCTATGAAAAACTTATAGCTAAGAATATAATCAAAGGTAAAAAACTGAAAGCTTTACCCCTAAGATCAGGAAAAAGACAAGGATGCTCACTTTCACCATTTCTACTTAACATAGTATTGGAAATTCTAGCAAGAGAATTGAGGCAAGAAAAAGAAAAAAAAGATCCAAATTGGAAAGGAAGTAAAATTATCTCTTCACAGAAGACATGTCTTTATATGTAGAAAACCCTAAAGATTCTACTAAATGAAAACAAAACCTACTGGAATAAACTAATTCAGCAAAAAGGCAAGATGTAAAGTCAACACACAAATCAGTTTTATTTTTATACACTAATGGACAACCTGAAATGAAAATTAAGAAAACTGTTTATAACTCTTCCCTTTTGAAGCTATTGCTGAAGTGCCAGTGGCCGAAATGAAGTATAATCCCTTTTTACATTTTAGACATTGTAATATCATCCCCATGCCCTGGTACAGTGTTGGAATTAGTATACAGGGTGAATTGAGGAGGTCTAGAAATACCACTATTTTGTTCATATGTGAACACAATAATATCAAGACACATGCATATGCTGACTATGTGGGTTTGATTTTTTTGAATGAGAATGAGACGGAGTTTGCATGAGTATATATCATACTGAGTATTAATGTATTTCTATATAGTAAATCTGTGGATGAGCATGTTTATGGTGGAATGTGTATGTGAGGATGTATTGCATAAGTATGTGAATGCATATTTGATTGAGTGTGCATGCATATGTGTGTATGTCATAGTGTGTGTTGGGGTGGGTAGATGTATTAGGGGCTGTCCACCATTATGGCTCTACTACTTGGCTTGGATATTGAGAGATATTGGATAATGGATCTGGATCAAATGTGGATTTATTTATAAGGAAGTCTTCAGGGTAAGGTGTAGGGAGAGCAGTGTTAATGAAACATACTCCCTTGACACTTGCCATCAGTGAGTGGCTAAGGATATTGTGCACACATTTGTCTCTACCCTCTGATGTCAGTTTTAATTACATAGGTAATGTTTTGTTTGTTGGAAAGTTAGAGACACCAGTCTTGTCAGCTCTGCCTAGCTTGTTCCCTCTTCCAGTGGAGAAGACTGATAAAATACAACAAATTCAGAGTTCTCTTTTCCAATTAAAGTTTATGGGAAATTTGTGGGCAGATGTGCAATGTTCAATCATTCCAGTATTAAAGAAAAATAAAACTTTCACCCTTCTCCTTCCATCAAAAAGGAGGCGAACTCCCTTATTAGTCTTTGAGAGCATTAGAGACAATCCAAGTCTCTGTGCCTGATTCTGTCTTTCGGAGTTTAGACTCAGGTTTGACACAAGTAAAGTGCTTTTGAAAAGCAGCAATTAACTTGCCATCGAGCTTTTGTCAAAACTAAAGACTGACTCATATAGGCTTCTTGAATGTCCAGTCTGACATTTCCATTTCTTTGTCTACTTGGATTCTCAACGAGGTAGAAAGATCCCAAAAAGACTTGCTGAGAATGGCTTTTGGGGTATATTAGACTGAGAATCTTTTGAATTAAGATACCAAATTCTATGGCTTATAATAGGAGGGCTCACACATGTACAGTGCCTTCTATTTTCCATGTTTTCACAGGAGATTCCCCTGTGAGCCTCGCAATAGTCGATTGAAATTTGCAGGACAAGTATAATCTCAAAGGAGCAATCTGAGAAACAGGTTTAGCAACTTGTCCAAAATGAAGACCTGGAAGTTCTGCCACTAAACCCAACTGGTAATCCTCACTACACCAGAACCCATTCTCATACCCCTGCTCTTGTCTCATGTTGGGTAAAAATGAATCTCCCTATTGCTACTTTAGAAAATATTTTATTTCAAGGATTGTGACATTCACCAATGTCCATAAAATTCTCAAAAAAGCACTAGAATATATCTGGACCCTTCTCACAGGCCTTATGAGCAGGGGCATATGATATATTAGAGAACTGCAGAAAACTGGTCTTTGTGTGTGAGGATACATTCCCTCCACAAGGCAGGACCCGTTCTTGTGTATCCTTTCTCTATGGTGAGTTTCTTGAGAATCTCTGCCTTAAATGCTTGAGATTCAGGTCCCTATTCTTAAGGAAAAGATTGAAGCTTTATTAATTCAGAAATGAAAAAAATCTTGTCACTTTTTAAATTTCTGAATTAACAAAGCTTAAGATGCTCAACTTCATTAGCCATTAGGGAAATGCAAATCAAAACCATAATGAGATACCACCTCACACCTGTTTAGAATGGTTATCATGAAAAGGACAAGTAAGAAATGTTGGAGAGGTTGTAGAGAAAAAGGAACCCTTATACACTGCTGGTAAGAATGCAAATTGATACAGCCACTATAGAAAACAGTATGGAGTTTCCTCAAAAGTTAATCTGGGTATTTCTCCCCAAATTTTGAAAACATTTCTGTGAAGATATGTGCATCCTGATGTTCACAGCAGCATTATTCATGGTGCCCAAGTCACGGAAACAACCAAAGTGTCCTTCAATAGATGATTGGATAAAGATGTGGTACATATATACAATATTACTCAGCCATAGAAAAGATGAAATAGTGCCATTTGCAACAACATGGATGGATCTTGAGATTATCATGCTAAGCCAAACAGGTCAGACAGTAAAAGTTGAGAACCATATTTCACTCATGTGTGGGATATAAAACTGAAAGCAACAAAGAAACAAAACAGAGACTCATGGACAACAGTTTAGTGGCTACCAGAGGAAAGAAGAGGGAGGGAAGAAGGCAGATAATGGTAAAGGGGATCAAATACATGGTGATGGAAGTAAATTAAACTTTGGGTATTGAACACACAATGCAATATACATATGATGTATTATTGAATTGTATACTTGAAACCTATATAATTTTATTAACCAATGTCACCCCAATAAAAGAAAGAGAAAAAAAAAAGAAACAAAAGTTAAAAGAATCACAAGAACTGAATCTGCTCTTGTTCCAGTTCTTGAAAGTAGAGTAGATCCACATTATGTATAATGTAGGCATAGCCTTAAAAATTCAGAAGGAGGCAATGAGTAGACAGTTTTAAGAATTGTTTTTAACTAGACTTATTGGGGAGATCATTTCATAAGTTATATAAATGTCTAACCACTATGCTTTATACATGAAATATTGAATGTCAACAGTAATTTAAAAAATTTTAATTTAAAAATGAAGAAAAACATTGTTTTTAGACTAATTTACTTTATTATCCTTTATTCTCATATGAACAAAGAGCTAGATTTGAATTTCATAAAAACACAGTACATCATGTTCAATTTTTAAACTTTTTATCTTGAAATAATTATACATGAACAGGTAGATGCAAAGATAGCTTCTTGTAAACTTCGGTTTCCTCTGATATTTGCATCTTACATAAGTACAGTACAGTATCATTCTGTGAACACAGTAAACAAATTTGTATCCAAAATCTTGAGAAAATGTTTCTACCCAATAGCTGTCACTGTACTGGAGATTCCTGTAAACATGATCTAAGAAGCTGGCTACCAGCAGGTGGTTGACAATCAAATCTGTGCACCTTAACCTTCACCCTAGTAAAGGAAAGGAAGATATAATGGTACAGAAGAAATTTCCCAGGATTCTAATCATAGTCTGTGATAAGATTATTCCTATTGCTAAAAACCTGGAGGCCATCTGTTAGTTCCCAAAGTCTGACATTTTTCTTCTGGGGGATGCTACAGGAGAATATGAAGCATGGAATATACTTATCATTTCAACTGAAATCCAGTATTCTCCACTTACCATTATTTCCCACTAAGAAATATTTACTTAAGTTTTACTTTCATTAACAGCCTTTTAAGAATCAAATGTGGAACTTTAAGAAAACACATAATGTAAGAATCACTGCTGTGAAGGCCAGTAAAATCTTCATTCTTCACAAATCTTGGAAGTGAGAATAACTATTTCCATCTGAAGAGAACTTACGGAGTTAAGTGACTGCACTAACTTCACACCCTGTTTATCAGCAGATTAGAGACTTAAACTTTGTGGGGATGGTTATTGTGTACAGTATTTAATCATCCTGAAAAAACTCATTAGATATGTTCTCCCCATAATCTAAATCTGTATTTGTTTTTATAACTTATCACCATATTTTAGATCAGTGGTATGTTATTTTATAATTTTAAAATTGTATGTGTAAAGATTTATTCTATATGCTCATAACAATTATGCATAAAACTTTTGAGAGCATAATAAAATGTAGATGATCTGGTTGCAACACAGTAAAACAGGAACCTGCCCCAAGACAATGTCAGACTTAATGATTGCAAGACAGGCTTGGTATTAATATGGTCATAGATTCTTTTTTTTTTTATGACTCACTTATAATTTTTAACTTGTTTTTAGAACAAAACAGAGTGGGTACCTATCACTACAATTATTAAACAATCTCATATGATGCCATAAAGTGGTATGTTACATGCCCTTGATTCAACTCCAACTCCTGGTGACCATATGAATGAATGAACTGTCTCATCATTGGGTTTTCAAGGCAAAAAGAGAAAGATTAAGAAAACAAAATGCAGAAATGTCTTAAAGTACAAAAAATACATAAAAATTAATATGCAATTATAGCAAGGTTGCAGGATACAAAGTTAATGTACAAAAGCTAACTGCCTTCCTACATACCAGCAATAAACAAAATTAAAATCAAAATATCATTTACATTAAGACCAAAAATTAAAAGAAGTTCCTCCACAGGTACCAGCATGGTGACATACAGAAGGTCTGTGAAGACATATCACTGACATATTTTGAAACACAGGTTGAAAGTCAATCAAATGTAGCCTTATCAAATAATCTAAAATAAAAATATTTTATAAACCAATGATAAGTAGGCTTTTCCATAGATGTCCTTGCTTCTTTGACATCCATTGTCTCAGGAAGAATAAATAATTTTGACTTACTCTGAGGAGTGTAACATTTGATTTGATTAATCTTCAAGTGGGACTAGACTTAGTTTTCCCTAGTAAGAATTCTCTAATGCTAGCACATTGTGAAACCTACTTAAACAACTTACCACACTCACTATAATTGTAAGCATTTCCTCCAGTATGAAATCTTTGGTGAATCCTGAGGCCAGGTCATGGCCTGAAGGCCTTGCTACATTCTTTTGTAGTTTCTTTCCAAATATAAATTCTCTCATGACCCCAAAGGTGCGAACATTTAATAAAAGCATTATCACAGCCTCTGCATGTGTATCTTCAACTCTGTGTATATTCTGATGCCTACTGAGGCTTGAGTACTGCTTGTAGGTTTTACCACATTCACGACATTGGGAAGGCTTCTCCCCAGTATTTGATGAACTATAAGGCTTGAATTCTGACTAAATGCTTTGTCACATCTGTTACATTTATATGGTTTCTCTCCAGTATGTATTTTCTTATGTAGAGTAAGGTTTGAACTCCCAGTAAAGGCTCTGCCACACTCGTTACATTTGTAAGGCTTCTCTCCAGTATGAATTCGCTCATGACCCCAAAGGTGTGAATGTGTGGTAAAATCCTTACCACATTCATTACATTTGTAAGGTTTCTCTCCAGTATGGATTCTCTTATGTTGAGAAAGATTGGAACGCTCAGAAAAGGCTTTGCCACACTCAGTACATTTATAAGGTTTCTCTCCAGTATGAATTCGCTCATGACCCCAAAGGTGAGAACATATCATAAAATCCTTACCACATACATCACATTTATATGGTTTCTCTCCAGTATGGATTCTCTGATGCCTCATGAGGTTTGAGAACCTGGTAAAGGTTTTGTCACACTCATTGCATTTGTAAGGTCTCTCTGCTCAGAATGAATTCTTTGATGATTAGCTAAGATTGAACAATGGCTAAAAGCCCTCCCACAGTCATTATATTTGAAAGGTTTTTCTCTAATGTATGTTTTCTGGTGTTGACTAAGCAATGAAGCATATGTAAAAATCTTACCATACTTATTACAAATGTTGGTTTTTACACTAGGAGGAATTCTTTGAAACAGTGAAACTGAGGAACAATATTTGATAGACTTCTCAACTTGATTATATTCATAAATTTTCTCTTTAGTTTGAAATCTCTGCAGTTCAGCCAGATGGGAATGAAAGCTTAATCCGAGCTTATTTTCCAAATATTTTATATACTTGTTTCCTGAATAGGCTACACTATTTTTTCATTCCTTTTCCCTTATATATGACTTGTCATGTTTATAATATTGAGACACACTTCTTCTTACAGAACCATTTTGCTTGACAGGGAAATTGTTCCAAGGTTTATGATGTTGTCAATCTCTTTTACCAATGTGAGTTTTGTAACGGATTGTAGGAACTCCTTCATAATTTTTTTCTTCACATACCCACTGATTCTCAACCTTGTGCATATTTTGCTGGACTTCCCTGAAATCAAAATCATTGAAATCGTGACTTACAGCTCTTTCTAAAATCAATATTTGAAATAATTCTCCATTACTAATGTCTTCTTTTGGTGATAATTCTTTGATCACACATCTAGTAGAGATATCTGTAAGATATGAATAATCAGAGGCTTCCTATTAACCAGAGTGGGAAGATGAAGAAAGGGAATTTTTCCACAGGCATCCCAAAACACACGCCACTCACAGGAGATATATGGGTGTCTCACACTGGCGAAAAAAATAGATGTTAAAGCTAATTGTTTAATACTTATTATATACAACATTTAAAACAACACTTAAAGAATAACAAAATATTCCTCTGAATACTTCTTACAAACTATATCCATGCAGAAAGGCATACTGCAACAATAACAATTAGTGTGCTTTGGTTATACTACATAATATATGCTAAAAATTATTAATCATAATAAACACTAACAATTTAGTTACTCAAGACAAATCCAGCAGGAAATAATATTTATAAACATATATAATATGTATAACACATATACATATAAAAGGAACTCATCCATAAGAACAAAAGGACTTATATTTCAGAAAGTGAATGCAATTTGGGAGTTAGAAAATATGAGAATCACTAATTTTGAAATAAGAGCTTCAGGTAAATATATAAAATTATAAAGATTAACAATGGGGAAATGTGACATCAAAAATGGCAAAGCAGAGAACTCCAAATGTACTTCCTTCTATAAAAGCAGGAAATGAACTAACAAAAGCTGTTAGAATCTACTTTAAAAGAACTCTAGAAATTAATCAAAGGATTCCAGTAACCAGTCATACTCTTAACCATAAAAAAAGGCAGGTGTTTTAACTTACCCTGACCTTATCCTCTATTCCCCAGTTGGCAGTGGCCTTGAAGACGGCAGCCTGTAACCTGGTACAGGCTCCCAGAATCAGATAGGACAAAACAGAACTTATAAAGAATTGTAGAACTTTTTTTTTTTTTTAATCTGCCTGCTGACTGCCTGAAAGAATGGCGCAAAGTGCTTGCCTTTATTTGGCCTACCTCAAACAATTACCTAGGTGAAAGTGCTAACCAGGACGTACTTGTCAAAAACATTTAAAAGTAAATGTACTTGCCACTGCCATCCAGAGCAAAGCATAACAATAGAGGCATACAAGAGACAACCTGAAAACCCTGAGAAAAACACTGCGGAGTAAGTTGCATTGGGAAATAAGAACTTTGAAAATCTCCCACATATTTCAATAATGAAGATGGTTATGGGCATGGCCATGACTGGACACATGAGAAAAGACCTGAGAATCCCCTAAGATTTTACCTCTGCTAATCATCATATTCTATGCAAGCAGGAATGAAAGGCTAAGGCAGAGTTGTAAACCTCTTGCCTGAGTGCTCATGGCATTCCCCAACATATTTACCTTGCTGCCCAAACACATGCAGAGCTCATCTATAGATTGCAGGTGGTTTTGTTTTTGGTTCCTGGGGTTTAAGGATATCTGTCAAATTACTAGCTGACCAATAAGCTAACCAGAATTCAGTGGCCAAATACAGCAAAAACAACATAAAACATAAAATTAGTTGAGAACAAAACCTGGGAATGAGAAAATTATGATTTCCAAAGTTTCAACGTCTCATTTTTAACAAAAAGTTACAAAGCAGGAAAAGCAACAATAGAGTATGACCCTACAGAAAAATAAATAACAGAAATTGTCCTTAAGGAAGCCCAAAATTTGGACTTACCAAATAAACATTTTAAATCAACTATTTAAGCTAAAGGAAATGATGGACGAAAAATTAAAGAAAATCAGAAAAGCAGTTTTAAAACAAATGAGAATATCAATAAAGAGAGATTATAAAAAGAAACTAAACAGAAATTCTAAACAGAGCTTAAAGATAAGAAAACCAAAATGAAAAATTTCTTAGTGGTATTCAACATCACATTTGATCAGGCAGAAGAAAAAGTTAGCAAATTTGTGAGTAGATTACCAGTTGAAATTACCCAGTCTGAGGAGCAGAAAGAAAAAAGACTGATTATAAATGAACAGAGCCTAAAGACCTATGAATACCATCAAGTAAGTCAATATATAAATAATGAGAATACCAAAAAGGAAGGAGAAAGAGGAGGCAGAAAGAATACTGGAAGGAATATGGTCAAAAAATTTTTTAATGTGAAAAAAGACATGAATCTACAAATCTAAGAACTTAATGAACTGAAAGAGGGGTAAACTCAGAGATCCACACTGTAACAAATTATAATCAAACTGTTGAAAGGCAAAAGTAGAGAAAGAAATCTTGAAAGCAGCAAAGAAGAAGGTATTCATTATATACGAAGGATCCATAGGAGATTAAAAGCTGATTTCTCAGCCAAAACCATGGATCCAGAGACAATGGGATAACATATTTAAAATGTTGACAGAGGGGAAAAAAAAGGCCAACCAATTGCATCTCCAGCAAAACTGTCCTTTAAAAATGAGGGAGAAATTAAGACTTCTAAGGTAAACAAAAGGTGAGGGAGTTTCTCACAACTAGACTTGCCCTACAAGAAATAAAAAAGGAAACACTTCTTAATTTCTTCTATTGCAGACCAATAACCCTTATGAATGAACATGATACAAAAATCCTAAACAAGATACTAGCCAAATGAATATACAGCATATTAAAATTATACATTGTAAGTAAGGAAAAGTTATTCCAACAATCCAAGGGTGGTTAGTTGAATATACGAAAATCTATCAATGTAACAGCCTACATTAAAAGTAAGAATGCAAAAAAGAAAACTTACATTATCATCATATTGTATGCAGAATAGACATTTGAGAAAATCCAGAACTGTTTCAGAACAACACTAACGATAATAAAGAGAAATGAATTTCCTCAACCTGATAAGGATCAGTTATGAAAAATTCATAACTAATATCATAGTCAATGATGAAAGAATAAAAGCTTTACCCCTAAGATATTAAATAAGACATGTCTGCCTCTTTCACCACTTATACCAACATTGTACTGGAAGTGCTACCCAGAGCAATTAGGCAAGAAAAAGAAAAAAAAAGCATACAATTAGAAAAGAAAAAGGAAACTTATCTCTATATGCAGATAACAGAATCCTACATGTAGAACATTTTATAAAACACAAAGACAAAAATCTACTAGTGTTAAAAATGTCAGTAAAGTTGCAGAACACATGAGAATTAGTTGTGTTTCTTTACACCAATAATGAACACTCTGAAAGAACATTTAAAAAATAATTCCATTTATAATAATATTCAAAAATAAAATATCTAGGAATAAATTGAACCAAGAAAGTAAATGTTTTCATGTAAACTGAAAACTATACAATAATGCTGATAGAAATGAAAAAAGATCTAAATGAAAGACATTCCATATTTATGAATTGAAAGATTTCATATACTTAAGATGGTATTAGTCATCAAAATGGTCTACTGATTCTATGTAAACACTATCAAAATTCCAAGACCCTTTTTTGGAAAAATGGAAAAGATCAAATTCACATGGAACTGCAAAGAGCCCTGAATAGTCAAGACAATATTGAAAAAGACATGAAATATACAGAATAGAGAAATCCAAAGGGACGGAACACAGACTGGCAGTTTCCATGGACTGGAGACAGAGGAAAATGTGGAGAAACTGCTTAAGTGGTGATAGATGCTAATGTGGAGTGATGGGAATGTGGAACTAAATAAAGGTGGTAGTTGCACGACTGGTAAATGCCATAATGCCACTGAGTGGTTCACTTTCAAATGGTTCATTTTATGTTATGTAAATTCCACCTTAACAAAATGTTTTTTAAAAATAACTAAAATCTAAGTGATTGATTTCAGAATATATTTTTTAAATAGATATTTATAAATTATGATATGTTAAAATTTTGAAGCTAAGTCTCTTTATACTATAAAAAAATAGTGTCTCTTTTGCTGGCCTCTAATTAACAAATTCTATCACTGAAACATTTAACATAATCCTTCACATGAAACAGACATATCTAGTTCTCTTCCAACAACTACTTAATCAAAAGCACAGGAGTAAAACCAGGAAATCAGAAATTTTAAAGTTTTGCCACAAGCTTTTGTGCTTGTTTAATTTCTAGAACATCCACTAACCTAGTATGAATTGGGAAGTCATCTGAAGAAACGGGAAGTTTAAAATCCAGACAACACATCATACAGCTTTTCATTTCTGAATCAACATTGCTTTACTCTTAGTTCCCAAGAGACTCACAAGAGAAAATGCAAAGATACACAAAGGCAGATCCTAATTTCTAGAAGAAAACTATCCTCACCCAGGGAGAGCAGGTTCCTGTAGTTCTCTGACATCACGTCCCTGTACAAGGCCCTCTGAGCATGGTCTAGGAATTCCCACTCCTCTGGAGAGAATTCTATGGCCACATCCCTGAATGTCAACAGTCCCTGAAAAGAAAACACATTTCATCAAGAAGCCATCAGGAGAGTATTTATCCTCACACAAACACAGAGGAGGAGGAAGGTGTTAAGGGTCAATTAGCTAGAAATGAATGTTCTGATAGAGCCACAATAGTTAATTTTGAGCAAGTCCTATATCCTCAATTTTGCTTAATTATACTTTTCCAACAGACAGTATAAAGTCAATAAATTACTGATGATTTTACAATTTTATTCAAGTCAAAAGAAATATACAAATGAAAAAATTCAACTAAAGGTCATCTGTATATAAGTTTTATACATCAAATGATAGCTAATTTCTAGATGAACTACAACATAAGTAGCATCTCCAGGGAAGACAAAATCCACAGTAGCTTTAAAGAAAGGTGAGAATTGAAAAAATGGCATGATAATTACAGTAAAACTGGGAACTTTGGGATACTTCACATATGGTAAGCATTACTCTAAATGTTTTGTAAGTATGAACTTATATAACGACAGCATTAGAGAAAGGTTTGTTCCCACCTTACCAAGGACCCACTCTTAAGAGTCACAGAGACTCTAAGAAATTCGCCTTAGGTCAAACAGTTAATAAATGACAGAACCAGCACTTGAACCAGGTGGTTTGCTTTAGAATGGAGCCTATAGTTATCACAGTTAAGTAATAGAAGCAATGTTAAAAGTATGTTGACAGAGTTGTTTACTAAGAAAACCTGAAACTTTAAGGGTGAAAACTCGGAACTGACTAAAAGGTCACTATATATACACGTACACACATGCATACACACAGTGAGTTATTGTTACTGCTATTAACTCATAAACATGGTAGTATAGAAAAAAATTTAAGGCCATGCAAACACATAAGAGATACTTTTGAAGGTTAAAAAATGTTATTTATATGCACATCACGAGTTCCTGCTCACATACACAAGAGTGCACACAATATACACACCGATATTAACCAAAATAAAAGTAGTAGTCTCTTGACATTTTTTTTTTGATAAATCTTCATTATCTATCTTCTTTTACTCATGCATTCTTGATATAATGAACATGTATAAATTATACTTAATTTAAATAAGATGGTCAACATTATTATTCTCAGCCTATTTACCAAAAAAAAAAAAAACCTGCAGAAAGTGAAAAATATACCTAAAACACATTTAACTTGAATCTTCATTAAATCCATATATGTAAATACCACAGAACCTGCATGGAGACTGAGGGAAGCCCCTGGGGTGGATGCAAGCAAATAGGTCAGGAGGGTAATTTAGAGTAAGAGATTATCAAGTCCAAATGCCATTTCAGGACAGAGAGGACAGAACAAAGAATGAGAAAATGAATTCACCTGAGAAAGAGTCATTCCTGACTCCTTGTTCTCTCTGCTTCTTCTTCCTCTGGGCTTCTTCCTTAGGCAAGGTGAGTCTTGAGACATCAATCCTGAGTGTCAAAAAATTGCTACTTGATGCTGAGTCTATATACCCTATTCTGTGCCTCAACCACACACACAGCACCTCAAAATGTAGAAGAGACAGTCCTTTGCTGCACACAGCCACAGGAGGGATTCAGGGACAGTGAACTCCTACCTGCAAATCAGAGTAAGGTTTCTGACCCCTTTGTTCACAACTCACTCCCCTCCTGGGAAACCCTCATACAAGCTACAGCTGTAGGGATCTTGGCAGGACTGACCTTCCCCTTGAAGTCACAGACCCATCCTCACCAAACCCCGTGCAAAGGGCAGCCCTCACCTCTCTCTGGATTAGGGGCTGGTTTCAGTCCTCAGAAATGAATGAGCCCTGGGTACAGATTAGGATCACTTGTGGCACTTTAAACACCACTGAAGCTGAGCCTCATTCAGCTTTGACCATAAGGAAAGAAATCTCTGAGGACTAGGCACAAGCTATGTCTGTAAATGTCTCAGCAATCCAACATGAAGATGGGACTGAGCACCACTCAAAGGAGGCACCTCCAGCACACTCCTCACCAGTGGCTCGGCTCTTTTTGGGAGCCCCGTCCCTAGTATCCAGACAGTGGAAGGGGAAGGAGCAGAAACAGGAAGAGCAGGCAATACAGGCCAGGGCTGGGAGGAATGTGGATGGAATGTTAAAGAGGGGTCAGAGAAGACCTCACAGAGAGGTGTGGTATCAGAATAAAGAGCTGGGGAAGGAGTTCACCATGTTCATCTGAGGGGTCAGAGGGTTCTAGGCAGAGCGGCCGCAGTGGGAAGGCCCTGAAGTAGTGACCCTGGACCCAGAAAAAAGACATTTGTGTGGCTCAATCACAGGGAGGTGCGGGGGTGGGGGTGGGTGGGGGCAAGCAGGCTTGGTCACAGATGAAGGGGGGCGCGGGGAGCAGGTCAGGAATGGCTATAGTGTTCTCTCCATCCATGTGATTTTGGAAAATGTATTCCCTCACCCATCTTAATACCTAATTCTTTTTAAAATTTATCTTAAATAAAACATGTAGAAATAATGTAATAATTTATATATTTTAAAACATGCCAAGATGGTCACAGAAGCCCTAGGAAGTATAACACTGCTCTTAAGTAGAATTTGGAGGACGGCAGGGGAACACAATTGGGGAGTTCAGGTCATGTTTGGACATTTTAAGGTGGAGATGCCTATTAGGTGCTCCAACAAAGATGTCAGGAACACAGCTGGACTGCTAATATAATTCTGGAGTTCAGCAGCGAGATGAACTGGAGATGAGAAACTGGGAGATGTCAGATGTTTAAAGCCATGAACTAGGATAATATAGAAAGTCACTGGGTGTAGGCAGAGAAGGAGTCCGAGACTAAGGTATGGGGGCCCTCCCCTAATCAGAGACAAGAGATGAATAAAAACCAGCAGAAAAAACTGAAAGGGAACGAGAAGAAAACTGAAACAGATGGACAGATATATAATAGATAAGAATTATATTTAAATAGTGGGATGTCCTGAAAGCCATGAAAAAAAAAAGTTAAAGGAAGATGTGATCAGTTGTTCAACTTGATGCTTATAGGTCAAGACTAGGCCTGTGAATTTCTAAACCACTACTGGATTTAGAAATGTGGAGGACAAGACTGCTGCTAACAAGGCAAGTTATCAGTAGAACAGCAGATGAGAAAATGACTGGATGGGGTTTAAGTGACAAGTGGAAGCCTCTTTCCTTCTAGTTTTCATCACTCTTGTTGGGCTGGGACCTATAAGACTCTGATTACAACTGTCACTCTCTCCACACACAGACACACATGTAATATTGCCAGTCATTTCAGGGATCACTGTCACTCAGTTCCTGGTCTCGTCCATCAACTCCATTTTGCAGGTTGGTTCACTGAGGCAGAGGAAGTCTTTTTTTCCAATTCACCTAGAGAACTTCTGACTTGAATGAGAACTGAATTTAGAAAAAGAGGCCTAGATGAGGTAGTGGGCAGTTTGTCCTTATCTCATTTCCTTTTTAAAAATTCCGCTTTCATCTTTATTTTACCTTAGCAAAAGAAACTTATTTTGCAGTTTTAATCACATTGGTCCCAAGCATTTCTCTTTTCCAGGAAATCACAGTGATGTATTAAAATATAAAATGATGAACACAGACTTTTGTGTTGAAAACCTGGAAAAACAGTTAGCTTTGGAAATATGCCGATAGAATTACTTCGCCATGAATAGATGAGCTCTGTGGAACAAAGTTTCACATCGATCCAGTCCATCCTTCAACATTTTTGGACAAGACGGACTTGAGGGGAACATTTACTTTGTAGCTCACAGCTAATTCAACAAATCACAGAGGGGAGGAAAAAAGCTGCTGAATACTAGACTGATTAGCTGAACTAGGTCCTGAGTGTTAAGATCACAGGCGTCCTTACCAAGCGCACACTGACATGGCCTCACGTTATTTACTAAGTAGCAACAGATGTTTCAACATATGATAAATAGAAAGAATGCAGAGCTTATAATATAGACATATTACAAAGGGAAATCAATTTGGGATTTTTTTTAAATGTAATGACTTCTAGAGTGAGTCTTTTAAAAAACTGAGACCACATCATACTTATAACAGAATGATAAAGCTGGTTATGAGATGCCAAAGCTTATTTCAGAAGTAAATGACTACAAAGCAGCAGAAATTCAATAGACTGATTTATTTCAATATGCTTTAAAATACAAGCAGTAGAAAGAAAAAAGTAAACCCATTTAAAAGAAATAAAAGAGCAACATTTTTAATATTCCTTGAAAAAGCATCATTTGGTGACAGACTCAGTCATTTCTTGTCCCAGTTCACTTCCCTCTTGCTATCCCAGGAAATGAGACGGGACCAATGACTGTGACAAGCCTCTTCCCTCTGGCTGAATAAGGGTTGCAAATGGAAGCCATCTGGTGATGCAAACAATTATAAAATGTGCGAGCCTTATAAACTGGAGTTTTATAATTCTCATCTGTAAAACTGAAATAATTAAGCAAATGTTAAGTTTAATAGATTATAAAGCCACAAGTCAATATATCACAACTTAATCATCCACATCCCATCAACTCACCAGTCGTCCAGATGTTTCCCTTTTTCCTGTTATGGATTTCTTCTTATCAACCTGTTTATGTCTATTTCCTGCTTCTCTCCACTGTTGTCCTTTCCTGTTTCCCCTCACTTCTCCCCTGCTGTTTCCCCCTACATCTGCTCAGTGAAACTTTATCTCCTAACCACACTCTTCGACCGTCTAAAGTGCTTTGCCTTTTGTGGGCCCCACTCCTGCTAACCTAGGACCCCCTCCCTTTTTGCTCTCCTTCATCCCTCTAGACCTCCTCCCTTTCCTCTGTATTTTCTATTTTCTCTCTTCTCTTGCTACTTTCCCTGACTTTCACTCTATTGCTTTACAAGTGCCCCCCATATCGACAATTTTGCCGTCTCTTAGGACCCTCTTACTGATCTTTTTTCCCTCTCATTTGTCTATTTCTCTCATTCTCAATCTCTCCTGTAATCTCCCTCACACCCCATTCTGCCGCTTTCCTGGCATCCCCTTCGCAGTCACTGCTTCCACAAAGCCCCTTCCGGTGTGGGGGAGGTGACGTGTTCTTGTGACACCCGTGGTCTTCCCTCCTGAACCCCGCCCCGCTGAAAAGTGTACTGTTCCTGGACATCGGGTCTCTTATTAAATAGAGGCGGGGAGACGGCTGCAGAATCCCAGGCCGGGGAAAACTCAGGGCCTCTACAGGCCGAGAGTGGCAAGGGCTGGGGTAGGGGCGCAAAAAGTTTGAGTCTATCTCCCAAGACTTTAAATAACACAGGGTGGGAGAATTGGCCAGTGACGGATTTTAAGCAAGAAAACAATACGGCAGACGGTATCTAGCAGTCTGAAGTGGGGAAGATCACAAAAGAAACGGCCTCAGAGTTTATCCGGAAACTGGGACCCTCCGCACCGCTGCGGACGTCAGGGCTCGGGACGTCTCGCCGGGACGCCTGGACTCATGTAGAAGGCGCAGGTATGGGGATTTCGACTTCCCTAGAGATGCTCAGGCTTCACGTGTGTAGGACTGTGAACTGCGACGCTAAGTTTTTAACCAGAAAAGCCGAAAGTTACGAACGGCCACCTAACCTTCCTTTCGCCCCAGCCGCTTCCGCGATGCCGGTAAAGAGAGGCCGGGGCCTGGGCGGAGTTCTTCTGGCCGGGAGTGCACCGCGGAGAGAGCGGTGCGCAGACCGCGGCGGGGCGGGACCAGAGGGAGGGTGAGGTGGGGCAGGGGAAGGGCGGAGCTTGGGAGGGGTCTGGGCTCCGCTCCGCCTTGTTCTCCCCAACCTCTTTCAAGTTTGGAAACTTCTGAATTTCTTTCTTGTCCAATGGAGCAGGCTTCCCTGCCAATTTTAAGCTGATGTTTCAGACAGTTTAAGGTAAAAGCTTAGAGTTGGTGTGGGCCCCTTATGTTGAAAGCTAAGATGTTTACTTTTTTTTTTTTTTTTTTGCTATTTCCTTTATTTGGAAGTTAAATATGATTAAATTAAAAGAGGAGTCTATATGCATGCCTTATAGGCAAGGGGAGGAGTCTGGTGTCTTTGTATCGTGATAACTTAGCTAAGCTAGAACTACACTTCCCGGAATTCTTTCCCTGCATAGTTTTAATAGCAAAGAGAACTTTGCCAGGAATTTGGAAGGTGGAAGTGAAGCAGTGGCCCTATTTTTCATATTTAAGAAGTTCAGGGCTAGTGACCTCATTGGTATGAGGCAGCAGCTGGTCTCACAACTCCAGCTGCTGTAGATATCCTTGGGGAAACAGCAGGACCTGCAACTCCTCCAGATTGTTGTTCTCTTTCAGCTTCTCTGAACCTTCATTTCAGCCAGTTGCATGCAATTCCATGTGTAATGTAAGTACACCAGCTCTCTGACACGTCTCCCGCATCATCCAGATAGGAGGCTTTGAGGCAGACAGACTAATAGAATCGGAGATCCAAATTTCTTTTGCTTTCAGCTGCTCTCCAGTAAAACTTCCCGCCACCAGCCTTTCCTTTCTCTTCATCCGGGAGCATCCACCCTTCCTGGTTCAAGATATTTCTGTTTTAACAAGCTGAAGAAGATTTTAGTCAAAAGTTTTTGCGAATGGGTGGAGACGCGCCTCTCGGGGGAGAAGCGAGAAGGGCTCCGCAGCCTGGGAACGCCGACCTTGATGGGGACTCAGTGTTGGGCGATGACTGGATCCAAGAAAGCGTCCTGCAATTAGAATTTAATTTAAGCATTTTACTGGAGGAAGGAGTGTGATTGTCTGTGTAGGAGATGCAAATTTAAAAGTAACATTAAAACTCACCTATGCGAAATATGCCATTTCATACCGACGTCTATCATGACATCATTTTCATTTCTATTCCCCATTCACCCTGTGCTGACCCTGTGCTCAGTTCCATTGATTTTCATAAAGACAAGACCTGGGGTGCAGGAGGTGGAGGGATGAGACATATAATAATTTAGGTTACTTGCCGGAACCCACCAGACGGAGTCGAACAGTCCTGAGTGGGGGAGCGAGGGTTAGGAAAAAAGAGAAGAGAAAAAGAGTTCGGGAGGGCATACAGTCAAAGCTGCAGCACCGAGTTTATTTAACACAGTATACTTATACAACTTGAGTACGTGACAAAATGCTCGAAACAAAACCACAAGTATCCAGAAACAATAGCTGAGATTAACACGAGGCGGAGAGAAACCTCCTCCCTTGGAGTCCCAGGAACTGATAATTCTCCTCCCTTCGGAGTTCCAGGAACTGATAATTCCTTATCAGCAGCAGTGCAGAAGCAGCTTGCAAAGGGCTCCCAACAATTACTAATCATCTTTTTTTAAAGGAAAAAAAACAATAAATTTTACAAAATAGATATAAATTGCTTTGTTCTTTATGTATTCTACACCTGAAGGGAATGATAAATGCAAATATCTTTGAGATAAACTTTTGACATAATTCATTTTTCAATAACTTCTAAATATAATACAATTTCAAACTGACATTATACAAGAGTAGAAAGAGTATTTTTCTATATAAATATTATTTTATATTTTAGCTCTTTTGTTCCCTATTTCTGATATTGTCAGATGTAGATAATAAATCCTGTCAAGTATAGACACTCTTTAGAAGACAATTGGTTTTCACCTAAAGAATACTCTTGCAATATTTCTAGTGGCATTTGATAGGGGAGTCTATCCTCTTTTACATGAACCCTGAAGAAAATAAAGCTAGATTATCAAATTTCCGAAGGTCTCATTTATACCTTTAATAATCATTAAGGCAATATCCATGAGCTAATATCCATCATAAAAAATGTTTCTCTCAGATACCTAGATGTGGAAGATTTCTGTCCAGTCAAAATTTTAATGAGATAAAGGCATTTTGGATAAAAAGGCTTTTAACATATATTAAGTTTATAAGGTCTCCCTGCCATATACATATGATGTTTCATAAGTTTTAAGCACTGGTTATAGACTTTGGATGTAAAGTTTGAACATCATTACTCATAAAAATTGTAAGATTTCCCTCCAAAATTAGTATTATGGTTATTCTCCCAAGGACTGAATTTTGGATAAGAACTTTGTCACACACATTATATTTTTATTTGTCTTACATGTATATTTATTGAAGTTTAATAATGTCTGAGTCTTGGTTAAATACGTTGCCCAATTCATATTTTAAGATCTTCTCCAGTAAGAATTTCTGATGCTTAGTGAAGTTTCATGCTGCCTAAAGACCTCCCAAATTCATTATATTTGTAAAGTTTTTCCCTAACATGTATAACTGTGATACTTGGTTATCAATGAAGAATGTATCAAAACTTTCCCATCTTTATTGCAAATATTGTTTTTGATACTAGGAAGGATTCTTTCAATTTGTGAAACTAAGGAGCCATTCTGATAGATTTCTTCACTTGATTACACTTATAATATACATCCTCAGTTTTAATCTCTACAGTTCACTCTGATGTACCTGAAAGCTTAATCCAATCCTTTTATCAAGTCATTACATGTACTTGTTTTCTGAACACGTTTTTTTTTTCTTTAAATGCAATGTTGGGAATAGATTTGAGGATCCTTAGAAGATAGATTACTGTATTGCGTAATA
This sequence comes from Eidolon dupreanum, assembly GCA_028627145.1. NCBI lineage: Eukaryota > Metazoa > Chordata > Mammalia > Chiroptera > Pteropodidae > Eidolon > Eidolon dupreanum. The sequence goes on along the minus strand of CM053508.1, from coordinate 96,467,843 downwards.
TCATTAACCAGCCATTTTGGCACAAAAGAGATTTCAACATGGGCACCCGTGTTCACAAGCAAATAAATACATGGCTGGTGAAAATTTCCATCAAACTCAGAACAGCTGTGGAAAGTCAAATGTAGGTGAAAGTCAAGAACCCATTTTGTTTATGGGGAGTTTTGTTGCTTGTAAAATTTACAAGGGAGTGAAATGAACATATTCTCAAGAAGAAAAGGAGTATTTCATCAATCACTGAAGTTTCGGACATGTTTCCTTGTAATAAAAACAGATGCAAATTATTTGATTATTAAGGACTTTGAAATTATTGAAGTCTTCTAAAATTTGAAAAACAAAAACAGATACTACATTTTTAAACACACATGAAACACACTGAATTTCCACTATCAAATAAAAAATCTTGATTTATGTAAGGAGAAATTTTATACAAAAGATTATTACAATAAAGAGAATGCTCTGATTACAGCATCTACACAGGTCTTGAGTCAGACAGAAAAGGGCTATTCTTTTATAGATAGGAGTTGAGGCTAGAAAGAACAGGGGGTGGTGGAGATAGCATGACCTACAGTTGATCAGAGACTATTTTACCCTGAGATGGCCTAGTCTTAGGATAATACTGCTCAAGGATGAGACATGGTTACAAGCATTTGGTTCCAACTGATCAGTGGGAACAGCTAATAAATTATGAGACAAGAAATGGGAATTTGTAATGTTTGTGCTTGGCTTTTTTCTAGGTAAATAAGCGGGCTATCCACACATCCTATCTAAGTAATATAAGAGTGGATGATTCTGTTTCCTTGAACACAAAGCCTTGGGGGGAACTTCTTTAACTGTTGCTGGATTCCAGAATGACAAGGATCAGATAAAATCTAATATCGATTATGACACCAGAGTTCATAAAAGATAATAAATACAAATGTTATATTAGAAAAAAAAGGAACACTAAAATCCTAAACTAATAATAAAAATGAACTTGCTCAGAAATCCCAGTGTACATGTCTTTGAATGGCATTGAAGGGCCCTGCATCTTTATAATGGCTATGTTGTATCTGTCCCTGTCACGTATACAAGACATCATGGAGTTTTGAAAGCTGTTGCTCTAAATTACTAAAGTCAGAGGTCTGTGTAACTGTTCTGTTGAACAAAGAGAATTCAGAAATTATTTTAGAAAAAAATCCTTTTTCTTTGTTTATTCATCTGTTGCTCATGGAAAGAATCTACAAACAACATCATGAATTCTTATGGTCATGATTAGACAATAAAAGGAATGATTAAAATGTCAGACCCATGAAACATTCAGCACCTTAAATTATCCTAGTATCCTCTCTTCTACCAGCTGAGCCCTGTCAAAGACATATAGGAGAGGAAGTTCTCTCCACCCCCTCATCTTCCCTTCCTCTTCCTCATTCCAAGGTTTCTGTTCGATGATTTAGTTCACAAACTTCATTACTTCCTGGTTTTCGCTTCTATTTAAAGCTGAAACTTCTCATAAAAACATGAGATTTCTAAGGCATATCAATAGTTTTCAAAATATTTTTATTTTAATCTCTAAAGAGTTCAATAAAACTATTTACCATTTTATATTTTTTAAGATGACATCTAAATTTTTACCCTAAAGTATAATAGTTACAGGAGACAAATCTTAAGAATATAAAAAATGTGTGTAAGTACAAAACTTATATCAGTCTTAAATGGAAATCTAACAGCCACCATTATCCATGAAAAATAGACTGCTTAACACAAATTTTACTTATTTAAGTCTAAGTTAGCAATGCATGTAGGACACACAATTAATTTAGGCACATTTCTTATCAGTTAAGATGCAGTAAATTTTAGTTCAGAGAGAATATTGACATCTAAGAGATCTGCACCAGAAGGGAAAGTGCTTCCACCTCTAGGGCTGGCAGGTGGACTATTTGTCAATTTTGTTATACACACACACACACACACACACACACACACACACACACACACACACACATATATAAATAAATAAAATACATTTATTATATATAATAAATATGTATACACACACACATACACACCTTAGTTTCCTTAATCTTTACTTTTTTCCCCCCTTCGTCTCTATTTCATTTATTTTTGCACTGGTCTTTGTTATTTTCTTTCTTCTTCTAATGTGGTCCTTTTTTTTCTTCTTTTTTCTAATCCATTGAGGGTTAAAGTTAGGTAGTTAGAGATATTTTTTCCTTAATGTAGGTATTTATCATTACCAACTTTCCTTTTAGAACTGATATTGCTGCATCCCATAAATTTTGGTATGGCGAGTTTCTATTTTCACTTTTTCAAAATATTGTTTGATTCCTCCTTTGACCCATTATTTGTTGAGGAGTGTGTTAATTTTCATGTTTCTGAATTTTCCACTTTTTATCCTGTTATTTTCCTCCAGTGTCATGCCATCGTGGTCACAGAAGATACTAGCTATTATTTAGTCTTCTTAAGTTTACTAAGATGTAATGTGGCCTAATGTGTTTTGTGATATATCCTAGAGAAAGTTTCATGTGTACTTAGGAACGTGTACTCTGGTTCTGTTGGATGGAATATTCTTTATATGTGTTAGGTTCTTCTGGTCTAAAGAATAGTTTAAGTCCAATGTTTTCATGTTGATTTTGTTTGGATATTCCACCCATTGTTGCAAGTGGGGTGTTGAAGTCCCCTACTATTATTGTATTGTTGTCTATTAATGCCTTTAAATCTGGTAGTATTTGCTTAATATATTTAGTTGTTTCAACATTGAGTGCATATATAGTAACAATTTTTATTACATCTTCAAGGAATGATCCCTTTATTTGTATCTATTACAGCTTTTGACTTAAAATGTATTTTGTCTAATTATAGCTACTCCTGTTCTTTTCATTTCCACATGCATGGAATATTTTTTTCCATCCCCTCATTTTGAGTCTGTGTCTTTAAATCTTGTAAACAGCATATAGCTGGGTCTTTTTAAAAAATCTATTTAGCTGCTCTGTATCTTTTGATTGAATAATTGAATTAATTTATATTCAGACTAATTATTGATAGGTAAGGACTTACTAGAAGCTATCTTATGAATTCTTTCCTGGATGTTTTATAATTTCCTTGTCACTTTCTTCTTTCTTTAGTACTTATTGACTTACTAGACTGGTATGCTTCAATTCCTTTTTTTTCTGTGTATCTACTCTAGGTTTTTGCTTTGTGGTGACCATTAGGTAATCATCATAAAACCATTTTATAGATATAATTGTCTATTTTACACTGATAGCTTAACTTTGATTGCATACAAAATTTTACGTTTTAATCCCCCTCCCACATTTTGTTTTTGATGTCACAATTTAGCTCATTTTATATAGTATATCCTTTGAAATAATGTAGTTATAGTTATTTTTAATACTTTTGTCCTTTAACTTTTATACTTGGAGTGGTTAACATATCACATTATAGTATTATTCTGAATTTGCCTATATACTTAATGTTACAAGGTTTTTTAAAATATATTTTCATGTTACTAATTAAAATTCTTCATTTCTCCTCAAAGTCCAAAGTCCAGGTATCCTCAAAACAATCTCTCAATTTCTTTTCTCTTGTGACTCAGCCATACTTTTGTTTTTCTTTGCATTCCTCTATTTTTGTTGAAAACTGACATTTTAAGTATTATAATGTAGAAATATGGAAATCAGACTCTGCTTCATTTTTAGGATTTGTTGTAGCTTCTTGTTGTGGATTGTAACTTGTTTAGTGCTTTTTCCAAACTAATTTTGCAAAGACTGTCTTTATTATCATGTATGGTCAATATTATCGCTCTTCCATTAGATTAAGTAATCATACTGTTGTTTGACAGATGTCATGAAATTCCCTGAGACAAGGGTGGGGGAGTGGGGGAGTGGGGACAGGAAAAAGGAAATTAGTGTTCCAGTGTTTGCAGATTGGCTCTGAGTTGTGACACTCTTTCAATGCTTAGCCATGCCATTAAACACTCTGTCATCACCTGCACTTTATGCAGAGCCGGAGGAGATAGTTATGGTTTTCCCAGGTACTTTTATTGCCCAGTATATGTAGGCTATTTGAAAAGCCCTTATTCCACACACATCTTTTTTTCTCAGCCTCTCCTCATCATTTTGGTCTTTCTATTGCTTATCCCATTATCCCTTACCATAAGCTGCTATGGCCAATATTTTTGCTTTTATGTGCTGTATGATTCTCACTAAGTTTGTCAATGAGAAAAACCTGTAGAGAATTAGGAAGGCAAAGTGAAGCAGAAATCCTAGCTAGAGTAATCAGGCAAAAGAAAGAAATAAAAGGCATCCAAATTGGGACTGAAGAAGTCAAATTGTCACTTTTTGCAAATGACATGATTCTCTATATAGAAAACACTCAAGATTCCAAAAAAAAATTATTAGAAAAAATAAACAAATATAGTAAAGTTGTGGGATACCAAATCAACATACAAAAATCCACTACAATCCTATACACTAACAATAAAATTTCTGCAAAATAAATTCTTTCTGGAATTGCAACAAAAAGAATAAAGTACCTAGGAATAAACTTAACAAACCATGTGAAAGACCTATACACTGAAAACTACAAGACATTATTCAAAGAAGCTCAAGACACACAAAAATGGAAAGATATTCTGTGTTCATGAATTGGAAGAATCAATATATTTTAAATGGCCATATTACCCAAAGCAATATACAGATTTCATGCAACCTCCACCAACATCCCAGTGGCATTTTTAAAAGAAATAGAGCAAAAAATCCTAAGACTTGTATGGAATCACAAAAGCCCCTGAATAGCCAAAATCATCCTGAGAAAAAGGAACAAGGCTAGAAGTACCACACTCCCAGTCCAGTTGAGAGTGTCGTATAAATTGAAGCTATAATAATCAAAACAGCATGGTATTGGCAGGAAAACAGACACCCACACCAATGGAAAAGAATTGAGACCCCAAAATAAGCCCACATATATATGGGCAAATAATTTCCAACAAAGGATCCAAAAACATACAATGGAGAAAAGAAAGTCTCTTCAATAAATGGTGCTGGGGAAATTGGAAAGGCATATGCAAAAGAATGAAACTGGACTACTATCACCATACACAAAAATTAACTGAAAATGGATCAAAGACCTAAATATAAGACCTAAAACAATAAATTGCATAGAAGAAAACATAGGTATAAAAGTCGTGGACCTTGGTCTTAGAGAGGATTTTATTAATTTGATCTCAAAGGCAAGGGATATAAAAGGAAAAAATAAATGAATGAGACTGTATCAAACTAAAAAGCTTCTGCACAAAAAGAAACCAACAAGACAAAGACGCAACCAACTAAATAGAAGATATTTACAAACAATGCCTCTGATAAAGGGTTAATATCAAAAATATATAAAGAACTCATATAGCTCAACAACAAACAAAATTCAATAAAAAAAATGGGCAGAAACCCTGAATAGACACTTCTTCCAAGTACACATACGAGAGGTCAACAGACATATGAAAAGATGCTCAACTTCATTAGCTATTAGGGAATTGCAGATCAAAACCACCTTACACATATTAGAATTCCTCTTATCAATAAGACAAGTAATAACAAGTGTTGGAGAGGTTGCAGAGAAAAGGGAACCCTATACACTGCTGGTGGGGAGGTAAATTGGTATAGCCAGTACGGACAAAGGTATGGAGGTTCCTCAAAAATTAAGAATTGAATTATCATATGACCCAGCAATCCCTCTTCTGGATGTCCCAAAAAATTTGAAAACATTTGTCGATATTTAAAACAGTATTAGTCACAATGGCCAATACATAAAAACAACCGAAATGTCCTTTGATAGAAGACTGGGTAAAGAAGATGTGGTATACATACACAATGGAATATTAGCCATAAGATGAAATACTGCCATTTGAGACACGACTGGACCTTGAGGATTATCATGCTAAGCAAAATAAGTCAGACAGAAAAAGTTAAGAGCTATACAATTTCACTCATATGTGGGATATAAAACTGAAAGCAACAAATGAACAAGACAAACTTGGCTCATGGACTCAGACAACAGTTTAGTGGTTACCAGAGAGAAAGGAGGATGGGAGAGGTAGATAAAGGTAAAGGAGGCCAAATATATTGTGATGGAAGAAAATTTGACTTTAAGTGGTGAACACACAATGCAATATACATATGATGAATTGTTGAATTGTACACTTGAAACTTATATAATTTTGAAAACCAATGTCACCCCCAATAAATTTAATTAAAAAAAAAATGAAGCAAACAATGTTAATTTCAAGAGAACTCAGTGACCAGATAAAGACTTTGCAAACCCGTCCACTAGATCTAACATATTTAAGGCAGCAAGAAGCAGTAACCTCTCAGAGTTACCCATGATCTCTGGCTTTTTCACCCACCTTTGACTTCAAAAGGTAGTTGCCAGTGACTGTCTCTATAATCCACCAGTCTTTCAGTCAGTTCACTGCTCAAATTCCTTCCAAATTCTTGCCTCAATTTATAATTCTAATTCTCAAATAATTGTATATATCTGTTTTCCTGACCACATACAGGTTGCTACAATCCCTCAGAGTACTATTTCTATGTTTTCAAAACGTAAAAATCTCAACCAGCATGACTGTATTGGTTCCATGGTCCTCCTATTGTTTCATCTGAATGAAGGTATGATTTTGATTATGTTTTAAAATCTGATGCTTAAAAATATTGACTAGATGGGACAATTGGATATCTACAGGGAAAGAGTGAAGTTAGACCTGTATTTCACACCAAATATAAAAGTTAATTCAAAACAGATCAAAGAACTTAATTCAAGAACTATAACTAAAAATACTTAGAAGAAAACATAGGTATAAGTCTTCCTGACATTTGGGTTAAGCAATAGATTCTTAGATATTACACCAAAATTACCAACAACCCCTCCCCAAAAAAAGTTTCATCAAAATTTAAAATGGTATATTAAAGGAAACTATCAAGAAAGTGAAAAGACAATCCACAAAATACTGTGAACCATATACCTGATAAAAGAATATATTTAACCTAAATAAAGAATATTTAAACCCAAAAAGACATTTAAGCCAATTTAAAAACATGCATACCAAATGATAGCTATTTCTCAAAACAAGATATACAATGGTCATTAAATATATATATATGTATATATATATAAAGATGCTCAATATCATTAGTCATTAGAGAATGCAACTTAAAACCACAATAAGAAACTTTATATTTGATGGAATAGCTATAATCAAAAAGATGGAAAATAACAATTGATGAGGAAGTGGAGAAATTGAAACCTTTGTGCATTGCTGGTGGGAATATAAAATGGCATAGCTGCTTTGAAGAAGAGTTTGGCAGTTCCTCACAAAAGATAAAATTGAGTTACCTTACCCTTATGACACAATTTCACTCATACACATATACCCAAGAGAATTGAAAATGTATGTCTAACCCCCCCCCAAAAACAACCAAAAATCTTCTAAATGAATGTTCCTAGAAGTATTGTTTATAAAAGCCAAAGATTAGGAGTCCAAAGAATTTCCTATAATAAAATATTATCTGGCCATAAAAAAGAATCAAGTAATGATACATGTTATAACATGAATAAGCCCTGAAAACATTTCAATTGAAAGAAGGTAAACACAAGAGGTCACATATTGTAATACTTCATTTACATGAAATATCTAGAAGAGGGAGATACATAAAGAAATTATATTAATAGTTTCCAAGGGGTGAAGGTGGGGAGTGCTACAGGGTATAGGGCTTCTTTGGGGGATTATGAAAATGTTCAGGAGTTAGTGCTGATGGTTTTATAAGACTATGACTATACAAAAACCTACTTAATTGTACACTATTAAGGGCTCAATTTTATGGCATGTAATTATATATAAATAAAACAAAAATCTAATCTATTCTCTTGAATTCAGGAAAACATTGATATACTGATTTTGCCCTGTAAGACTGTGGAGATACAGGGCCCAGTATGCACTGTAACAATGGAGACGAGATGAAGATGGCAATGATGGTGGTAAGAAGGGAAAGAATTTGAGAGAGAATGTTAAGGTAATATGAGCATTCCAGTGTGACTTTCAGGGTAGAAATAGGCCCTATCTGTATATTGAGTTTCTAGTTTATCATCTTGTGTCATTCTAGTTCTTTCATTGAACTGAAGACATAAAGGAACTTCTTTCTTAACTTTATTATAGAGCACTGACTTTGTACCTACCATTATTCTATGAACATTTTTATGCTGTAAGTTTCAAATCAACCCATTGATCTATGCATACTCCAAAGTTTTTACTGACCACAGGGATGAAATGTAAATTACATATATAAATTAATTTAAAAGGTCTAGGGAAAAAGTGGTAAGGAAAAATTTTTAAAGAAAATAAAAATGTATGTCCTGAGGGGAAAAAAACAAAGCCAGAGGTATCATATTCTCTGATTTTAAATTATGCTACAAAGCTACAATAATCCAAAGAGCATAGTACTGGCAGAAAAACAGACACACAGACCAATGGAACAGAATTGAGAGGTCAGAAATAAACCCACATGTATATGGGCAACTTAATTTTTGACAAAGGAGCCAAAAATATACATTGCGAGAAGATAGCCTCTTTAATAAATGGTGCTGGGAAAATTGGAAAGCCACATGCAAAAGAACAAAACCAAACTGCCATTTGATACCACGGACAAAACTTAATTCAAAATGGATCAAAGACCTGAATATAAGACCTGAAAAAATAAATTGCATAGAAGAAAACATAGGTATTAAAGTCATGGACCTTGGTCTTAGAGACGATTTTATGAATTTGACCTCAAAGGCAAGGGTGTAAAAGCAAAACTAAATGAATGGGACTGTATCAAACCAAAAAGCTTCTTTCTGCATAGCAAAGAAACCATCAACAAAACAAAAAGGCAACTGACTGAATAAGAGAAGATATTTGCAAACAATACTTTTGATTAGGGGCTAATATCCAAATAAAGAACTTATACAACTCAACAACAAAACAAGCCAATTAAAAAAATGGACAGAGGACCTGAACAAACACTTCTTCCAAGAAGACATACAAATGGCCAACACACATATGAAGATGCTCAACTTCACTAGCTATTAGGAAAATGCAAATCAAAACCACAATTTGATACTACTTCATACCTATTAGAATGGCTATTATCAACAAGAGAAGAAATAACAAGTGTTGGAGAGGTTGTGGGGAAAAAGGAACCCTTATACACAGCTTGAGGTGCACCCACTATAGAAAACAGTATGGAGGGTCCTCAAAAAATTAAACATAGAGCTACCACATGACACTATAATCCTTCTTCTGGGTACCTAGCTGAAAATTTTTAAAACATTTATTTATAAAGATATATGTTCCTTCATGTTCATTGCAGCATTATTCACATGGTCAAGACATGGAAACAACCTAAATATCCTTCGATGGATAACTGGATAAAGAAGACGTGGTACATATATACAGTGGAATACTACCCAGCCATTAGAAAAGATAAAATACTGCCATTTGCAATAACATGGAAGCATCTTGAAATCATCATACTAAGCAAATAAGTCAGATGGAAAAGGACAAGAACCATGATTTCACTCATATGTGGGATATAAAACAGAAAGCAACAAAGGAAGAAACAAACAACAACTTCTTAGACAGACAACAGTATAGTGGTTTCCAAGGAGAAGGGGATGGGGGAGAGGATGAAAAGGCTAACAGGGGTCAAATATATGATGATGGAAGGAGGCCTGATTTTGGGTGGTGAGCACACATGCAATATACAGGTGATGTATTACAGAATTGTACACTTGGAACTTATTAACCAATGTTACCCCCAATGAATTTAATAAAATTAAAAAAATGACCCCATGGACCACTCACAATTAATTGCTGAGAAAAATGGTATGGGCAAGTCTTCTAAACATAGATATATGAATTAGCTTTATTCATTGACACCTAATATTATTAAAAGAATTTTTATATATAGGTAACAAAAATTTTTAATAAATTTTGACATTTAAATAAAACCACGAACCATAATACTTACTACCATAATCTCTAGTTGAAATTTTTATAGCCTTTGTTCTCCTCATAAAATTATTAAATCACATGTATTGTCTAATAAACATTTCTACACATTAATGTTCATTAAACTGTAAAAATGTCATAGGTAATTGAAACTATTTTCACAAACACCTTTAACAATCATATTGCATAAAGGTTCCTATTAATGACAACAAAAAAGGACATATACAGTTATTAGCATGAGAAAAATTGTGTTTGTTCCCAACCAAAAAGTGAGAAACTTCCAGAGTAAATATTCAGAGTTGAATTAAATTCTGACTTCATTTTTTATTACTTGACTACTAACAACTTTTAACTTGACCATCTCTCTCTCTTTCCATTCTACCCCACATCTAGGCAAGCTGATGAGAATGTCTCTGTGCTTTGTTTGGCACTGGTGGAAAGTTTAAACCACACTCTAGTACCTTCTCCTTAGTCCCACCAGCTAACCACCTTAAAATCCTCATACCAATACACCTGGAGCAGAGGGCCCTTAATACATTAATAGTGATGATTTAGATCATAGTTTTGCATTGCTTATATGCCACTCACCATGCTCTCATTCAAATTTATACTGTATTGTATCATAAATTCAGTGTTCTTGCTCTTCCAGGAAACTCCAAGCCTCATCTAATGAAGTATGTACTTTCATCTTATCAAACCCTTCCCGGACACCTTTATACCTATGAAAGGATTGTAATGAAAGCATAACTTAACAGATTCCAAAGCTCAGGTTGAAAATTGTCAATAGTGATATAGCACTTTTAAGAAATCTCAAAAAATTAAATGAAAATTTAGTAAAGGTAACAGGACTTTTCCTTGTAATTTTGAGGACCAGTATAAGTTTTATGATTTTGATTTTTCATTACTATGCAGAATTTAATAATCTTTGTGAAGAAATTAGAGCCTTAGTTTTCTCTAGTATGAATTACCTAAAGGGTAGCCTGTTACGAGAAATTGTTAAACAATTTATTCCTTCATCATGTTTTTAAGGCAATATAAATTCTTTGATGAATCCTGAGGTCAGACCATTGTCTAAAAGCCTCACCACATTTAGTGTATTTGTGTTTTCTCTCCAATGTAAAGTCTCTCGTGATCCCAGAGTTATGAACATTTGATAAAAGCTTAACATTCATTACATTTATAAGGTTTCTCTCCAGTAGGAATTCGAATATTATATAAGGCTTGACTTTTGGATATAAGCCTTGCCATACTCATATTTATGTTTTCTTTAAAAGATGTATGTTCTGATATCTAGTTAAGTGTGAGCTCTGGTTAGAGGCTTTGCCAAACATATGACTTTTACATGGTTTCTGTTCAATATGGCTCCTTTGATGTCAAGTAAGGCTTGACCACACATTACAGGCTTTGCCACACACATTACATTTGTAAGGTTTCCCTTCACTACAATCCACTCTGATGGTCCTCAATGCTTGATCTTTGGATAAAAGCATTACTACATATATTAAGTTTGCAATGTTTCTTTTTTGGTATGCATTTTCTGATGTCTAGTAAGGTTTGTAAATTGGGTAAAGGCCATGCCACACACATTACGTATGTAAGGCTTCTCTCCAGTATGAATGATCTGATAATGACAAAGTTAGATTGGTTAAAAGCTTCCCCCAACCCAAATCAATACAATTGTATTACATCTTTAAAATATCACCAATAAGGGGTGGTTCCATAGAGTAGTGGTTAGCATGTCCACGGTCCATACCCCGAGTGCGCCAGGCCCCCCAAGTGTACCAGGCCCCGGGTGCGCCAGGCCCCAGGTGTGCACCTCGAGCACGTGGGAGGAGATGCCTCACATTCAGAGATACAGTTCTTAAGGGGAGATGTCAACCAGGGGTGGAAGTAAGGTAAGGGGGGGGGATTAAAAAATTAAAATAAAATAAAATATCACCAATAAGTCTGAGGAATTATTCAGCATCTTGACGTTTCTATAGCTGGACAACTTAGATTTTATTCATCAGCCTACTGAACTATTCCTTTTTCAGAAACATAGATACCATCCAAAAATTTTCCGATATCCTTGAATTTAAGTGTTATAAATCCAAGCAACTAAATTTGATACCAGTTCAATGTCCTTTCCTTCAAGAATTAACTCATCTTTTTGGGCTCGAGATACTGGACAAGCAACACCTGATCTCATCCAAACCCTGTGGATGTATTTTTCACTCAAGAAATTTAGGATTTCAACAAGAGAACCAACCTCATGAATAACAATGTTGATGGGGAAGTGAGCATACACAGATCTCATCTTATAATGAAAGCCCAATGTAACACTCTTGATCATGTTTTGCAGGTGACTACAGAGATCGCAAACAGTAGCCTGTTCCTTTCTATTTCTCCCCACTTGTCAACCTGGAGCCTCTTCTTTTTCTTTCCAAGGAGACCAAGTTCTACATTGATGTGACTGAAGTCCCTCTGCACGGTGCCACTGGGGCCCTTCTTAGTAACTGTCCCTTCAGAGTGATGTCCATATTTTCTGGAATGTCAACACTCTTACTGCTGAGAATGGTCTTCATCCTTACAGTAAATATGGCAAGAGCTAGTTAATGGCTTTGCCATATTCTTTATATTTGTAAGGTTCCTCTCCTGTATCAATTCTCTAATGAATCATAAGACTTGAATTTGACTACAGACCTTGTCACATACATTACGTTTATATGATTTCTCTTCAGTATGAATTCTCTGGTGTCTAGTGAGGTGTGAGATGCAATTAAAGGATTTGTCACACTCCTTATATTTGTAAGGTCTCTGCCCAGATAAATTTTCTGATGATTAGTGAGATTCAAACTTCCTCTAAAAGTCTTCCCAGGTTGATTTATAAGATTTCTCTCCAGTATGGATTCTCTTATGTTGAGTAAGGCTTGAAAGCCCAGAAAAGGCTTTACCACACTCATTAGTAAGGTTTCTCTCCGGTATGAATATTCTGATGAAGAGCAAAATTTGAATTTTGACTACAGCCCTTGCCACATATATTACATTTTTACAGTTTCTCTCTGGTGTGGATTCTCTGGTGTCTACAAGGTTTGAAAATGGGATAAAGGCTTTACCAAACTCATTACATTTATAAGTCTCTGCCTGGAATGAATTCTTTCATAACTATTCAGGTTTGAGCTTTGTCTAAAACTCTTATCACAATCATTTCACTGATAAGGCTTTTCACTAATATGTTTTCAGATGTTGTGAAAGTAATGAAGGATGCATAAAAATTTCTCCATATTTATTACAAATGTTGATGTTGACAGTAGGAGGAATTCTTTGCAGTGGTGAAGTCAAACGACTATTGTTGATAAACTTCTCAACTTGATTACTTTCATACATTTTCTCTTCAGTTTGAAACTTCTTAAGTTCAGCCAGATGTGACTAAAACCTTAATGCAATCTGATCTTCAAACATTTTATATACCTGTTTACTACATAGGTTATATTAAGTTTTAGCTTTAATAAATCTCATATATGACTCGTTTGTATATTAATACACTTTCTTATACAAATGTTCCGCTCTAGAGGGAAATTATTCCAGGATTGTTATGCTGTTGATCTCTTCTACCAGTGAAATTTTGGTCATAGGTTGTAATGACTCCTCTGTAATTTGTTTCATCATATCCACACTGACTCTCAAACTCATGCATATTTTGCTTCAACCTCTGATTTATTGCTTTTACTTGGGCCAAAAGAACCTGATATGACTCTTTAGTAGGAATGCAGCCTGCACATTCCTCTTCAGATGAGGACTCAGTAGATTCCTCTCACTCATTTTTAGACTCTATTCATATATGTTGTGAGAGACACCTGCAGTCCTGGCAGGATGCCTGGTGCTTGGAGCAACAAGGTCATCAGAAGTAGGTGTGGACTTGCTCAAGGGCACACCGCAGGGAGGGTGCACTCCCTGGACTTATTCTGGGACTTCTTGCTCTAGGGACAAGGACAATAAAGAGATAAGAAATAGCTGATAACACTGGTGGTGGCCCTGAGGCTGAATTTGGGAGTTGGCTGTAGTTTGTAATAACTAACCTGATAATAACTAATAATAATAACAACAAAGCCAGCTTTGTGAGAGGGGATAATAAAAAGGCATTGAGATAAGGGTGGGGGATGCTAGCACGGCCATTCATCCCCTCTCCCTTATCCATGTTAGTTAATACATTTCCAGACTCCAACTCTTCTTCCTAACTGATGCCGCAACATGATCCATTCTGTGGGAAACATACTATAGGTACAGGGGAAAAAATACAAGAGGTTAATAAGGGAGTCAGTGTGATATGATGGAAGGAATGCAGGTTACCTCTATTCTAACATTTCTCTGGAAAGGATCAAATTGAATATCCTTGGATTTCTATTTTTAGACATGCACTCAAGAGAGTCCTACACACACATTCCAGGAGACATGTACAAAAATGTTCTTAACAGGTATCAAAAATAAAATTCTTAAATGGCCATCAAGAGGGGAATGGAGGAATTCACTGTGTCCATAAACATGCAGAAACAATGCAATTCCATCAAGAACATAGAGTGCAAGATGATGGACCCTAGTGGGAAGGACAAAGAGTTTGTTGGAGAGAAATAAAGTTAGCAGTTTTTGTCAAGTTCTGAACTTTGGAGAAGATGGATTATATTAGCTAAAAAAAAAATAACATACCAACCAATTTATCAATTACATATTTTATATAGAAATTTACAAAGTTTGTCATGTTAACGTTTTTGGGACTAAGTGATCTTGTTTCTTATACAAAAGTAACAGTGTTGCTTTTGCTGGCCTCTTCTAATTATCTGAAGTCATGTATTTGGATTTCAACACAATCCGTGCCATAGAGAGACATGAGGTGAAAGATGCTCTTACTATATAAATTAGTGGATATATAGTTGTTATTATGAATCAATGGAAATCCATGTGCACTTATACAAAAGTAATAAATTCTGACTTCATAACGATCATCAGATAACAGGCCCCCACAAAGGGAAAATATCTTAATGACCCATAGTGGGGAATTGATTCTACTGAAGCACAGAGTTAGTAACAGGCAGTTGTAGAAACAATTTTTGGCTGTGCTCAAAAAACCTTTTGTGCAGAGAGGTGGTCAGCAATGTCAGCTGACCATAGCTAGAGAACAGGAGAGCAATGGGATAGGATATGGGTCAACAAGGACCACGTGAACTTTACGGAATCCAGCTTAAAAGATGAGCATCAAAATAACCTTTAAAAGTTAACTGAATAATGTCACTTTCAGAACATTAGAATGTTGTGAAAAACATATGCGTTATAAGCAATTGCAGTCTGGAGTATATGGAGCAAAAGAGACTGGCTAAGTTTCCAATAAAATTCCAAAAGATATTTAAATATTTAGTTTAGTATATCAATATGTACATGATGTATCTAGATAGAGAGATTAATTATTAGAATACAGCATTTGTACCAAAATATAAAAAGTCAGTGAAATTCAAATAAAATCCAAGAACTTCCATTTAGAAAACTTAAAATATACTATAGAAAAAGCAAGGTTCTTATAAAACAAATTATGACAAACCAATTTGATCATATTTCTGGGATGAACAGTAACTAATTTTAAAAAGTACATTCTCAAGATAGCTAATATTCTCAATTTTAAAAATCCAAACGATTTGAGAAAAAGTATTTTAACAGGAGGTACCGCCAACTATAACTGAAAAATAAAAAATTATTTTTAATTAAAAAGAGTAGATACTAAATAAAATACAAGAGAAACAGAGAGTGGGATAAATTTTTCATAAAATTCAGGAGTTTGAATAGGTTTTGGGGAAACTGCTGCTGAATTCTTGTAAAATATATTAAAATATATTACTCAATCCAACAGACCCACGCATTGCAAATATAAAACAGAATTCTGTGTTGTCAAAAATATATGATTAATAATTAAGATTTTAAAACATTTATAATACATGCACATATACAGGATAAAAACAACAGTGGATTAAATAAAATAAACTAGGATGGAGTTACAGAATGGAGGCTTCATTTAACTTCCTAAGTTCCCTCAGTATGATGCATCACAATCTATTTGTTTAAAGGTAAATGAACACCTATGAACTAGAGTTTGGTCAAAGACTCACAGATATTTGGTTGTGACAATGTTCTCCCTGGGATAAATACATACACCTAGGGTTGTTGGGCAAAGGGAATAATCCTTAGATATTTGGTCAACATTGCCACACTGTCTGGGAGACACTGTGACACCCCACAAAGAGCAGAGAGACAACCACGCCCACTCATCAGGCAGATTCTACTGATACTTCCTATCTCAGCATCCTAGGACTTGCTGACCACTTGGTGGCTCAAATGGCCATGTCTGTAAGTAGCACGATGGCACTGTAGTATATTAACCAAAGTGTTTTCCTTCAAAAGTTTTCTGTTACCCAGTAAGCCGCCTCCATGGGTAAATCCACCAGAAGTTGTCCACTATCTAAAAGTGAGTTATCAGAGCAGAAGATGATACTTCAGACTCTTGGGAAGCAGGTTTCCGAAGCAAGATGACACAAACTTAGAATACAAAATCTAAAAAAGCCAGGATTTGTCTACATTCCCAGCCTAGGCAGAGTGCTAGAAGGAGAAAAAACAAGGTATGGAAGAGCAAGGGGGTCAGATTTTTCAGGGTGCCTGAAAAGGAGCTCTGTGCTCTGCCCACAAACCCCAGGCTGAGTGCCCGAAAGACTAAGATATGCTCCCCACGTGGGACTGGGCTTCAAAGGGACCATCTCTCTCTCTGTCCACTATCTTTACAGTACCACTGAGTACCAATCTCAGAAGCGCCACCTACTGCCGTGTTATACTGTTCTGATGTGTGGCACACAAAGCCTGAAGAAATGGCTATGAGGCCTGATGAGCCTGGGATAAGCAGTTTCTTGGGGTCCCTGAAGCAGTGGAAGCACAGCCAATGTTTCCCCGTCTCCTAAGAAGGTCTCCCTCACACGGGAAATGAAGATGAAACCTGGACAGGTCCTGGAGTTGGGACTGTGGAGGAACTGATGGAATCAAGTGCAGAAGGAGAGACCACAGGGCAAAAGGGTCCCTTTGAAACAGCGCTCCTCATCCCTCTCAAAGCCAGGGGACCAAAAAAGTCACAAGAGTCAGATAACAGTGTCTGGGTCATAATAAAGACTTTGCCTTGGTCTCTGCATTGGCTGGAACCCCGCTGGATGGCAGGGGGATACGTTTTTGAGTCTGCAGAATAAAGAGATGGGGGAAAGGAAGGTTTCCTTTGAAAGTTCACAGTACTTTTCTTTTCCCCCAGACATTTCTTATTTGGAGAGTTTCTCAAATAATATTTACTCAAGTAGCTTCCTCTTTGGCCATCAGAGCTCTTACTTCTGTTCAGATCTTTGATACACTCCCATCTAACTGGTTTTTTCCCCTATTTTGAGATCATTCTCTACAGCTCAGGGTTCTTTTCTTTGCTTCAAAATAGAGGTAATGTTCAGGTCAAAAAGAAAGACTCCTCCTGGTAAAAATAAAGAAACATGAAGTGCTGTAGCTTTCCCAGAATATAATCCAGCCCTTTGGTCAGCTAACACAGGACATTACAATTGGGTCTAGAAAAATATTTCACAAATTTGTCCACTGAAAGCCTTCTTCTGAATGCTTAAGGAATATTTTAAATATACAGATATCTCATCGTGTTTCAAGAATTACTGAATCAAAAGCCCAGAGGTAAAACCAGGCAATCTGGTATTTTGAATTTTTGCCACAAGCTGTTATGATCACTCAGGTTGTGAAAGCTGCACTAATCATTAATCTAATGAGACGTGGGCAGATCATCTGAAGAAAGGGGAAGGTTAAAGTAGGTGCTGCATAACAACCTTTTTCATTTTGGAATTTCTCTGAAAAACAAGGATCTGAAAGTCAGCAAGGCAAGGCTCCCTAAAGACGCTCAAGAGAAAATGCAAAGACATACAAAGATAATTACCGAATTCTGGAGGGAAGTCACCCTCACCCAGGGAGAGCAGAGTCCCATAGTCCTCCAAGCAAGGTCCTGTAGTCCTCTGACATCACATCCCTGGACAAGGCCCTCTGAGCAGGGTCCAGGCATTCCCACTCCTCCAGAGTGAATTCGATGACCACAGCTCTAAAGGTCAACAACACCCATAGTAAAAAACACATTTTCACCAAAAGGACATGGGGAGAGTTATTATCGTCACATGGAAAAAAGTGTAAGGATTGAGTCAGCTGTAGTGTTTTGACAGATCAGTTTAAGATAATGTTGAGCAAGTCAGATATCCCTCATTTTGCATTATACTTTTCAGAGAACATGTGCACTTCACAATTATGTGGACAGTAAAAGAAATATACAAAAAAATTTATCACAAGACAGTCTATATAGAAATGCTAGATACAACATTATACACACCAATGATATTCCATTTCTCTGATGAGCTAGAGCATGGGGGTATCATCAGGGATTACAAAGTTCACAATGGCTTTAAAGAAACTTGAGAATCTAAGAATTGTGATGATGACTATAATGGCAAAGACAAAAAAGTTTTGCACATTTACCATGTGCTAAGCATTACTCTAAATGTGTATTAATTCATGTAATAATATTAGAGAAATATCTGTTCCCACCCTATAGAGGAGACAACTGTGTTACAGACACTCTAAGCAACTCGCCTTAGGTCAAACATCTAAGAAATGACAGAGCCAGCACCTGAACCAGGTGGTCGGAGTTTAGAACTGAACCTAAAGAATCACATGTTTAACTACAGAGGCAGCATTAAAAATACATTGATAGTGGATTTCGTAAATGAGAAAACTTGAAACAAGGTCAAAGCCAACAACATGGAAGTACATAAGAAGTCAGGATAAACTCACATGCAAGCATGCACATAATATGTTAGCAGCCCTTTGGTCTGCTTACTATTTATTCACAAATGCGATAGCATAAAAAAAATCAAGGCCATGGAAAACATGTAAGAATAATTTTCAAAGATTAAAATAATTATGAAAGTTATTCATGAAATCCAGATGTCTTTATTTACACCATGTGTTTCTGCTTGCACGCTCACACACATAAACACACTCTTCCAGTAAGCTATCTCTGAATGACAGCTGTTTTTTAATGAATTTTTTATCTACAAACTTTTTCCTCATGTATTACAGATTTTTTGGTCAAATAAACATTTATAAATTGTACTTAATTTTAATTAGGTTGTTAACTTTATTCCTTATCACCTACTTTAGAAAAACTACAAAAATGAAAAAATTATAAAAAACTTTACACCTTCGATCTCTACTAAATACATATATGTAAAGAATGATAAAATTTGAGTCATTTAACTTTTGATATTTAGGCATTCATTTAAGCCAAATGGAGTTTACTCAATAATAAAACACTGATTGAAGATTAGAAAATTTATAAATGTTACACATTAATTTATCAGATTAATATAGCAATAAAAGACTTATGAAAGCAGTAGATCTTTGAAGATATTACTGGATAATTAAAATTCATGGTGAGTGGAAAATTAAAAGCAGTGTTATTAAGCAAGAAAATTGCAGCAAACATCATGACTGGCAGTAAACAATGGAAACATTTCTGTTAAAGAGGTGGCTAACATAAGGGGTGTTATAGCCAGGGCTCCTGCCATTCGCCATTGCACACAGTGCTAAGAGGGAAAAGGAGGAAACACAAAAATACAGAGTTGGAAATGTTATCCATGATAGCATCCTAAAAAAAGAAGCTGTTTTAACTACAAAATAACAATATACTGAAAATAATTTTTCTTCCTTAGTTACAGTAAAACAAATAATACAAGAAATAGCCTGCATTTCCATTAACAAATATATCAAATATATCACCTATTTCCAACACATTTCTGGACCTATGTGAAGAAATAAGTTATAAAAACTTCACTGAAGGATATAGCAAAGATATAATCAAAGTCTGAAAAACACAACTCTTTTTTAATTTTTAACACCTACAGCACCTGGTATTCCTACGTGGCCTCCCAGCCAAGTACTAACCAGGCCCGATCCTGCTTAGCTTCCGAGATCAGACGGGATTAGGCACATTCAGGGTGGCATGGTCATAGTGAAAATCACAACTCTTATTCGGAAGATGTGATGACATAAAGATCACAGTGATTACAGAAATTCAGAGCAATCCAAACTTACAAGAAACATGGAAATTTCAAATAAGAGTCTCTGCCGTATCTAGTAGAGCCAATGTAATTTTGAAAAGAAAAACTAAATAGAGGGACCTTCCAAATTATAAATGAAGCGATTATTGTATAGACTATCTGAAACTTTAAAATGAATGAAACAAAAGAACTATAAGATATCCAAAGAATCTGAATTAAAGAGAAAATTAAACATTATTTTGTATAAAATGTTAGTACATGGAACATAGTATTTTGTAATCATGAAATAGGTGAGGCAATCCAAAGCAAGATAAAAAATCAGAGGGCCTGAAGGAAAGAATTAGGTTTCAATGCTGTATAATAAAGAATTTGGCAGGCCATGGTCCCCAGTCTGGAAGTTAACCTCTAAACTCTTGGAATTTCCTTAGTTATTGGAATGTCTTTATTATTCATGGTGGGACCTGTAAATTTATGTTAACAAACTGACCTATGGTGGGCCCCTAGTTTATTTATAATAATGGGATAACTCAGGCTGGGGCTAGGCATTTCAGAAAGACCAACCACGTGATTAGAAGTTTGGGGCTTTGAGACAGATGATATCACGTGACCCTGGGGAGGGGAGAACACTGGAGACTCAGTTCAATTACATGACCAAATGCTTCGATCAATCCCTAAGCAATGAAATCCCAATACTAATGCTGGACTTCAAAGCTTCAGTCAGCTTCTTTGGATGGCAATATTCAGCCCGCTGTCACACAACAATGTGCCAGGAGGGTATAACGTGTCCCTTCAGATGAAGGAAGTTTCCTATGTGGAACCCTCTCAGCCCTTGCCCTGTGTGACTCTGCCCTTGGTTGGTTTTGATTTGTATCCTTTTACAATAATAAAATAGTAATCATAAGTCTAGTACTTTCCTGAGTTCTGGATATCACTGCAGAGAGTTATTGACTCTGGAGATCATCAAAATCCCAGAATTTGGAGCCAGCTGGTCACCGTGAGGTTGGCCCAGGAACACCAGAACTGGTGGCTGGTGTGTGAAGTGAGGCATTCTTATGGAGGACTAGGCCTTAACCTGTGAAGTTTGGTACAACTATGGGTTACTGCAAAACATTACAAACTATAAAAAACACTAGGGCATATATACAAAATTAAATTACAGAATATAGAAGTTCCTAGAAATGTATCAAAAAAATACCATCAAAATATGGAAATTCACTTCGCAGTCTATAAAATAATGAAATTTACTCAGACTCACAAGTATTTAGAAAATGGAAATACAGTTGTCACTTCCTCAGATTTTCAAAAGACAAAAAGTATATAGTACCAAGTTTTGCTTAAATCTTGGGAAAACTCACATGCTATTGGTTGGAAGGGTAATTTTGCAGCTTTTGGGGAGGGTATCTTACCAGAATCTATTAAACATGAAATGCACCAACTTTGACCAAGTAATCACACTTCAAGTTGCCTAACCCAGAAGAACCCTCAGATATTTGCAGGGAAGTCAACCTGCTCAGAGGAGCCACTGTAGCATTCTTTCCAACAGCAAAAAAGTACAAAGGTCTCATGCATCTTCATTCTGTGAATGCTCTAATGAGATCCAAAAGAGCAAGCTCTCTGTGTTTACTAGCATGAAAATTCCAAGATGTACATGCAAAATAAAATGTCACAACATAACATTCACAAAGAATTTTAACTAAAATCACTTAATGTCAGGTAAATGCATTTGTATGAAATATAATCTTGGACAGAACTGAGGACAGTGATACAGAATAAAAATGGTGAATGACATTGGAGACATGATGCAGAAGATATTTTACTTATTAGTCCCTCATCTGCATCACCTGTTTGGAGTTTTACCGTAAAGCAAAGATATAGATCATGTGATGTTTAAAATGACAGAAATGTAATATTTAGCAACTGTGGAGAGTGGTTTGTAGGTTGACAAGGTCCTTTGCCTCCACAAATTCCTCCTGAGAACAAGATAATACAAATATAGCCATAGACAGATAATAAGCTGAAGGCCAGGAGAATGTGTAGTGTCAGAGAAACAGAAGAAACTGTTACTATGCTTTAGAGAAATTGCTTATGACAGCAGCAACTATATGTTCCTGTATAAAAGCAGCTTGCAAAAATAAAACTGGGCCATTGTCCACTGTCAGTGGGCAGTGGACTTCCTGATCCCCACTTTGTCTTCTTTCTTTTCTTCATCTCCCACCATTCCCACTCAGGTTTATTCTCCAGGGCCGTGCTTGATGTGGCAGGATTTTACCACTTGCTGGACGCTGCAAGCAACAAATGGTGGAACCAGAATTTGGCTCTTGCCTCTCTGATGACAAAGATAAAGTCCTCTCCTCCAATGTCATGACTAAATTATAAAGATTTTTACCTACAGCACTTTCTGCACAAAAAGGTCTTCATGGCATGAATGTGCTGTGAATGATTTTTAAGAACCTCTTACTGTTAAATAATAAACATCCTCTATCACTGACACGTTTCAAAACTTTCCATCTCGTCCAAATCATTAGGATTGTACAGTCAGAAACACACTGATTCAGTTGTTTAGCTTCAACTGTATTGTGAAATCAGGAAGAATAGGTTTCCTCTCATTGTCCAGTCTTACTTTCCAGTTGTTTCAGCACATAACCATGTGATTATTTTTAACGCTGGTCTACGGGAAACTGAGTACATTCCTATAGAATCCCTAGAACAAACTCTTTGCCCAACCTCACTTACACCACAGGGCCCACTTCCGGTCTCTGGGCCATGCCTAAATACGAGAAACTTTCCATGATGATCCAACAGAGGCTCTTCACAAGCTCCACGCCATTGGATCGTGGTGACATAGAATATAAGTGGAGATGGCAGGAGCTGAAGGGAGGGCCTAGATGAGTTCTACCAAATTAAACATTTTAAGCAGGATACTTCAGAGTTTGAGATTATCAAGTCCAAAAACACAGCATTTCAGGAAAAGAGAGAACTAAGAATATGACTTTTATCTGGGAGTCATTTCTGGTTTCTCTTTCTTTCCTCTTCCTCAAGGCTTCTTTCTCAGGTAAGACTAGTCTTGGTAAGTCAATACTGAGGGTAAAAATAGGCTGTTTAATGCTTTGGATCAACACAATCCCCTTGCTGTGCCACAATCCTTCCCCCCCCCCTCGCCTACCCCAACACCTACGCGCGCGTGCGCGCACACACACACGGAAGATCTCCCCACGTAGAAAACACAGTCCACAGCCACAGGAGGGGATCGGGAACAGAGACAAACAAGTGAGGTCTTTTTTTTCCCTTTTCCTCAGAACTCGCTGCTCTCTTCGTGGAGCTCACACTTTCGGCTGCCGCAGCGGGATCGAAACTGGACTGACCCTCCCCTTCAAGCCACAGAACCGGCCCTGATCAAACTCCATACAGAATAGATACCCCCCTCACCTCTTCCTGAACCAGGGACGAGGAGGGGAGTGTCAGCCAAGCGTTTTAAACAAGAAAACGACCAGGCGAACTCTAGAGGATCGAAGGCAGAACTCCTAAAGGAGGGTACAGACTTGAGAGCGATTTGAACCTGAAGTGTATAGGGATTCCGAGGACCAGGTAGCAGAGCTACCGGGCCTCGGAACGTCTCACGGCGCCTCAAGGAGTCACCGTGGGCGGGAAGGCAGAGAGGGTAGCTTTAGCGTCCAGAGACCCCTGAGACCCAGGTCGGAGAACAGGAGGATGAGCTTATCTGACATTCAGCTCGATTCACTTCCGGGTCTCTAGGCAAATGCGCATGCGCGGGCGGGAGACGGGCTGCAGATGGAGAGGGATCTGCGAGGAGCCGGTGCCAGTGGGAGGCTGGACCTGGATTGTGGCTGGGACTCGACCGGAAGCGCGGGCGGGCTGAGACTGGGTCAGCGTGCGGGCGATGCCCGCCTTCCTTTCGCTCAGTTCCTGGCGGTTTTCCTGTCTGGTGTCCCTCTTTACACCTACCCTTGTTTCTCTGCTTTTTGATTCCTCTAAAACAGAGCTGACCCCTGCCTTCGATCACACTAAGTGATATACCGCTCACCTTTCCAGCCACCCTCCACTAGGTCGGCCTTCTCTCCTTCCCTCAGCCTCCTCCTCCTCTTTCCCCAACCTCCTCCCCTTTAGTTTTCTCTCTTCTGCTCTCCTTAATTCCACATTTGCTTCCTCTCTCATTTTCTTCCCACCTCTCCTGTTTCTCTCCTTTTCTGCTCTCCCACCTCCACATTCTATTTTCTCTCCCTTTCCTTCTCTCCTCTTATTTCTATACTTTGAGGTGTGAAAAGAGAAGACACATTCCTGGACTGGGTCCTAGTGAGAACTTTGGCCAACAAGGAGTGGAGAGGGTTTGTCACCCTCAAGTGTGTGAAGCTTGTCAGGTGGTGTTGGGGCTCAGGACAACCTCTCCCCACCCTCCACCAACCCCGGATATTTCAGAATGGCGTGTTGAGTATTTCAAACTAAAATCACTTGAAAAGCAGGAAGGCAGGAACTCTGACTCTTCTCTGTCCACCTAAAAGCAGGAGACAAATCATGATAGGTGCTCTACGTGCAAAGAACTTAGAGACAACCTGATTACAAGTTATAAAATCCGGAATTGAAACAAACCTTGTTACTCTTTTACTCCACGAGGCCAAACTTTGTATAGATTCCTCAATAATGAATACCCAAACCTTGCTTAGATTCCTTTCTAAAGAGCTGTTTCTTTGTCCTGTCAATTTCTCACAAATTTATTGTCTAAAAAGTGTAAAAAGGGGCCTGGTTTGATCATTTCTTTTGATCTGAGCATCATATTTTGATTCTCCAGTGCTCACATATTCAATTGTTTTCTTTTTTTCTCCTATTAATCTAGTCTTGTGTCAATTTTATTAATTTATTATTAGTTCTATGGTAAGAAATAAAGAGGGGTAGAAGGGGGAAATTCTCCCCTTCCCAGACACAGTCAAAAAAATGTGAGAGATGGAGGAGAGGGTGTAAAAAGATACAAAGGTGCTCACCAGGACAAAGATATTCTGGGTGGCTCTGGTCTCAGGGGAGGATCTTGGGAAATATTACCCATATGAAAGTGTTGGACTCCCTGCTTGGGCCTGTACGTGATGAGAACCATGGAGCTGCTGGCTCAGAAACTGAGTCCCAGAAATAAAATATCAGGGAATAATTGCAACACTATAAATAGTGACATTCTGGTTTTGTCCAGAAGTGCAACAGAACAGTATCCAAAATCTCTTTGTGATGTTCTTGCTACTCCATTTGTCCATTACATACAGAGGAGAAACTCAGTTTATTAACATGAATAGCATCCAGCCCATAAAAATGGAGAACCTCATGTACCTGGAAGATTTTACTTTAATTAATCTGCCCACCAGGGAATTCCTGGGGCTGATTGTAATAAACTGGAAGATACCGAAGAGGCAAGTGGTACATATAGGTACACCCCTGACCATGCTGCAGGCATAGAAAACACATTTGCATACATTATCACTGGGGAGATGGGTTCACCAAAAGCCGCCATTATATTGGTGACTCCTTTAAAGAAAATAACAGGAGTAGGCTAAGGTCGGGTATTGGAGAATGAAATCTGTGACCTTAACTCGCATCTAGTGAAGTGAGGAAGATGCAATGTAAAGAAGAGAGAAATTCCCCAGGATTCCAACCACAGCCTGTAATAAAAACATCAATCCTATTGCCATATTCTTAGAGGCCATTCTGCCTGTTTCAAGGGACTAATACTCACCTTCATGGCCAGAAAGTCCTACATGGGAATATGAAGCCTGAGCTATATGTGTTCTGTTATTTGCAATCCAATATTCTACATGTACTGTTACTTTCTTTTATTGGTTCACAATTTTGGAAGTTTCCTGGGTGAAATCTGAAACTGATCCCCTTTTATGAAGGACAGAGAAAGATCTAAAAAAGAGGCTTATCACTCCTAATTGGTAAGTATCAGGTTTAATAAGCAAGGGAACTTACTTATGAGGTTTGTCTTGGGTGGCCACAAAATGAGTAGGATTTTCTATCTACCTGCGAGATAAGTTTAAAAGTTTATATAGAGGTCTTATTGGGTTTAGTCACATATACCGTCCATATGGTCTCAACAGCACATTGTTCTCTCAAGAGTGCAATCTTGAAATGGTTCCCAGTTTGGGAATGGTGGACAAGAAGGTACATTCAAGGACAGGGGAGAGGTGAGAAGCCTTCCATTGCCTGGGTCTAACTCATGGGTCAACTGGTTGTCACATCCTCACAATGACCTCCTCCAACACCTATTCAAAAATATTTAGTAACACTGTTTTTCTTTTATTAAGAAGCTTCTAATTTTTGACCATATTAACCTTTAAGTTATAATTTGTATGAAACTGGTATGAACACTGCGTATAGTGTAAGCTCTTTCATCTTCACAACTGTACGATACAGGCTCTTATGTAATTTGTATTCTGTAGAGGAAAAGTAATCAGGCATAGGCTGATTAATCAGTTGGCCAAATGCACACACTTCTTAGGAGTGGAATGGCTGAGCTTGTAGCAAAGGTTATCCTTAACCAATTTGCTTCACTAATAAATCCAGAAAGCTAGAGTTTTGTTTCTTATACCTTGCCATTTTACTTAATATTGATAGTATTTTATTTTATAATTTTAGTTTTAAAAGTTTTAAAAGTTTCTAAACTTTTAAAAGTTTTAAAAGTTTCTCTTTATGTATATTCTATAAGCCAATACTAATCAAGTATTGCAAAATGGAGATGCACTGATTGTAGTATAACACTAAAAGAATCTTACCCATAACAAAGTTGGACCTAATGAATGCAGAATTGGCTCAATATTAGGATATCCACTGAAAGACTCATTTGCTTCTATGCCAGGATCAAAGCGCAATGGCATGTATCATAGTAATTGAACAGTAATATCACATAATTAGAGTCTATGCCCTGCTTTAAACTATGGATCACAAAACTTTAATAAATGAAAAAATGTTGTGATATAGAAATAAAATTATTACTTATTTCTGATCATAAACTTATCTATTCATACCTAAGTTAAGTGCAACAAAAAGTGAGATTTGTGAAATCTTGTTCATGGTATAAAGTTGAAGAGAAATGTGTGTTTAGGTTGGGCTTGACATTAAACTATTTTTAAACCAGAGAAAAATATCACAAGATGAATTTAAGAGTGACATCAGAAACATGGTAGAGTGAGAGATGTCCCCAGGTCAACCCACTTAAAACAACAATAAGCTGAACATCTAAAACTCGACAAAAAACACCCAACCTGCTCACCAACATGTCTGAGCATGGGATCTATGAATAAGAGCTACTACAGGTCAGAACCCGGGGTGGAGCAGTAAACCGGGGGGAAACAAAGAAGCTGCCTCTCATAGCTGGAGCTCCCTCTAGGAGGAGGGGGAAGGGAGAAGGTGTGGTGCGTTCTCTGAACAGCCCTGCCTGAGAGAGCTGTGAGCTCTGAGCAGTGGCAGTGTCCAGGGATCAAGGCAGAAAGCAGAGAAGTGGGGATGGCAAAGAAGCAACAGTTGATTATTACCAGCTGCGGTTGTAAAACACAAGGCTGAGCTGCAGCCCCCATCCCCTAACAGAGGGTCCAATACCAAACACCGTGGAGCCCCAGGGAAATCTGAGCAAACACTGAAACTGTCGCTAACACAGACGGACTGAAACAAGATGACTTTGAGCTGGACAACTGCTGTGTGAAACACACAAATCCAGTTACCTTTTTTTAGATTCTGTTTTCCTAACTTCAACAGGGAAAACTTGTCTTCATGATCAATTAGATGATGGATGTTTTCTGTAGAGACAGAATCAATGTCCCCTTAATTGTATCATAATCCAAGTTACATTTCTATTCTAGTAACTGCCATCCAGATACACTTTTTTGCAAATGATTAGATTCCTATAGATCCATCTTGTTTTTTATTAAAAACAGGAGATATTATAGGGGTACCACTAACAAACCTAAATTTTAGTTAATAATTTCTGTAAGGTATACAGCAAGTCCTTGAATGAATTTGTTTTGTTCAACATCATTTCGTTAACATGGATTAGATGACTTAGGACATTAACTGTTGTTTTTATGAAGTATGTTATACTTCACCACAGTTCTAAGAACCTATCAATGATGGTAAGTGAGGAATCACTATACTGAAAAGAATATTGACTTAAGAACTATCATTCTTAAGCACCTTTACGATCATGTATCAGGATCACTTGGGTTAAACACTAAAAACCACTGTCAGTAAGGATGACATTTAGTTCCATTAAGAACCATCAGGGATTGGCATAGGGACTACTGCCCCCATGTCTCTTTACTAGCTCAGTCCCAGGAATTTCCCTCATTCCTGTGCAGCTTTGGTGCTGGAGCAGATTTCAGCACCAAAGCTGGATCTCCTTCTGACGCAGTCACTTACCTGGATTCCTGTTCCCCTCTCCTTTCCTTACAGACTCTGCTTTTCAGCCTGAAATAGAAAATTCTCACTTGAACCTTTCTGCTGCCAGGATGATGGGCTCAATGTGAAGTTGCAACAGCCATTGCTGTGTGGGAAAGAGGCAGCCAGACCTTGAGATTTGGATTTGTGTTCCTATGTCCTCACCATCCATCGGACCTACATTTACCATTTCTCCTGTAGTGACAATGGCAATGCAGGCTTGCAAACTGGGACTGTCTCTGGAAAGAAATGATTTCCCAGTTGCCAATTACCAAAAACATTTTTAAGTAAGGAGCAGAAATACAGAGATACAGAATCTAAAAATACCTTATAAAGATAGTCAATGAAATACAAATAAAAGGAAGAATGTGAAACTAATGTACATTAGAAATTACTGGACACATTTATACAACTGATGCCAATTATTTTGAAAGGATAAAATTTTAGTAGGAAAATGTAATTTAGCAATATTGACCCCAATAATGATAGCAAGCCTCAAACAAAAACCAACCAAACAAACAAAACAATAGCCGTAGAGGAAAGAGATATTTATAAATAGCCAATGCAAGTACTGATGTTGGATTGTTTAACAGATTCTATCATTTAAAAAATATCAGATAATTTTGGAGTTTTGGAGAAACATGGTGAAGTGAGAGACATCTCCAGATCTCTCCCCTTGAAACAACCATAAGCAGAACATCTAAAATGCAACAAAAAACACCCAAACTGCACTCAAGCACGTCTGAGCGTGAGATTTGCCCGTAAGAGCTATCACAGGTACTTTAAGGCCGTATATAAAGCAGGGATCCAAGAGGCTTAGACGCCACCTACTGGAAACCAAAAAAAAAGCACCTTCTTTGCAACAGACTACAGACAGACCTTTATATAATAAATCCTCTTTCTGGAAAACATCATAATACACTACCATTAATGCCCAGACAGAGAAATAGTCCATTAAACACCATGACAACCAAGGTGACAAGGCAACTCAAAAAGAAAGAGAAAAATCCAGAAAATAATCTTACAGACATAAAAATATGTGACTTAGATGACGGAGAATTTAGGATGATACTTTTGAAAAAAAAATCAGTGAGACCAAAAACAAATCATATCAACAATTTCAGTAATTGAAAAAACAACTAGATGAGCAGAGCAAGGAGAGTGAAATCCTCAAAAAGAACCAAATAGAACTCCTGGAGATAAAAACACACTGCAAGAGTTGAAAAATGAAATAGCAAGCTTAGGAAATAGAGTTCACCAAATGGAGGAAAGGATCAGTGATATCAAAGACAGAAATCTAGAAATAAATCAGAAGGAAGAAGAGAGAAGTCGAAGAATGAAAAACAATGAAAGAGAAATACAAGAACTAGCTGATACCATCAGGAGAGGAAATATAAGAATAAAGGCATTATTGAAGGTGAGGAAAAGGAGCAGGGACTAGAAAGCATTTTCAGACAAATAGTAGTTGAGAATTTCCCAAATCTAAGGAATGAGCTGGAACTTGGAATTCAAGAAAACAACAGAACACCCAATTATCTCAACCCCAAAAGGCCTTCACCAAGACACATTATATTAAAGTTATCAAAAAATCAACAACAAAGATAGAATTCTCAAGGCAGCCAGGGAGAAGAACATGTTAACATATAAAGATAAACCCATTAGATTATTGTTGGACTTCTCGGCACAAACTTTACAAGCCAGAAAAGAATGGAATCAAATATTTAAACTATTAAGTGAAAGGAACTACTAGCCTAGAATAATGTATTAATGTATCTAGCTAAGCTCTCCTTTAGATGTCAAGGAGAAATTAAGACATTTCCAGATATACAAAAATTGAG
This sequence comes from Eidolon dupreanum, assembly GCA_028627145.1. Lineage (NCBI taxonomy): Eukaryota > Metazoa > Chordata > Mammalia > Chiroptera > Pteropodidae > Eidolon > Eidolon dupreanum. The sequence goes on along the minus strand of CM053508.1, from coordinate 96,437,397 downwards.
GAAATCCTCCACTACAAGATCTGCACTACAGGAAATACTGAAAAGGTTCAGCTCACCTAAAACAAATTAACAACAACAACAACAACAAAAAATACAAAATTAGGAGTAAAGTGACTAGCAGGCAGATAGAAGCAGAGGAGTGCAACCCTTACTCAGAACAGGGCATTATAGCTTAAATAACAAGAAGTGAATTGTCATAACAAGATACTAATGAAGGTTCAGCATACATAGGGACAAACTGAGACAACAATGGCTAAAAAGGGGAGGATCCAAAGATCCTAATTTGCAAAGGAGAATGGAGATAAGCAAGCACACAAGACTGTGTGTGTGTGTATGTGTGTGTGTGTATAATTATCCTTTTCATATTCACAATGGTAACCACACACCAAAGATTCAGAGCTGAAATATATAACATAAAACAAGAAGAATCAGAGGCAAAACCCACAAAAGCCAATCAAAAAAAAAGAAAACAGAAAAACAAGGCCAAGGAAGCAATGGAAACACTGAGCTACCAGAAAGCAAAAGATAAAAATGGCTATAAGAAGACCTCATATTTCAATCATTGCCCTAAACATAAATGGGCTGAACTCACCAATAAAAAGGCACAGAGGTAAAGAAAGGATCAAAACAACAACAACAACAACAACAACAACAACAACAACAACAAAAACCATATGCTACCTCTAGGAGACACATCTCAGCTCCAAAGACAAATACAGACATAAAGTGAAAGGTTGGAAAAATGATGTTTTAAGCAAATGGTTTTTAGAGATAAGCAGGAGTAGCAGCACTAATATGGACAAACTAGACTTAAAAATAAAAAAGGTAAAGAAAGATACTGAGGGACACTTGATAATGATAAAGAGAATCATGCACCAAGAAGACATAACACTTAATATCTATGCTCCATTCCAGGGAGCCCTGAAATATGTAAAGCAATTACTAATAGAACTAAAAGGAGAAACAGACCAAAACACTACAGTAGTAGGGGACCTAAATATCCCATTGTCAGATATGGACAGATCATCCAAACAGAAAATCAGTAAGGAAATAACATCATTAAATGAAACATTGCACCAACTGGACATAATTGACATTTACAGAGCCTTCCATCCCAAAAGAGCTGCTTATACATTCTTCTCTAGTGCACATGGAACATACTCAAAGATTGATCACATACTGGGACACAGAGCTAGCCTCAACAAATATAAGAGGGTTGAAGTCATATCAACCATATTCTCTAATCATAACACTTTGAAACTAGACATTAACTGCAAAAAGAAAGCAGGAAGAACCACAAATTCATGGAGATAAAACAACATGTACTGAAGAATAACTGGGTTAGAGCGGAAATAAAAAGAGGGTTCAAGAGATACATAGAAATGAATGATAATGATAGTACAACATATCAAAACTTTGGGGACATGGCAACAGTGGTCATAAGAGGAAAGTTCATATCATTACAGGTCTACCTCCAAAAATAAGAATGAGCCCAAATAAACAACCTGACACTTCATCTTTAAAAAAACTAGAAAAGGAAAAACAAATGAAGTCAGCAGAAGAAAAGAAATAATCAAAATTAGAGCAGAAATAAATGAAAACAAACAAACAAAAAAAGATAGAAAAAATAAATGCAACAAAGAGCTGGTTCTTTGAGAAAGTTAAAAAAATTGACAAACCCCTGGCTAGACTCACTAAAGAAAAAGGAGAAAGGACACAAATAAACAAAATCAGGAATGAAAGAGGGGAAATTACGACAGACACCACAGAAATACAAAGGATCATACAAGAATACTATGAAAAAGCATATAACACCAAATTTAATAACCTAGAAGAAATGGACCAGTACTTAGAAAAATACAACCTTCCTAGACTGAATCAAGAAGAACAGGAAAATCTAAATAGACCAATCAGCAGTATAGAAATTGAAACAATCATTAAAACCTACCAAAAAGTAAAAGTACCGTACCAGATGGTTTCACCAGTGAATTCAACCAAACATTCAAAGAAGATTTAATACCTATTCTCCTCAAACTCCTCCAAAAAATCAAAGAGGAAGCAACACTTCCCAACTCATTTTATAAGGCCAATATTACCCTGATACTGAAACCTGGTCAAGATAACACAAAAAGAAGAAAACTACAGACCAATATCTCTCATGAACACAGATCTAATAATCCTAAATAAGATACTAGTAAACCGAATACAGCAACATATTAAAAAGATTATACACCACGATCAAGTGGGCTTCATCCCAGAGGCACAGGGAGAGTTCAAAATATGCAAATCGATTAACGTGATCCACCACATAAGCAAATTAAAAAATAAGAATCATATGATCATATCAATAGATGCAGAAAAAGCCTTCAACAAGATACAGCATTCATTCATGATCAAAATCGGTATAGAAGGAAAGTACCTTAACATAATAAAGGCCATCTATGACAGATCATCATCGAGCATTATACTTAATGGTGAAAAATTAAAAACTTTCCCTCTAAGATCACGAACAAAGCAAGAACTATCGCTGCTGTTATTCAATAAAACATTGGAGGTCCTAGCGAGTGCAGACAAGAAAAAGATATAAAAGGCATCCGAATAGGAAACGAAGAAGTCAAACTGTCACTATTTGAGGATGACATGATTCTCTATGTAGAAAACTCTAAAGACTCCACAAGAACACTACTAGAAAAAATAAGCAAATACAGTAAAGTTCCTGGTTACAAAATCAATTTTCAAAAACCCATAGCTTTCCTATACTCTAACAACAAAGTGTTAGAAAAAGAAGTAGAAAAAATAATTCCTTTCACAATTGCAACAAAAAGAATAAAATACCTAGAAATAAATCTAACAAAACATGTGAAGGTCCTATATAATGAAAACTACAAGACCCTATTAAATTGAAGCAGAACAAAAAAATGAAAAGATACTCCATGTTCTTGGATTGAAGGAAATTACCTAGAGCATTATACAGATTTAATGCAATCCCCATCAAAACCCATCGGCATTTTTTTAAAAAAATAGAACAAAAAATCATCAGATTTGTATGGAAGCACAAAAGACCCGAAATTGCCAAAGCCATCCTGTGAAAAAAGAACAAAGCTTGAGGCATCATTCTGCATGACTTCAAATTATGTTACAAAGCTACAGTAATCAAAACGGCATGGTATTGGCAGAAAACCAGACATACAGACCATTAGAACATAATCGAGAGTCCAGAAGTAAACCCATATTTATATGGGCAAATAATTTTCGACAAAAAAGTAAAAAACGTAGAATAGAGAAAGGAAAGCCTCTTCAATAAATGATACTGGGAAAACTGGAAAGCCACTTGCAAAAGAATGAAACTACGCTGTTGTCTATCACTACACACCAAAACTAACTCAAAATGGATTAAGGACCTGAATATAAGACCTGAAACAATAAAATGCATAGAAGAAAACATAGGAACTAAACTCAAGGACCTTCGACTTAAAGAGGATTTTGTGAATTTGACCTCAAAAGCAAGAGAAAGAAAAGCAAAAATAAATGAATGGGACTACATCAAACTAAAAAGTTTCTGCTTAGCAAAAGAAATCATCAACAAGGTAAAGAGACAACCATCCGAATGGGAAAGTATATTTGCAAGCAATGCCTCCAATAAGGCCCTCTTATCCAAAATATACAAAGAACTCATATTACTCAATAACAACAAAAACACAAACCATCCAATCAAAAAACGGACAGAGGATCTGAACAGACACTTCTCCCCAGAGGACATAAAATGGCCAAAAATTATCTGAAAAGATGCTCAACATTGCTAGCTATTAGAGAAATGCAAACCAAAACCAAAATGAGATATCATCTCACAACTGTTAGAATGGCTATAATCAACAGGACAAGTAATAACAAATGTTAGAGAGGATGTGAAGAAAAAAGGAACCTTCATACACTGCTGGTGGGACTGCAAATTGGTACAGCTACTATGGAAAACAGTATAGAGGTTCCTTTTAAAACTAAGAATTGATCTACCATATGATCTAGCAATCCCTCTACTTGGTATTTACCCCCAAAACTTCAAAACCCATATCCAAAAAGATATTTGCACACTGATGTTCATAGCAGGATTATTCACAGTGGCCAGGACATGGAAGCAACCAAAGTGTCCTACGATAGATGATTAGCTAAAGAAGCTGTGGTACATATATACAATAGAATATTACTCAGCCATAAGAAGAGATGAAACACTGCCATTTGTGATAATTACCTTAAGATAATTATGCTAAGCAAAATAAGCCAGACAGAAAAGTTGAAAATCACATAATATCACTTATATGTGGGATATAAACCTAAAAGCAACAAATGAACAGGCCAAACAAACAGACTCCTGGACATGGACAACAGAATAGTGGTTACCAGAGGGTAGGTCGTGGGTGGAGTGGGGAGGTCGATGGGGTAAAGGGGGTCAAATATGTGGTGACAGAATGAAATCTAACTATGGGTGGTGAACACACAGTGTCAATATATATATATGCCTTTCTGTTAAAGTGTACAGCTGAAACTTATTGCATTTCATTAACCAATGTCACCATTAAAAAATAAAATAAATAAATAAAATATATGAGATAATTCTCTTCTCCTTACTCAGGCATTGAATAATTACCAAATCCTCTACACTTTTTTGCTGGTTTTCTGTTATGGGCACTCATCACTTTAGTAATTAATGAATAAACATAAAATATGTGTACAAACCAATTATTGGTATTTCCAAATATCCATTCCAAAGTTAATCTAAGTTAACATCAATATCAGATTTCTGGTTAGGGATTAGAGCCATAATGGTGAACAGAGCATACTTATACACATCACACACAATTACAAACACCCACATGCATGCACACTCACACAATCATAGTCACATATACTCACTTACACACATGTCCGTACATTCCATCACAAGAATATTTCTCCCCCACCTTACCACCAACTCAACTCACATTTATATACACTAACAGCAGCACACACACAAGTTTACACAATCAGACTTGCAGTCACATGATTACACTTCACACCATCATGTGTGTTTCAACATCATGTTCATATATGGAAGAACAGCAGTATCTCCAGGCCTCTAGATGACTGAAAAGCAGAAGTCTTAGCATCCTTTTTGATATCTAACTCTGCAATGCTTGTAATGTGATCTTCTAAAGAGTGCAGTGAGCATGTCCTCTCTAGGTTGAGGTGAATGGTAGAAAGCTGGAGTGTTTATGGGAGTAATAATATGGGTATGAGATAGAGCAGGATAATAAAGAGAACACAAGATAGGGGAACACAGGGATAATATGTGGGCACGGAGTGTGGAGTGTAGAGAGATGGAGGGTGCAAGAGGAGAGTACAAATGATAAAAGGCACAGAGGGTTAAAGGTTGGAGAGGGATCAAGGACAATATGGGAGTTAAGGATTTAAAGGACAATGTATGCAAATGAGTTGGCAGCATAAATGTTGGGGATATTGGATGTTGGGGGCACTGGAAATGCTGAAGGTAACAGAACAAAAGGGATCACAGGGATGGGGAAATAATAGGCAAAGTGGGTATAGTGCAAGTGAAGGTCCAAGCAGATGAGACTTAATATCTACAAAGCGTTAAAGGACATAGGGAAATAAGGACAATAGTGATATAAGTGGGTCCTGAAAGACTTAGAGGTCCAAAGCAAAGATAGAAGCTAGGAAGGGGAAATAGAGGTAAGGAGGGGTTAATGGACACAGGGGGATAAAGTGGGTAGTACAGTTTGACTAGTCCTGGGAGGGAGAATGGACAGCATGAGAGAGCTAAATACTCCAGGAAAAAAAGAGCAGGGATTATAGGATTAGGGTGTGTGGAGAGAATGAGAGTACAGGATGGTGGGGAGATGGGACATTTGAGAGTAGGGAGAGAAGACACTGGAATTGGGGTGAGGTTACTGGAATGGGGTGGGACATGGGCCAGGGGAAGAAGGAAATAAAGACTGCAGAAGGATGAAGGTCAAAGTGGACACAGGATAGAGGTGGGGGGTGCAGTATTGAAGTCTAGAACTGTGTTGAGATAGGATGGGTGTAAGTGCGTGGAGGTCTAGGAGATGGGTTAGTGTCTCAGGGGCACGGGATGAAAGTTACAGTGGAAAATACTGACAAAGACTCTGTAGTGGACTAATATCTAGTCAGGCTCCTCTGAAATCTCTTTTCAAATAGGCCTCTTGGACCTAGGAAAATATCTTTCAGCACAAATCATTTCCTCAACACACACACTAAGAGACTTCAACAAATACTAGCATGGTTTCTAACAGCTCCAGGTCACTTTCCTAGATGAGGATTCCATTCAGGGAAAGTTCAAGGCCACCAAAGGAACTTGCTGTTCGTTAGAGCCAATAACTGAAGACAGAACTTCTGTTCCCAGTCTCTGTGGAGGAGAGGAGCCTAACTTTTGTAAGCACCAGCTCTCCAATCTAGGTGGCCTCATCACATTAAGCTATGCTCTTTCCAGGTATTTTATAAATTTCTACTTTGCTGTCTCTGCTGAAGCCCCCAACATTCTCCCTTCCTACTCCATCATTCTTCCTTTAAATCACCAGTCACCTTTGCACAAATTGAAGTTGGGTTCAGTTCAGAATAGAACGTTTTCATTGCCTTTAACTAGTGTCAGGCATCATTTACCTTTTATGTGTGGAGCCACATTGGTGAATATTTCCCTTTCACTAAGGTTGTTACTATAAATATTTTTGGGAGTTATCTCCTTGTTGTCGTGACCAGAACATGAGGAATGGACTTGCTTCATCATCATTTACTCATATCACTCCATGTGGAAGATTTCATCCACAGAGAAATGGAAATCAATTAAAATGTAATGTTTAGACGAGCAAATTGGTATATTTAAAATATTTTCAGGGAAAAATGAGCAGAATATCTTGGCATAGCACACTTATAAATGGAAGAAGATATATTGTGGAGAGCGGTTTGTAATTGTAGAGAGAGGTTTGTAAGCTGACAAGGTCCTTGCAGACTGCGAAGGCAACCAAGGGTTACTTCGCCTCCACGAATCCTCTACAAATTCCTCCTGAGAACAAAATAGTACAAATATAGCCACCGGCAGATACATAAACTGAAGGCCATAAGAAAATGTGGTCTTAGAGAAAGTAGAAGAAACAATGTTGCTATGAAACTGCATACACCAGCAATTGTATGCTCCTGTATAAAAGCAGCTTGCAAAAAATAAACTGGGCTGCTGTCCACCATCAGTGGGCAGTGGACCTCCTGATCCCTTCTTTCTGTCTTCTTTCTTTTCTCATCTCCCACCGTTCCCACTCAGGTTTATTTTCCAGGGCTGTGCTGGACATGGCTGGATTTACCACTTGCTAGATGTGGCAATATAACATCTTACTTATAAAAGATATTTTATAAAAATCTTACAATAGATTTGGGGATCTTTTATAAGGTAGGTTATTCTGTATTAGGCAATATTGCTAACTAGCAGTGCTAGCAAGAAAGACATTTCAGCATGCACTCCCATGATTACAAGCAAGGAAATAAGTCAATAATGGAACTTTTCATTACACACAAAATAGAGAAGCTGACTATAGGTGAAAGTCATGAAACCATGTTGTTTATGGGGAGTTTTGTTGCTGTGTAATTGTCAAGGAAGCAAAATGAACAAATTCACACACACACACAAAAATGTTTCCTCAATAACAGGAAGATTTTGATGCCTCTCCCTGTAATGCCATGATGAAAGTTACAAATTAACAATTCAAACATTGAAAAATACAACAGTCTAATTTGACCTGTGTATATATATCAGGGATGGTTTACCCTGAAGCCGCATACTCTTGGGAGCAGATGTTGCAGCAGCGGGGTTGTTCTGAATTACAAGCTCAGGCTTTGGTGAGGTGAGAAGTTTAGGTAGTTTGATTAAGTTATGTTACCAAGCCTCCTTCCCACTGATCAGACAGCACAAACAATTCAGTAATCATGGATAAGTCCAAAAATGGGAATTTTGAGTGTCTGTGTCTGGCTTGTGCCTAAGTGGACAAATGGGCTCTCATAGTCTTATTGAAATTAATGAGGAAGGTTGATTCCTGCCAAGTAAGCTGTTTCCTGACTCAAAAGAAGAGAAGGATTCTTTTACCTTTGCTGTTTTCTACAGTTATATGTTGGAGTAAAGTCCAACATTGTCACTACAGTTGAACTGATAATTGTAGTTTTGAGAGAAGATATGACAAAATCACAAACATGTCTCAGAGACTGACTATGTGCCCCTCCACCCCCACTGAGGCTACAGTCCAGGCAGCAGGAAGAAATTGGATGAGTCTTTTCCCATTTCAGTCAGGGAGGCAGAGTCTGTAAGTGAAAGAGGTGCATGAGGAGTTGGGGTAAGTGTTCACATCTCAGAAAGGGATTCCTGTGGAGCAGAAGCTAGTCCGGTGGCAGACATAGGGGCAGGAGGAATAATTCTTGACAGATGGGCTGAGTGTGGGAAGATAAACAAGAGGTCCATGCTGATCTGAGTGCTGCTGAGAAGCTGTAATGGAATTCTGATCACCATCTTTGATGGTTTATCTCTGTAGCATTTAATCTTGTTAAAATTACCTATGGCTTTAACTCTGATTTGCTTAATATAAAAGAGCCCGATACAGTACTTTCCAGGTAATAATTGCTAATAAACCTTCATGTATGTAATTTGAAATAGAACTAATACAGTGGTCCAATTATGTAGAGAAACTGTGTATTTTAGTAAAAATGAGTGGAATATGTGTCTTTTCTCTAATTCTGGACATGATATGCTTACTGGAGGCAGTTACTGTATAAGACAGAAAACATTGCTGGTCTGTTGACTATGCTGAGAATAATTTCCCTCTTGAATTTAAGAAAAGAAAGAGCTTTTCAGGAGAACTTAAATATCATCAATGTGGGTACATGAGAAGTTTCCACTTTTCAAATAAATCAATAAAGATATAGATATATTTTTAGTTAGAAATATTTCTTCTGGGAGGGCTGATAGCAATATTCTCAAAGATTGTGGGGATGATTTCACAACTCTGTAAATATACTAAAAATCATCGAATTCTATATTTAAATGAAACAATTTCATGGTATGTAAATTATATCTCAATAAATTCCTTTATTTTTTAAAATTTAGTTTTAGTCCTAGCCTCTCTACAAATCTATATACCATATCAATTAAATGTACATAGTTCCATAGCATTTAGATCAACATTAAATGTGTTTTGAATGTATTTGCATAATTATTACATATTTCTAATAATTCCTTAGTAGCCCTCTATTAATAACTAATTATATGATCTGTAATCAAGAATAATTTAGACTCTACCTTGAAATGTTTGATCTCTTAAATTTTTGTTCTATACTTGAGCTAGGTACCACATTGTGCAATTATTTCAGTATTTGGTATCACTTTACACTTGTTCTTGGCTAAAGAGAAATTTGTCTTCTGTCTGTCATAACAATGAACCATTCTTGTCTCAATCAATCCATCTGCATCTTGGATAATTTTTTCTGTAAGATTATGTGGTAATCAGTGTATCTCTATCTTAAATAATAATTCATTACTAATACTGGCCTGTGAAATAAAAGTATAGACATAATAGAAACTTACCATGACCACAGTTGTCTATGAAGATAACCCATTTTAAAATGACAGGTACTCCTAAAATTAAGTACATATGTTAAGTAGTTGAAGGATAGAAATATTTCACCTTGTTAGTGTAGCATCATAGTTAAGAGGCTTGTCTTTGCAGCTAGGACAACATGGATTCAAATCCTGATTCAGTCACTTACTGGGATATGATTGAATGAGACTTTCAACCTCTTTTTGTCCTGAGTTCCTTCATCTGTGAAATGAGAATATCATCAGTACTATCTCAGAGACTTGAAAATTCAATCTGTTATCACACACAAAGCATTAATAACAGTGGCTCTTAACTCAAAGTGTGAGATAAAAAAAATATACATCAAAATTGAGATCACTTATTTAAGGAGCATGTATTTATTACTTTGGGATGGGAGCAAATTCTAGGTAGAGGACATTGGGTATCATGGTAAAGTAGCACAAACCTCTTTTCCTGCCAGATCCTCTGGCTCTGAATACCAGCCACTGGGAATGACAAAAAGGCCTTTGGGCATTTGCAGTGGAGATTGTCTCTTAGTCACAAAGGACAGTTGGAATCTTGGGGACTTACTATCTCACTCAACATTATATTTTCAGCTACTTCACTGTGTGTTTGTTGACCTCCACACACTTAATTTTCAAATACCTGGCCAAGCCATCTCCCACATGAAAAGATTTCAGTTCGCCACCTTGTGTCACTCTAGTTCATTTTCATTGAACTAAAGATCTAAAGGAGCTCTCTTTCTTCATATTTTTGGAGCACCTATTTTTTCCTGTCATCACCATATATGCATTTTCATGTCACAAAAATCTCAATACAACCTATTGATTATATCCTATGATATAAAAGAGAAAAATGTAAATAAAACATATAACATGTATCACAACGTGTATAAGGAAGAATGCTAAAGAAAACTTATATTAAACAAAAAAGAAATTTTACTACAGGTCAAATGAACCATGTAACAAACATATTGTCTACTACCATAATTTAAAATAGAGATTTTAATATTCTTTGGCAAATTGTTTATAGTAAATTCATTTAGTAATTTCTTATCTAATAAATATTCGCCAAGCATCAATTTTCTCTAAACTAGTGTAAAAATATCTTGGATAAAGTACATATAGTATTTTACAAGCATTTTCAACAACCATGTCCTATAATGGAACTCGTGTGTGCAGCAAGAAAAGGCATGTAATAAATTATTAGCATGAAGAAAATTGTTATCTTTCCCAACCAAGAAATCAGGAGTCTCAAGAGTAAACACACAGTATTTTATTAGAGTCTGATTCCATTTTTTTAATGTTTGACTAGTGACAATTTTTAAGCCTCACTACAACTTCTCCCAATTCTGCCCATCTGAGCAGGCTGATAATACAGCCTGAGTGCTCCCTCTCTTGAAACCAGATGGAAGTTCAAACAATAAGTAGATACCGTCACCCCAGGCCCATGAAGTAACCTTCCTTACACATTAAAATCAATCACTATTCCCCATTCCCTCAAGCCATTTTTTCACCAGCCAGAAGTCTATCTTACTCTCCTTAGAAAGTTTTCTTCTGTAACAAATAATCTTTTAACACATTAGTGTATGACATTATCAGTCCTGATAAACCAGTCTTTGGGTAAGGTTTCACCCTGTTCCCCTGAATGGCCACAAGGGCAAAATTAACAACAAAAATGTTTTGGCAGTGAATACATGAAATTTCTAGTTTATCAAACTAAAAAAAAGGGGGGCGGCCCATTGTATATTGCTCATCCTAAATTATTGTAGAGTGCTCCAAGATCAAAAGAGATTTTATTATATTTATTCTTATTTATACAATTTTCTTTTATTTCCTACTTTTTCTATATGCTTACTATATTCCTTTTTACTTCATGTAAATCAAGGAGCATGTCATGGGTTTTATTTGAGCACAAAAAGATGACATAAAGAAATATCATATGGTGTATATATCTGGATGGGGGCAAATATTAGGGGTCAAAGTCTGAAACTGCAATGCGGCTTTATAAATGTCCTGGGGTTGAGTATGGAGAGAATAACTCAAGTGAAAATTCTAAGTATATAACCCCCACATTGTATGTTCTTTGATTCCATCATAGAAGGAAATTGTTATAGATTCCTTCAACCTTGAGAGACTTAGTTATACCTAGTATGGTTGATCGGTTGTAAAAACTGGTTAAAATTTTTTATTACATTCATTACATTTGTAAGGATTCTTACCAGTATAAATTCTTTGGTAAATCCTGAGGACATATCTAGTAGTTTTGTATAGTTTCTGTCCTGCATGAATTGTCATTACTCCAAAGGCATAGACCTTTGGTGAAAGCCTTATGACATTCATTACATTTGTAAGGTTACTCTCCAGCATAAATCTTCTGATGTCCCACAGTTTTGATCTTTGAGTAGAAGTCTTAGCATGTACATTACTTTTGTGTGGTTCCTCTCAAAGATTTATATTCTGATATTTAGGGAATTGTGAGGTCTGGATAAAGGTTCTGCCACATTTACATAATTTCTCTTCACTATTAAGTCTCTGTTGTTGCATAATACCTGAACTCAAAGTAATGGCTTTGCTGTACTCATTACATTTGTAAGGTATTGCTCTGATGGGTTCCCAACCTTTAACCTTTGGGTGAAAACCTTGCCATACATACTACATTTGTGTGGTTTCTCTCCAAGATGTTTATTCTTACATCAAGCAAAAAGTGAGAACTAATTTAAAACATTGCCATATTCATTGCATCTGTAAGTCTGTAAGTATGACCTATTTGGTGAACCCTGAGTTTAAAGCAATACCTAAAAGCCTTGCCACATCTAGTACTTTTGTAAGGTTCTGTCCAGTGTGGAGTATCTCATGACTGGTGAGGGGTGAGCCCTCAGTAAAAGCTTTCCCACACTCATGGCATTTGTAAGGTTTCTCTTCAAATGAATTTGACAGATCCTGAGATCAGACCATTGTCTAAATTCAATACTTTTATAAGGCTTGTATGAATTTTCCATGTATAAATTTTCTCCTGATGCCTAAGGCATGAACTCTTGCTAAAAGCCTTGACAAATTCATTACATTTGTTAAGGTCTCTCGCTGGTATGAATTTGTTGATGGTAAGTTAGAATTGAACACAATGTTAAGGCTTTGCCAAACACATCACATTTATAAGTTTTCTCTCCATATGAACTTTCCAGTGATTTGCAAAATGTGTGCTTTGACTAAAGACCTTGCCACATAGATCACTTTTATATGGTTTTTCTCCAGTGTGGATTATCTGATGCGTACTGAGGTGTGAGGCTTGCCTAAAAGGCTTTGTCATGCTTGTTACATTTGTAAGGTCTCTCTCCAGTATGGATTACCTAATGGTAAGTTAGGCTTGAAAGCACCATGAAGGCGTTGCTATGTTCATTACATTTATAAGGTTTTTCCCTGTATACTTTTGAGTCTTCTGTCAGCATTGAAGGATGTCTAAAATGATTCCCGTAGATATCAGAAATGTTGGCTTTGACACTAGGAAGAATCGTTGAAAAGGAGAAATTGAAGAAGTGCTGTTGCTATCAACAGTACTTCTCCACTAGATTCATAAAATTTTCTTTCAGTTTGAAATATCTGCAGTTCATCCAGAAAGCTTAATGACGGGCTTGTTTCCTGTGTCCCTTCTACTGTGTTGATCTCTTCTATCAGTTTTTTATAGGTTATAGGCATTCCTTTGTAATTTCTTTTATTATCTCTCCACTGACATTCAAAGTCAGGCATATTTTCCCAGATTCTCCTGAAGTAAAAATCTTTGATTACATGGCTTTCATATGTTCCAAATCTCACTTTCTGGAAAACTTCTCCTGTACTACTGGTTTTATTGGTTGTAATTTCTTGACCACATGGGGAGGAGAGTTATCTACAAGATATAAAAAACTACAGGTACCCTATTACTTATAGTTTCTAAATAAATGTTTCATGTATAAATGTTTCATGTGCAAAAGTAAAGTTATAATGAACAATTATGAAACTTCCCAACCATGATCCTCAATTTTCAGCAAAAAAAAAATAGGATTCTTTACTAATGAAATACCAATCACATGTAATTCAAATTAATTTTAGGGTAGCCTAGTTTCAAACATCTTATGATAAAAACACTCATGTTGTGAAAACTTATGTTAGCTCTCTAAAAAAAGGTATTTTTCCACTAAGACACCAAAGCACAGACCAACTGGCAGTAACCATACTGCTATTTCATGAAAGAGGAACAAAAATATTATATTGTACATGCTTTTATGTACATATTGTACATGAATAAATGCTAAAAGAACAGACAACATATCGTAACGATGAAGAATCCCAAATAAGATTATATAATTTAAGTAAATGGAAATTTAAAACTTTAAAACTTTAAAAATGGAAATTTACAACAAATATAGCATTGAAGATTAAGTCAATAAATATATTTTTGTATATACTTATATACAAATAAAACCAAAACATTTTTGTAATTACCTGTTATAAAACTATCTGTATCTATAGAGGCCATGTATATTAGAACATTAACAAATGATGTATATTAGGTATATTGCATGATACATGCTGAAAGTCTACATGCACCAAAATAAAAATTAATAAATAAAATGTTCTGAGAAATCATGACAAAACCAGCAGTAAATAACTGGCAACCATATTACAGAACATTATACTCACTGGAACTCTAAACTTTCTCCCTTAAGAATAAAGAAAGAACTATTATTGTAAAAAGATCATGCAATATGAGAGCTGAGAACTATGTTGAGATCACTGAATTCTGTATTATCAGGTCAGGAAAATACAAAATGTTATAAATAAGAATTCCAAAAAGAAGTCAGAAGTCACCATTTTGTTTTTATGACTGCAATTATACAATAGCCAGCCACTATAGCAATTTCCTGTGTACGCAGTGCCCTTTAATTATCCAGTACATTGGCCTCACAATATATGAAATACAGAGTCTGTGCTTTGAAAATTTATTAAGTAAGATCAGGAAACAAATTATGAAATAAAACCATACAATGCACAGAAATAAATATCTCATAATAAACATGACAAAATTTTGGTATATCTTCCTAAACAAAAATAAAACATGTGGAGGGAAAAAAATGGCATAGATGATAGAAGCTATGTTCATCCCTCTTGCAACCAAATCAAAGTTGTGACAGAATAGCAGAGCAAATAGCAAGGAAAGTCACCTGAGATCTAGATGAACAAGCTCTACAACTAGGGAGAAAAATAAGAAATTACTCTAAAATAGGAGGATGTAGAATGGGGTGAGGAGGTGAGTTTGCTCAGTCCAAGTGGCTGAGTGGGACAGAGGCAGCAGCAGCATCAGTGGCAGAAGCCTCTTAAAGGGCATCAGTGAGCAGACTCTCCTGGTGATGGACCCGCTCAACCTGAGCACCAGTGCCAGTTCGGCTATGCAGGGGGCACCAGGGACTTACAGGGGGATACTGAGTTGTCAGAGTGAGGGTCGAAGAGACACTCGCTCTTTACAGAAGTGCCAGTGGTGTCTATTGTTCCTTTGTTGAGCCCTCCCACTCCCAGTGTGCAGACACAGTGCCACTATAGCGGAGACACCATCAAACTAGATAGCAGAGGTCACTCCGCCCAGAGGATTCCCTGAAACTTTGCCTCCCCCAACTCAGGCCCCACTCAAGCCACATCTAGGTATGTCCTTGCTTAGCCAGGTGTCCCCTGATGAGCAGCACCTAGACTCACATTGGTGGCATCTGGCCTCAGTTTCTGGTGTGGCCTTTTGAGGCAACTATAAGCACAGCATCTGTGGATTGCTTGCTGAATCTTAACAGGTGGCCCCGGAGAGGTATAGACTGGGACTAAACTTAGCCTGCAGCTGAACCACTCTCAGGACTGTGCCACTGGACACCTACTTCACAAAGCCATGCTAATAAGACCGGAGACTTAGGAGCTTTGCTTAGTATATAGAAACAGACACAGAAAGGCAGCCAAAATGGGAATACAAAAAAAGCAGAAACCATATGAGAGAACAGAACAGAGATCTGGAAATAATGGAATCAAGCAATCAAGATGCAGAGTTCAAAACACTGGCTATAAAGATGCTCAATGAACTTATGGAAATGTAGAAGAATTCAGTGATAACTTCAACAAAGTGATAAAAAAAACAAAAATGGAAATTATAAAAGAGAACTAGTCATAAATGAAGACCATATTATCTGCGATGAGAAATATATTAAATGGAATAAATAGAGTAAATAAAGAAGAGGATCAAATGACCTATATAGAGGATAGTAAAGCCAAGAACACTCAATTAGGATGGCAAGAAAAAAAAAAGCCAAGACTATAATAATAATTTAAGGAGCCTATAGGACACTATTAAATATAAAAATGTCTGTGTTACAGGGGTACCAGAAAAAAGAACAAGATGTTGAAAAGCTATTTGAAGAAATAATGATGGAAAACTTCCCTAACCTGATGAAGGAAATAGACATAAAACTGCAGGAAGCTCAGAGATTCCCCAAAACCAGGAATCCAAAGAGGCCCACACCAAGATGCATCATCATTAAAATGTCAAGGGTTAAATACAAAGAGAAAATCTTAAAAGCAGCAAGAGAAAAGCAATCAGTTACTGACAAGGGAGCACCCAAAGACTGGCAGCTGATTTCTCAAAAGAAACTATGCAGGACAAAAAGGCATGGCACAAAATATTCCATGTGATGAAAACCCAGGATCTACAACCAAGAATACTTTATCCAGAAAAGCTATCATTTAGAGCTGAAGGACAGATAAAGAGCTTCCCAGACAAAAAAAAAAAAAAAACTAAAAGAATTTATCAACACCAAGCCAGTATCACAGGAAATGTTGGAGGAACTCCTTTAAGAAGAAAAAACATGTATCAAAAACAAGAATAAAGAATGGTAATAACTACATTCTTATCAATAAGTACCTCAAATGGAAAAGAATTAAGTGCTCCAACGAAAAGATAGAGTGGCTGAATAGATAAGAAAACAAGACCCCCACATATGCCACCTATGAGAGACTCACTTCAGATTAAAAGACACACACAGACTAAAAAGAAGAGGATGGAAAAAGATATTGCCTTGATGGACCTAGAGGGTATTGCTCTGAATAAAATGGGTTGGATAAAGATAAATATCACATGATTTCATGTACATATGGAATCTAAAGAACAAAATCAACAACAGGAACAAAAGCAGAAATAAATTCATAGATATAGAGAATATTTTGAGGGATACTACATGGGGGAGTTGGGAGAACAAAAAAAGGGCAAAGGGATTAAGAGATACAAATGGAGAGTTGTAGAATAGATGGAGATGTAGAGTGTAGCATGGGGAAGATGGTTAATAATATAATAAATATGTTAGGGGGGAGAAAGTTACTAGATTTAGTGGGGTGATCACTTTGCAAGTTATGTGGATCTCTGATCACTATGCTATACAACTGAAACTGGTATATTATTGTATGCCAACTATAATTGAAAAAAGCTCATGGAATTGTACATCATAAATACAAGCAAATAATTGTCTATTATATTTCAATAAAGATAGAAAAAAACATGCACTATCTTAAGCCATCTAACAGTGCTAATATGTTTTTTAAAGTTTTGTGAGAAATTATCAATATTTTTCAAATAATTCGCAGGGTTTGCATACATAACTCTCATTTACATAGAAAGTGAGAGAAACAGAATTGGAACCTAGACCTATAGACTCAGACAAAAAAATCTTAAGCATGACTTCCCACCCAGGCAGTACAGATTAGAAAAGCTCACAGCAAATATCAGAATCTTACAAAGTAATATTTCAAGATAGATATGAGTGCTGAACTATGTCACTATAATACTGTTGCTCAGCTATGTCTCTTAGAAATGGTTTCTGAGCTGCCACTCCTGCACATATTGATTTAGGTCGTGTCCTGACAAAGTTGCTCTGCTGACGAATGGGGGCCATTTTTTCCAATCTTAGGAGTGCAGGTGGGAGAAGGACTGGTGAAGGAAACTGATGAGTTCAGGAGCACAGACTTAACATGCCAGGAAATTCCAGTCAGATCAAGGTACCATGCAAGGTGGTCAGGACTGGGGAAAGCCAGAGTGGAAGATAAAGAGTAATGCTCATGTGGGGGCAGAACTTGGTCTTACATGGCTGTGGAAATATAACTGCAGGAGGGTAACTAAAATCCTGATCCATAGCTATGGGAATATAACTGCAGGAGGACAACAAAAATCCTGATCTTGGAAGAAGAACTGGTTTAATGGGTAGCATAATACTGTCCCATTTTAACTATGAAAATTAAAATATGAGCATGGGGCAAAATAAAAGAAATTTAAAAATGAAGAGAGTATGATGTTCTAGGATGAAAACAGGTTACATCTATTACAATACTTGCTTTGAAATTTATCAAATTAAATATCTCATAAGTTCTGTTTCCAGACATATATTCAAGGGAAACATATATAGATATGTGCAACAATGTTGTCAGCAAGAGCTGGAAGGAAAAACCACAAAATGGCCATCAAGAGAAAATGGATAAGTTTATTCTGTACACCCATGCAGATATAATAAAATCTTAACAACGGTACAGCACAGTAGGAAGACCAGGGTTTCAGAATGATGGCTGAATGAGCAGAGAGTTTGTCTTGAGAAACAAATCTAGCAGTTTTTTCTAAGGTCTGAGTATTATAAGGACACTATCACATTAGTTAAAAAAGAAAAAAGAATCTTACTAAATAAAATATTAATTACAAATATATTTTAAAATAATTTTCACAATTTTACTGTATAGGTTTTTTAGGCTAGGGTTCCTTGTTTGGTATGAAAAATAATAGTGTCCCATTTGGTCAAGTATGTAATTACTTAAAATCATATCACTGGATCTCTTAACACAATCTCTGCAGTAAAAAAGACATGAGGAGTGATGTCAGCAGATGGGCAGACCGGTAAACTCTAAGCACTGATCACCTCATGAATATACCAAATTAACAACAAAACAGTTACAAACAAAAAATGCTTTGGGAAAATTTAAACAACAACAACAACAACAACAACAACAACAGGTAAGAAGCCACAGCACTCAAACAAATGCCTAACCTCAAAACACTGAACCAAAAAGTATAGGACAGTATATAGCAATTTGCTCAACATTCACTCCCTCTCTCCCCAGCAAATAGAGTGAGAATGAACAGAAGAAAGCCTCCCAATTCCCAGCTCCTCCTTTAGGAAGAAATGCAAATCCAAACCACAAAGAGATACCACTTCCTCCTTGTTACAATGGATATCATCAAAAACCTCAGAGATAAAAAGTGTTGGTGATGATGTGAGAAAAAGAGAATCTTAGTACACTCTAGGTGGAAATATAAATTGGTACAGTAACTATGGAAAACAGTATGGAGATTCTGTAAAATATTTAATAAAGAAAACCACATGATCAGTCCATCTCAGTTCTAAGAATATGTTTAAAAATGTCAAATCACTATCTCAAAGAGATATCTGCACTCCCATGTTCACTGCAGCATTATTTACAAAACCCAATACATGGAAAAACCTAAGTGTCCAACAACTGATGAATGATATATATAGAAAGAAAATGGAGTACCATTCAACCATAAAAAAAGAAAATAATCCTGCTACTTGTACCAACATAGATGAGGGTATTATGCTAAGTGAAATAAGTAAGACAGAGAAAGATCTCACTTATATAATTTATGTGGTATCTAAAACAGGCCAAACTAATAGAGAAAGAGTAGAAATAGTGGTTGCCTGGTAAGTTGGCAGAAATAGGGAGATGTTAGTCAAAGAGTACAATCTTCCAGTTATAACATGAATAAATTATGGGTACATAATGTACAAATGGTGACTATAGTTAATACTGTATTGTATACTCAAAAGTTGTTAAGACAATAGAACTAAATGTTCTCACTAAAAAAAATTATAATTATGTGAGTTAATGGCTGTGTTACTTACCTGTTGTGGTGATTATTTAGCAATATATGTGTATCAAGTCATCACAATGAACACTTTAAATTGACACTATGTTATATGTTAATTAAGTTTTAATAAAGCAGGGAACAAAAGGAAATACAAAAGAGTGTATAGAGAGATCCTGGTTTATCATGTGAATAAGAACTTTGAAAAAGAAAAGAAAAAAAATCTCAGGAGAACAAAAGAGCCAAAACTAGCTCTCTAGAAGGAAAAAAAAAATAGAAATGAACATCATAGAGCATCAAAAGTGAGAAAAAAAAAAACCATGAAACTAAGAGTTAGTTCTTTGAAAAGTTCAACATGGTTGACAAACCCTTAGCTAGATTAACTAAGAAATTAAGAGAGAAGAAAGAAAGCAAAGCAAAACAAAACAAAACAGCACACACAACAGAACACACACACAGAGGATTGGAGCTCTTTGAAAAAAAAGCAATAAAGATAGAACACTCAAATAACTAAAATCAGAAATGTAGGGGACATTACAACTAATTGTAACCGATTCTACAGAAATCAAAAGGATTATAAGAAACTAAAATGAGCAATACTATGCATAACTATTAGATAACCTAGAAGAAATGAAAAAATTCCTAGAAAACCACCACCTACCAATGCTGAATCATGTAGAAGTAAATCTGAACGGACATATAACTTGTAAGGAGATTAAATAACAAATCAAAAAGCATTTTGCAAAGAAAGGCCAGGTAGCCTCACTGCAGAATTGTACCCAACATTAAAAAAGAAATAAAACCAATCTTCCTCAAACACTTCTCAAAAAACTAAAGAGGAGAGAACACCTCCAAGCCCATCCTATAAGGCCAGAATTACCCTAATACCAAAGCCAGATAAAGACAGTAAAAGCACAGACCAATATCTCCAATGAATACTGATGTAAAAATCATCTATGAAACAATAATAAGCAAAATTAACAGTACACTAAAAGGATTATACACCATGACTAAGAGGGATATATTCTTGGAATAAAAGGATGGTTCAAAATACAAAAATCATACAACATAATACTGCATAGTAAAAGAATGAAAAACAACAAAAAAACCCCACATGATCATGTCAATTGATGCAGGAAAAGCATTTGACAAAAGTTTGCAGTCTTTCATGATTAAAACATGAATCATGAAAAAGGTTCATCAGTGAAGGAAACTGATGAGTTCAGGAGCACAGAGTTAACATAAAAAGGGTTATATGTAAAAGTCCACAGCTAACATTGTACTCAATGGTGAAAGACTGAAAGCTTTTCCTCTTAGATGAGGGACAAGACTAAGTAACCTACTCTCACTATTTCTATCAAACTTAGTTCTGGAAGTCCTAGCCAGAACAAATAGGCAAGGCAAAGAAATAAAACCTTCCAAATAGAAATAAGGGAAGCAAAAAAATATTCTTTGCTCACAGTCGCCATAATCTAATATGGAAAAAACCTGACAACTCTGCAAAACAAATTGCTAGATCTAATGAATGAACTCGGAAATGTTGCAATATATAAAACCAAAATGCAAAAATCAATGTGCTTCTACACATTAATGAAGAACAATCAGATAAGAAAATGGAGAAAATTCTATTTACAATAGCACAAAAAATAAAATACTTAAGGATAACTTTAGCAAAGGAGGAGAAGATTTGTATACTAAAAAAACATTGATAAAAAAATTAGAAAAGACACAAATAAATGTAAAGATATCCCAATTTCATGGATTAGAGGACACTATTGTCAATATGTCAATTCTTCCCAAAGCAAACAACAGATTCAAGGTAATCCCTAGTAAAATCCCAATAGCATTTTTGAACAAATACATAAATTCATGGTAAGATTTATATGTACTATCAAGATCCTGAACAGAAAAAACAAACTTGAAAAGAATAAAGTTTAAGGTTTCACAATTCCTAAACTTATTACAAAGCTAAACTAATCAAAACAATGTGGTACTGGCATAAAGAGAGACAGAGAAGCCAGTAGAACAGAATAGAAGCATCAGAAATAAAGTCATATATATATGATCGAATGATATTCCACAAGGGTATCAACACACTCAATGAAGGAAAGGCAGGCTATTCAACCAAAGTTGCTGAGAAAACTGGATATCAGCATTCAAAAGAATATTTTTGAGCCAATATCTCACACTATATACAAAAAAAAATAACTAAAAGTGAAACAAACACCTAAACATAAGACCTAAAACTGTAAAACTCCTAGAAGAAAACGTAGGAGAAAAGCTTACATTGGATTTAGCAATAATTTATCAGATATGACACCAAAAGCACAGGCAGCAAAAATAAACACAGAAATATTGAACTATACCAAAATTACAAACTATTGTAAAAGGACAAAATTATTGAGTGAAAAGATAATCTATGGAATGAAAGAAAATATTTGCAAATCATATATCTTATAAGAGATTAATATAGTGGTTATATAAAGAAGTCTAAAAGTTTTGATTACCAATTCCACCACAGAGGGCTGTGTTCTCAAGCCAACAAGCAATCCTCCAATACCAGATGGTGTCTCACAATTCAGCTAAATTCTGACATTATCTAACTGTACATAGTGTCAGATCCCACAGGTTAAGAGTTCAGTCCTATAAAATTACTCCTCTTCCTCCCATTCAGATGCCAATCATGACTCCATGTTGTCACCTGGGCTCCTGACAGATTACCTAAGATCAGAGGTTTCAACCACCCTTTTCCTCAGGTTTGATTTATTTGTTAGAGTGGCTCACAAAACTGAGACAAAAATTTTACTGCTAGATTACTGATTTGGTATGAAAGGGTACAACTCAAGAACAGCCAGAGGAAGAAATATATAAGGCAAAGAGTGGGGAAAGGGTGAGGAGCTTCCATGCCCCTCCCAGCACACCACTCTCCCCAACCTCCACGTGTTCACTAACCTGGAAGCCCCCCAGACTCATTCCTTTTGGGTTTTCATAGTGCCCTGGAGAGATGCTTTTTGACACTCTTCAAAACTAGAAAGAAAACTAAAACACTTTTCAGTCAGGCTCTCATGATACTTTCTATCTCAGTATCCTGGGACATGCTGACCACGGTATTGAACAGCTTCAAATGCTGCTTCTGTTTTATAGCAGAATAATGTTGCAACATATTAGTGAAAATATTCTCTGACATTAATTTTCTGTAACCAACTAAACTTCCTCCATTGAGGAGTCCACCAGAAGCTGTCCATTACCTAAAAGAATATCATGAAATATCAGACTCTGGGAATGCATATTTCAAAAGAAAGTTTCAGAGGAAAAATTGTGGAAGCTTAAGAGAATATGAAATTTGGAAGAGTCTACATTCCCAGACAAGGTAGAGCAGTCCAGAGAGGGAAAAATACAAGGTATGGGGTCAGATATTATAGGATCTTGAGACAGAAACATGTAATCTACCCACAGACACCAAACCAAGAGCCTGAAAGATTGATAAATTCTCCCCACATAAAACTGGGGATCAAGGTCAGGACCACAAAGGCCACAGCTCATATCTATGTGGACTAAAATTGAACATCTGATGGAATCAAGTCTAGAAGAAGAGACCAAAGGAAAAAGAGATCACCCCAAAATAGGACGCCTATGCTCCACAAAGTCAAGAAACCGAAAAGGTCACAGGGACCAGATAACAGGAGTGTTGGGATCATAATAAATACTTTCCTTTGTCTCTGTTGAAGATATAGCACCAATGGAGAGTGACAGGATAAACTATACATATTGAAGGACAGAGTGGAAAGTTGAAGAAAACTTTCCTCTGAGGGCTCATAAGAAACAAACTTCTGTTTTCCCTTAGAACTCTTTTCACTTGGAGACAGTTTCCCAAACACTATTAATGGTGCAACTTCCTCTCTGCCCCTCAGAGCTCTTACCTCTGTTCACAAATTTGAAACATTCCAACCAATTTCATTTTTTCACCAAAATCACCTTGCTCTCCACAGCCCAGGGCTCTTTCCCTTGCTCCACAATGGAGATAGTATTCCAATCAGAAACAGAAATTCCTGCTTAAAAGAAGAAAGGTGATGAAGAGCTATCATTTTTTCCAGAACCTCTGATTTTTGTTTAACTGAGGAATAAGAATATTACAGATGGGTCTAGTAAACTATTTCCTAAATCCATCCACTTCTCGCCTCCTTCTGTGCACAAGGACCAATGTTATATGCAGATACCTAGTGTTCTTCGAAGAACTATTCAATCAATAGCACAAGGGTAAAAGAAAACAAATTAGATATTTAAAAAGTTTTCCACGGGGATTTATAAAAACTTAATCTCTGGAACAACCCCTGATATATCATGAAGGGGACAGATCATCTGAAGAAAGAGAAAGTTTAAAATCCTCTTGCCACATTATGGACTTTTCATGTCTGAATAAACAGGGCTTCAATTTCACTCAAGTAAGGCAGGGGCTCCCAAGAATCACAAAAGGGAAAATGAAAAAGACACTCAAGGGCAGATCCTGGCTTCTGGAAGGAAGTCATCCTCACCCAGGGAGAGCAGGTTTCTGTAGTTCTCCGACATCACATTCCTGTAGAACGCCCTCTGGGCAGGATCCAGGCATTCCTACTCCTTCTGAGAGAATTCTACGAACACATTCTTGAATGATAACTGACCCTAAAATGAAAAACACATTTCATCAAGGGGACATGATAATTTTTACTTTCACACAGAATGAGAAGAGGAGAGAGGTATAAAATCAATTCAGTTGAAGTGAATGAACTGACAGATCCATTTTTAAGCAAGTTATGTGTCCCTAATGTTGATTTATTCTACTTTCCAATAAGAGATAATGATAGTCTATAAATCAGTGATGGTTTTTCATTTTTACAGACAATACACGAAATATACAAATGAAAATTCAACACTGGGTTATCTATACAGAAATAGATATAATGTTCTACACATTGAATGATATTCAATATCTAGATGAACTAGAAAATGAGTAGCATCTTCAGATGACAAAGTTCACAGTGGCTTTAAAAAAGTTTAGACTCTAAAATTGTGATGATAATAGCAACAGCAATGACTAAAAGCTTTTGAATACATCCTACATGCTAAGCATTACTCTAATAACATGTATTAACTTGTTATCAACATAAAAGCTCACTAGAAAATGATCTGTTCTCATCTTACAGAGGAAAAAAATGTCACAGACACTCTAAGAAACTTGCCTCAGGTCAAAATCTAAGATTTGACACAGCAAATACCTGAATTCAGGTGTTGGGATTTAGAATTGAATCTGAGGAATCAAACAGTTATGTAATAGACACAGCCTTAAAAGTACATTGACAAAACATTCTCTAACTGACAAAACAAGTTCAAGGTTAACGACTTCGAACTGCATAAAAGGTCCTTGTATTTGTACACATACGCACATAATATCTTTCTTACTACTATTTAGATCATTAATTATTTGTACCATTTTGTAAAATGGTACAAACTAAAAAGAATGTAGACTACTTTGACTCCAATCTCTATAAAATACTTATTCAAAAATACAAATATGATTTTATCCATTTATATTTAGATATGTAGGCATTAACTAAAAGCAAATAGTTCATTCATTTATTCCATTCATAAAACAATGACTCAAGATTTTAAAAGTTATTAAAGATTTACATTAATTTAACAGATTAAGATTTTTTAAATTATCACAGTAGTAGATACTTGAAAAAAATCTTGGATAATTAAAAATCATAACAAAAATGAAATTGGGGATAAATCTATCATTAAGCAGGAACATTTCACCAAACTTTTTGATCAGCAGAAAACACTAGATGCATTTCTCTGAAATTACAGTGAAAATAGCTCCTGCCTAAATAGAGACCAGCAGAAGAGGGAAAAGGAGGAAAAAATAGATTGAGTGAGAGACAGTCAAAGAGCTGGAACTGTTAAAATTCACAAATCTAAGGATAGAGATTGGCTAAAAACAGAAAGAGGAAAAAACATATTCCATACAAACCATATCCTAAAGACAGCCAGAGTGGCTCTATTATATCATGCAAAACAGACTATCAGACGAAAACTGTCATCAGAGACAAAGGACATTATCATGATGATTGGATCAATCCACCAGAAATGTGTAACAATTATAAATATATACTAATTAGAGCTCCCACATATATGAGGTAAATATTGACAGAAATGAAGGTAGAAATAGGCAGCAGCACAGTAACCATATGAAATTTCAATATGCCAGTTGTAGTTATGTATAGAACAACCAAACATAAGATTAATAACAGAAGCCTTGATCAACACTATAGATCAACAGAACCTCACATACATATACAGAACATTCCAGCCAACACCAACAGGAAACACATTCTTTTTAAACACACATGGAACATTCTCCCTGATAGACCACATGTTAGCCTTAAAACAAATATTAACAACCTTTTAAAAACTGAAATCATAAAAACTATCTTCTCTAACCACAATAAAATGAAACTAGAAACAAATAACAGAAGGAAAACAGAAAAATCCATAAAATGTGGAAATTAAATAACTCATTCTTAAACAACCAGTAGATCAAAGATGAAATCACAAGAGAATTTTTAAAATATCTGAATAAAAATAAAATGAAAATAAAATATATTAAAATTTACAGAATGCAGAGATAGAAGCACTAAATTGGAAGGCTATAGCAGTAAATGCTTACACTGAAAAATAAAAAAGATCTCAAATCAAAAATCCATCTTTACTCCTTAAAAAAAAAAAGAACAGACATTTCTCCCAAGAAGACATACAAATGGCCAACAGACATGAAAAAAATGCTCAACTTCACTAGCTGTTAGGAAAATGCAAATCACAACCACAGTTGGATTCCACCTTATTCCTATATAATTTTATTAAGAACTAAACTAAAATTTAGCAGAAGTAAATAAGATTGGGACAGAGATAAATAAAATGGAGAGCAGAAAAACAATACAAAAATAAAGAGTTGTTTTTTTTTAACAGATTAACAAATTTACAAAACCTTATCTACACTAAGAAAAAAAGAAAAAAGATTCAAATAAGTGAAATCACAAATGAGAAGCTACTGAAATAGATGTCACAGAAATTTTTAAAAAGAATTTTGAGAGTAACATGAACAATTATATACCAATAAATTATATAACCTGTAAAACAGGTAAATTCCTAGAAACAAGGCCTAATAATGAAAAAAATTAAAAATGCAAACAGAATTATAAGTAGGCAGGTGCAAGCAGTAATCAAAAACATCCAGCAAAGAAAATCCCAGGCCAGATGACATCACTGAAAAATTCTACCAAACATAGATAGAAAGAAATTAACACTAATCCAGCTTCAAATCTTCCAAAGAATTCAAGAGGAAACACTTGCAAGCTCATCCTGTAGAAGCTGAGTGAATCTGATACCAAACTGAGAGAAAGACAGCAGACGAAAATAATAGACCAATATTCCTGATCAAATCGAGGCAAAAACTCTTAACAAAATACTAGTAAACCAAATTCAACAGCACATTAAAAAGATTATACATGTGAACAAGTGGAATTTTTTCCTGTACATTAAGAATGTTTCAACATACAAAAATCAAAGAATGAAGGAAAAGGAAAAAAATGATCTTGATTGATTCAGAACAGGCATTTGACAAAACTCAACAACCTTTTAAGACACTATCGATAATAGTAAACTACCTCAACATAATAAAAGCTATATTTGAAAAGCACATAGCTCACTAACATCATAGTCGATGGTGAACATCTGAAAGTTTTTCTTCTAAAATGAGGGAAAAGGCAAAAATGCACACTCTCAGCATTAATATTCAACGAAGTACTGGAAGTTCTAGCTAGAGTAATTAGACAAGAAATAAAAATATCTAAAATGAAAAGAAGTAAAATTATCTTTTCTCACAGGTGAAAAGACTTTATCTGTAGAAAACCATAAATAGTCCGCACACATAAAAAAAGAGTTACAACTAAAAAACTATTTTAGGAAAGTTGCAATGAACAATCTGAAAAGAAACTTAAGAAAGCAACCCTATTTATCAAAGCATCCAAAAAGATGAATACTTAGGAATAAACAGAGCCAAGGAAGTGAAAGACTTGTACACTTCAAACTACAAAACATTGCTATAAAAAGTCAAAGAAGATACAAATAAACAGAAAGACATCTGTACCCGTGGATTGGAGGACTTAATATTGTTAAAATGTCC
The DNA here is from genome assembly GCA_028627145.1 of Eidolon dupreanum. NCBI lineage: Eukaryota > Metazoa > Chordata > Mammalia > Chiroptera > Pteropodidae > Eidolon > Eidolon dupreanum. Next base: position 96,409,614 of record CM053508.1, on the reverse strand, counting down.
ATGCTACCAAAAGTGTTCTACAGACTCTATGGAATCCCTATCAAAATTCCAAAGGCAATTTTTCCAGAAATAGTAAAAACACACACACTAAAATTTATTTGGAATCAAGCAAAAGGGATCCAGAAGAGCCAAAACACTTAAAATAGAAGTCAGAGGCTTCACCTTTTTAGATTGCAAAACATATTACAAAGCAAGAGTAATCAAGATGGTATAATACTGACATTAACCCTGATACATAAACCAATGGAACAGAATAAAATGCTTACAAATAAACCCCTGCATATATGCCAAATGATTTTTGACAAGGACGCTAAGACTATACAATGAAGAAAAGTCAGTCTCTGCACAACTGGTGCTGGGAAAACTGGATATCTATATGCAAAAGAAGGAAGCTGGAACCTTACCTACATCGAACATACAAACCTCTGTGTGTCGAAGATGAAATCAACAGAGGGAAAAGGCAACTTCTGGAAAATGGATTTAAAAAAAATGATTTAAAGCAATGGTCCCAACCTTTTTGACACCAAAGACTGGTGCTTCTATGAAAATCTAATGCCTGATGATCTGAGGTGGAGCTGAGGTAGTGATGCTAGTGCTGGGGGAGGAGGCGGGGAGCAGCTGCAAATACAGATAAAGCTTTGCTTTCTAGCCTGCTGCTCACCTCCTGCTGTGCAGCCTGGTTCCTAACAGGTCACAGTGCAGTACAGGCCCATGGCCTGGGGGTTGGAGAACCCCCTGATCTAAGGAATCTTCAACTGTCAGACATTTCAGTTGATTTCATATTTTAAAATTGATGATGGAATAAAGCAGCCTCTGTGACTGATGTCTGTTTCTGAACTTTCCATACTATTCCCAGTCATCAAGATTTTGACATGAGTGACTCACTCATTTAGCTTCAGAACTGATTTCTCCTTATTAGTACATATTTCTGAACTTAGCAGATATTTGTGCATATCTACGCATGACTCCCATATGCAGCTTCTCTTATCCTGGTCTAGAGAGAGCTGAAAGCACATGAAATGTAGCCCCTAAACAACCCCCGCTGCGCATTCTTGCTGATGTCACGGGGCCCACACCCCAATCTCCAACCCAAGGGTGAGAAGCCCTGTCTACGACGATGCTTAGTGGAGCCTCTTCACAAGTTCCATGTCACTGCCTCATGGTGAGATGAAATCTAAGTGGGGATGAGAGGGACTGAAGGTGCCTGTGACTGAATAGGTGTCAGGCAAGACACTTCAGAGTCAGAGATTAGCTAGTCCAAAAAGGGCATTTCAGGAAGGACAGACAGATCAACCAAGAATATCGCTTTACCTGAGAAAGAGCCATTCCTGACCCCTCTTTCTTTTTTTCTGCCTCCTCTTCCAGGCTTCTTCCTCAAGCAACAAGAGTCTTTAGAAGTCAATCTAGAAGGTTGAAAATATGCTGCTTATCAACATCCCCCCTTCCTGTGCCACAACCACACACACGGGGAGAACTCACCACGTAGGGAAAAAAAGTGTCTGCTGCCCCTGCTACAGGGGAGATTTAGGACAGCAAACTCCTACTCAGAGACCAACAGGTGAGTTTTCCCACCTCTTTCTTCAGATCATGCTCATCTCCTGGTGAAGCCCTCATATACACTGCAGCCATGGGGACCTTGGCTGCCCTGACTCTCCCCTTCAGGTCACAGACCTATCCCTGATCAAACCCCACACAGAAATGAGCCCCCTCACCCTCACCCCAAATCTCAGTCCTCAGAAATGGAGGACCCAGAACCTTGCTGTTCAATGATGGATTCAAATTAGAATCACCTGAAGCATGTTAAATATTGAGGCTGGTCTCACTCCAAATATCTGAATGAAACTTTCTGATCAGGGGGACAAAATATGTAATTGCAAAATGCCTTAGCAATCTAATGTGAAACAGTATTTGGCAACACCTCCCACCTGTTTGTTCTTTTCCATTTTCACTGAGGTATAATCAACAAATACAAATTTTATATCTTCAGGGTATACAAGTAAATGTTAAATGAAACTGTATTCAGAGCCTGCAACATGTTGCTGCCAGACCACAGGAACCCTACAGAACTAAGGAAGATTTCTGCTGGGATTACTAACAAACTATTTACTCACATCATGAAAAGAAAACAGGAAAACAGAGCCTTTAAATTGTACCCTACACAAAATAGACCCAACCATTCATTCCATATGAGGAACCTATAGATCAAAGGCTAGAGATTGCTAGCATGCTTTCTCACTACATACCCATGCCTTTTATGCTACATACCTTTACTTTCACACTGTGTATCTGTACAATCAAAGGAAAAATAGGTTAAAAAAAAAAAAGTCTTTAAACTACGATTCATAGAAACTAAGGATGATATGTAAACTAAATTTCTCGAACACTAGGGGTCTATCTTTTCTGTCTGTCTGTCTTTTGGTTTTTCTTTTTCCTCCAGGTTATTTTTCCCTGTCTCACTGTCCCTCTTGACTCTCTCACTCTTTGTCTCTGAGAGGAGACCATGCTTTTCTATGGAGTGTTACTATCAATAAACTTTTGACTCTGATCTGGCATGCACTTGAATTAGTTCCTAAACTTAGTCAAGAACCTTCTCTCTTGGTGCAGGACTTGAATCTTTACTCAGGGGGATTCACCCTGTCCTGCACACAACCTGATAACTTGGAATATAGATGCACTATGAAATAATTATCACAATAAAGTTAATAAAGAAATCCATCACCTCACACGTCACTTTTTTTTTTTTTTGCATGTTGGTAAAAACACTTAAGTTGTACTCTCTCAGTAAATTTCAAGTATACAATACTGTATTATTAATTATAGTCACCATGCCATGCATTAGATACCTAGAACTTAATCATTTTACAATGGGAAGTCTGTACCCTTTGACCGACATCTCTCCATTTTCTCCAAATCCCAGTACCTGGTAAGCACCATTCTCTTCTCTGGCTCTATGAGTCTGATCTCTTTAGATTTCATATATAAGTGAGATCATACTTTGTTTTCCTTTGTGTGGCTTATTCTACTCAACATAATGTCCTCCAGCTCATGCATATTGTTACAAATGGAGGATCGCCTTCATTTTTATGAGTGAATAATATTTCCTTGCTTATTTTTATATATACATGTACATATATGTATATATGTGTACATTATCTTTATTGATTCATCTGTTGAAACATTTAGGTTGTTTCTACATCTTAGCTGTTGTGAATAATTCAGTAATGTTCTTTAGAGTATAGATAACTCTTCAAAAGACTGATTTTGTTTCCTTTGGATATGTAACCAAAAATGGGACTGCCGGATTGTATGTCTGTTGTATTTTTAATTGTTTTTGAGGAAACTCCATACTGTTTTCCATTATGGCTGTACCGATTTACATTCTCAACAGTGCACAAGGGTTCCCTTTTCCCCATACTCTCATCAACTTGTTATTTGTTTGTGCTAATAACCATCCTAACAGGTGTAACATACTCTCATCAACTTGTTATTTGTTTGTGCTAATAACCATCCTAACAGGTGTAACATCTTCTATGTTCTGGCACTACTCTCCCCTTGAGGCCTTGTGAAAAGAGAAAGAGCAAAAAGCAACATGCAGAGCAGGTAATATGGAGAGGTGGGGTGGGGGTGGGGGTATGGCTGGCACATTAAATGGGAGGGGTAGTCAGAGGGTCCACTAAGGTGATAACAGAACAAATACCTGAGGAGAGGAAGGTTGTTTGCCACTTGCATATGAGGGATCAGGAAGTTCTAGGTAGAAAGATAGCCCAGATGAGGGCCCTGAGGCAGTAGCAACCTTGGTCCCAGAAAAGAAAAATGACTTATGTGGCGGGAGCAGAGTGAAGAGGAGGACACAATCAGGAACAGAGGGCAGAGAAGTATGGGGGAAGCTGATGAGGAAAAGCTATGGTCTTCAAACATTGTTCCTCCATATCTCAAAATCATTGTAGAAATCATGTATTCCCTCACTCAAAGTCAACATCTAGTGTTTTCTTTATCTTATACAGCAAAAATCATATATATTATATGTAAATGGCAAAATGTTGACCTAAGACCCAAGAAGTAAAGGGTCGTCCTTAACTGAGAGGTGGAAGACCACATGAGCAATATGATTGGGGAAGTTCAAAAAGTCATTTTAGACAATTAAGGTAGAGTTGTCTGTTAGATCTCTCAGCAGAGATGTCAAGGACACATCTAGAAACAGAATTCTAGACTTCAGAGGAGAGATCTGGGCTTGGGAGGTGAAATTGGGAGACATAGGTAGTGTTTAAAGTCATGAGATGGGATGATATAAAAAGGCAGTGGGTGTAGGCACATAAGAGAAGAGGCTCAAGGACTAAACCGTGGGGTGCTCCCACAATCAGAGACCAGAAACTTCAGGAAAATCCATTGGAAGAAACTGAGAAGTAAACAGAGAGGTGCAAAGAAAATGGAAGAAAATATATTTTTAAAGGTTAATGGGATGCCCTTGAAACCAAGAAAATCAGCCTCTTTCAAAGAAGAAGGAGCAATCAATTATAAAATATGCTGCTGATAGGACAAGTAAGATGAGAAGAGAAAATTGATTTTTGGACTGAGAAATGAGGTCATTGGTGACTCTGGAAAAGATAGTATCAGTGGAGTCTTGGCTGTGAAAGATTGAATGGACGGGATGATAACTAGAGGCAGGAACTGAAGAGAAAGAAACACTTGTTTAGTATATTGTATCCTGGAATGAAGCATAGTAAAAAGAAACTAAACAGAGGAGAAAGAAATGCACTTAATTGACAGTGTTTTCTTTTAAATACAGAAGAGTGTATGGATTTAAACTAGAAAGATGGGAACTCACCCTCTGTAGCGTTATTTAAACTCTGCACTCTCTACATCTGGGCCTGCAAGAAACTGTGCATACCCAGGGAACAGCGAGGGCGGCCTTGGGTGGAGGCCTGGTCTGAGAGGGATAGATAGGGGGAGGGGTGTGGAGAGAGGTCAGGCTGCGCAGACTGTGAGGGGGCGGGACAAAGCGGGCATGGGGCAGGGTCAGGTCCCGGCCTAATCGTTTCTCTCGGCCTTGCTTTCAAGGTGTCTTTTTCCGGGTTTAGAAATGCTCCAGTTTCTTTCCTGTCTTGTTTAAGGTGTAAGTAAATGCGTGACATGCGGAGAGAAGTTTTAAAAGCAAGCCTTTATTGGGAGGGGGCTCCCGGGTGAGGTTCTCAGGTCCAGAGAGGAGAGGGGCCAGAGAAGTCGCGCCCTGGGACAGGAGGGCACAGTTTTTATGGGGTTATGTGGGAGTAGGGTATAGGGTAGGAATGTTAATCAAATGTTAGTTGAGCATCCGGATTAGGGTGGTGGCGCACAAGGCTTTAGGGTGGCTCTTTATCAGTCGGGCATTCCAGGCTTCAATGTCCGGCTGGAAGGTCTGGCTGGAAGGTCTGGCTGGAAGGTCTGGATTCCGATATCAAGCCGGGAAGCCTCCAGGCAAGCATCTGGCTGGCCCTTCCCGCCGACCTAACACAAGGGTTTTGCTTCCTGCTTATTTTAAGTTACTAGTTCTAACAGCCTTAAAAGCTTACAGTTGTGTGGCCGCTTACATTGGAAACTGTTTAAATCAAAAGCTATTTTTGCCAGCCGATTGAAACTAAGTCCTGAGGGTGAGACTGAAGTAACTCATTGAGAACTGGAATGAGGGGTGGATATGCAGTAGTGGTTGGATCCAGGAACATTTCTGCAATTAGAATTAATGTAATCAGTTTAATTAAACAAGAACTGGAGTTGTCTGTGTGGGGATTACAAACTAGAATATGAAATACAAAATTCCCTGGGTGGACTAGGCAATTTCATACTGACACCCAACAGAACAGCCTTTTATTTTTATCCCCATTCACCCTGAAGTCCAAGACTCAGCATGGCTCAGGACCAGAGACTTTCATAGGGACACGACCTGGGGTATGAGGTGTGGAGGACAAAAGCATGTGATAATTTAAGTGACTAAGCATTGCTTTAAAATATATAACTTTTTCAAAAATTCTTATAAATTGAATTTTAAAAATAATTGTTATTCTGTTCCACAATTTAAAATAAGTTTTATTCAAATACCTTTAAGATATTTATTCACATCGTAATATGCTTAAGTCAATATTATCAAAATATAATGTAATTTCAAATTCATAATATGTTCCTTCTGAGAGCAATTAGAAAGTTTATTTTTATTTTAAATTTCTGTATGTTGTATTTCTTTTTTATTTTATATTTCTGAAGTTCTATCAGCTGTGGATAACAAAACCTGTAAAATATATAGTCTTGAGAAGACATCGGGATTTAATTTTACCTAAACAATCATTAATTTTGCAATATTTTTAAGGCTGGAATATTCTTTGTAAAATGAGGCTTAAAAGGAGTAAAATTAAATTATCAAATATCCAATTACTTCATTTCTACCATCTATAATTTTTATGGCAACATAAAACATCTACTATAAAGTATATTTTCTCTCATTCCTCCTTGTGGAAGATTTCATCTATAGGGAAATGGCAACTCAGTCTTCAGGGAGGGAGCAGAGCTCAGGGAAGTGAGCTCAGCCCTGGGAGCCTGGAAGAAAGAGAGCCAGGGAGAAAGCTGTTTTTGTACTCTTGCCCAAGAGAGATTTATAGTCCAAACTTTCAATCCATTTGGGTCTAAGCATTTACTTACTTAAAATAATAAAACCTCAGTAAACTATCAGGGAAGAAATTACCTTAAAAGTTTAAGAACTGTTATTAGTTCTGAGGAAAACAGAAGGATGCCCTTTATTGGAAATAACCTTTAAATTTTTTCTGTAACGTGTAGAGTGATGATCTAGTTGATCCAAAATCCAGCCAGCACCATCTTCAGAATTTCCACAGCAACAGAAAGAAGCCATTAACTTGTAGATTTCAAGTTAAAAATTATTAAATGTATAAATGATGCTATTGAAAACATGAAAACTTGTTTTACTATTTGCTTTTACTGTTTATATAAGGAAATAGATATTGTGGGGTTAATTCAAACATAGCCCCTCCATGGACAAGGAGGCAAAGAGGACTGCTGGGCCAGCAGCCCCAAGGAGGATAATGAACAAAGTATTCCCCGGGCTGTGTATGCCCCCAAGGAAACTTCCCGTTGCTCCCATAGGCACTATCTGCTCCTTTGGCCATTTCCATGGACATTATCCCCTCACTCTGCTTGAGGACACGAGGACACGGCTGATCTGGTCCTCCTGAACACTAGCTAGGCAGCACGTCCAGCTCCCACCCGCAAGGGAAGACCTGTGTTCCCCAGGATGAGGCAATCCCCCTCTACTCTGCTCACATGTAAAACAAATGCCTACTCTTGGCCAATGGCCTTTTCCTGCAGCTCCAACTGACCAAGTGCGGAAGCCGCCTTGTATTGTGAGTAATAAACGGCATGTCTCACTCTGCTGGTCCTCCTGGTGTTTTTTTTTTTAAATATCCACGGCCTAGGTGCAGGTTCCTGCCCTGGAGCTCCTGTGTTACAGATAACCTTATCACATGTCTCTGGAAATATTTCAAAATTAATATTTTATTAGTCAAATGCAAAGCCAAATATCTCTGAAAGAGTGCACTTTTACAAACCTCATTATCTGCACTTGACACAAAGCATCGAGAAGGAGCAAACAAAAGGATAGAGGATAAAATATCTAATTTCTCTAATTTTCAAGTTAAAATATTCTTCCAACTAACTGAGGATTGATGTTGAAATATTTAGTAATTAAGACTTAAGTGAAATATAGGATGCCATCTTGTATATCCAAAGAGTATTTGGATTTATAATTCATCTCAAGAAGTGTGGACTAGAGTAACAAGTTAAATTTAAAAAAAGAAAAATTAATCCATGTTTCGATGAAAGAACGTTCAGCCTAAGATAAAGTCTTATGTGAGTTTATTTGATCCAAACTGATGACAATTAACAGGAAGCAAAATCTCAAAAAATTGAGAAAATGCTCTGGAGAAAGGCAGTTTTGCAGCTTATTTTATATAGTACAATCAAAGGAGGACATATAAAAACAGTTACATGAAATCTATTAGTGGTAGATTAGGGAAGCAGGAGAAAGCAAAACTGGGAAATCTTGGAGCTTGGATGAAAAGTTAAACAGAGACACATGCTCATTTTTCTTTGGTGAGTACAGGATGGTTAACATATACAGCACATAGAGATGGTATGTGGGCATCAAGATAACAGTGTCTCCTGCTCTAGTGCTGGTGGTTGTGCCTTTGAGGGGTTTGGAAAAGATTACTCTGACATTTCAAAGGTATTTTATCTTACATGCACAAAGACAGTAGACAATTTCGAAGTCAGATATTGACCTTTGTCAAGGAAGCTACAGACCTAGGTCTTTATTACCCAGTGTAGAGTTGCTACATTCAAATCACCTTGTGTGGTTATCTGGGTTTGATACCTAGGTTTGTAAGGCCTGCCATGTGGGCTTCCCTGAGTTTGTCAGGTTTAGTATGTTCGTACATGCAAGCAGAAATTTTTGTTCTTTTAAAGCAATGTCTCAGCCCTCTACCCCAAGAGTCCAGGAGTTCCTGGAACCCAGCCCAGGGTGGTCTCTCTGCCTCTTCAGTAAATGGTGAACAAATATAGAAATTACGTTTTGGTGCAAAGTTAGTATAAATTTTCAGACTCCCCACAGACACAGTTCAGTATTTCACATTCTAGTTTTTATATCACCCATACAGACAACTCCCACCCTTGTTTGCTTAAAGAAGTTGTAACTTCCAGTTCTCAGATGTTCTGGGATCCACCCCATTTCCAAGATTACTACCCATGAATCAGCCTCAAACTTTCTGGCTTTGGTCCACGTAGACACTGACTCCCTGCCATCGTTTTCTTGCTCAAAACCTTTCTCCAGCTCCCGACTCCCCTTCCCTAGCAGAACCAGTTGGGCAAAGTCCTCACTCAGGAAGTGGATACATGACATGTCCTTCTCCAAACACAACGGAGAATGGAGGAGGAACTCAGATCACAGAGAAGGAGGCGAAATATATGGAATTATAGGCCCATCAGAAGTTTGGAGAGAAAGAACTGCACGGATTGAAACTGGTTGCAACAGAGTGGGGCCAAACACTGTAGGAGGATGAATGGAGAGAGAGGGAAGCAAACGTGTCTACAAAGGAGAAAACATGGAAACAGGAAAAAGGAGAAAGGAGAAATAAAAGCACACAGAGGCATATACAGGAAAAAAACACAGTTGTGGAGAAAGCGAAGACCCTGTCAAGCAAAAGATAATATAGACTAGATGTTTCATCATCAAAGACGATTTATTTGGGAAAAAGAAAGGGTTACAACCCAAAGCATGCAGAAGTGGCAAGCCCTGGCATACATTGGCCTACATGCAAAGATGAAAGGATAGTCATAGAAGGAAAAAAGCAAGTTAAGGGTAGGGACAGTTAGAACCATAGAGATTTATTATAAACGTGAGTTCTTTCTGCAGTGTTCTTATGTGTAGGGTTCTCACCATTACCTAGTGTGTAACAACTTCCATAAGCCATAGCTCCTCCCATATACCCTCCCGACTGATTATGATTATTTTTCCAGCCAGTTTTTCTCAACCCAAACCCAGGTGAGTATTGAGTTGATTGGATACGGAATATTAACTAATGAAGTACTGAATCATAGCTCAATAATCTAATTAGTGTAAGATTTATTAAATTGTTTAGATTATACAGAAAAGAATGAGAGTTGCATAACCAAATGTTTGAGGCATCTGCGTTTTCTAATTATTCCATCTGAAGATAATTCCATTTGTGGCCCCTATTCATGTAAAGAACAGAGACTAGTGCACTCAAATGCTGAGTGATCCTTTTCCTTTAAGAAACGGAAAAAGACTTTTCTATTAACGCATAGTACATTTTAAAATGCACATTATTGACTGTAGTGTTTTCCCCCATTATTAACTGTACTGTTTTCCCCTACCCCTTTATTCTGTGGCTCATGTCCTTTTCCCCTAAATTTGATGTATCCTTATATTTATTTTAACTTTAATTCCAAAACTCTTTGGATATTTTTTAAATTTCTAGCTTATTTGTCTTCTTAATTTTATTGTTCAGTTGGTGAGGCTCCTCTCTCAAGTCACCTTAGTACTTTCTGTGCAACATTAAAAAATGAGCTAGATTGCTGCAGAACTAGGTCCAAAAGATTCCATCTGCTCATGATGAAGAGATTGCTCAGAGGTCATCTCTATAGGTCATCCCCTTTCGTGTTGTCCTGAGGCTAAAATTATTTGTAATTTCATATTTTTAAAATATTTTTCAAGAAAAGAGGAATTGAATACCTGGGTTTGACTAAATCCATGAAAGAGAAGTTTCTCTTACTCAAGAATGTGAAAACTAATCTGGAATTAGGACAAAACTATCCAGGGCATCATTTCAGAATTTATTTACACATAGTTCTGCTCCCTCAACTCAGATATTTTCAGGGTACTTGGTAAAATTACTCCTCCTCGGAACCTTGGTGCACCCACCTATAACATGGAGGTGATAAGGTAGACCAGGATTTTGAGTGTAAGCAAATGGGATCCCTGAAATAATTTTCAGAATTAGGCATATGTCAGCATTTGGTAGTTTTCTGGGAGAGTATGCCTGGTTAGAATTAGAATTGAAAATCTGTCCTATTTCCCCTAGAATAAGAAATACCACTAGAAAAGAGGCAGGGGGAAAGGCTCAGAGACAGAGCCATGCCTCTCAACATCTCTCCCTCTCTGTTTCATGGGTAATTCTTAAGTTTCATTGTGTCACAATAAAGTGGAGTTCATTCTAGGTGCACAAGAATGCAAGTCAATTAATGTGATATACCACATAAACAAAATAAAGGATAAAAATTATATGATCATATCAATAGATGCAGAAAAAGCATTTCACAAGATATAGCATTAATTTGTGGTTAAGACACAAATTTAAGAACACTGAAATCATACCAAGCATATTCCCCAATCATAATGCTTTAAAACTGGAAGTCAACAGCAAAAATAAAGTGGGAAAAAACACGAGTCTGTGGATATTAAACAACATGCTACTCAAAAACCACTGGGTCAAAGAAAAAATAAAAGGAGAGATCAAGAGATACATAGAAACAAATGAGAATGAAAATACAATATATCAAAACTCTGTGATACAGCAAAAGCAGTAATAAGAGGAAAGTTCATATCATTATAAGCCTATCTCAAGAAACAAGAAAGCGCTCAAACAACCTAACATTACATCTTATAAAACTAGAAAAAGAAGAACAAATGAAACCCAAAGTCAGTAGAAAGAAGGAAATTATAAAAATTAGATCAGAATTAAATGAAATAGAGAACAAAAAGACAAAAGGAAAAATTAATATATCAAAGAGCTGTTTCTTTGAAAAGACTGATAAAATTAACAAGCTTAACTCACTAAGGAAAAAAGAGAGAAGACTTAATAATGGAAATGAAAGAGAAGTAACAACAAACACCACAGAAATACAAGGGACCATACTATAAAAGACCACCAAATATGCCACCAAATTTAATAGCCTAGGACAAATTCTTAGAAATACTACTTTCCTAGAGTGAATAACGAAGAACTGTAAATCTAAATAGACTTATCAACAATAAGGAAATTGAAATAATCATCAAAAACCTCTCAAAAAGTAAAAGTCCAGAACCGAATGGTTTTAGTAGTGAATTCTATCAAACACTTGAAGAAGATTTAATACCTATACTTCTCAAACTCCTCTATAAAACTGAAGAAGAGGCAATACCTCTTAACTCATTTTATGAGGCCAACATTACCCTGATACCAAAACCTGGCAATGATACCATGAAACAAAGAAAACTACAGACCAATATCTCTGATGAATACAGATTAAATATCGTAAACAAAACGTTAACAAATCTAATACAGGAAAACATTAAAAAAATAATAATGTATTACAACCAAGTGGCGTTCATCCCAGAGTGCAAGGATGGTTCACCATAAGCCAATTGATCAATGTGATACATTAACAAAATAAAGGATAAAAATCATATGATCATATCAATAAATGTGGAGAAAGCATTTGATAAGATACAACATCCATTTATGATTAAAATACTCAATAAATGGGTATAGAAGGAAAGTACCTCAACATAATAAAGGCCATGTATGTCACACCCTCCGCTAATATACTCAATAGTGAAAAACTAAAAGCTTTTCTTCTAAGATCAGGAACAAGACAAGAATGCCCTCTCTCATCACTGTTATTCAACATAGTACTGGAAGTCCTAGCTAGAGCAATCAGGCAAAAGAAAGAAATAAAAGGCATTCAAACTGGGAATGAGGAAGTCAAACTGTTACTTTTTGCAGATGACATGATTCTTTATATAGAATACCCAAAAGGCTCCACCAGAAAACTATTTGAAATAAACAAATACAGTAAAGTTTCAGGATACAAAATCAATGTACAAAATCCATTGTTTTCTTATATACCAACAATGAAATTTCAGAAAAAGGAAAACAATTCCTTTTGCAACTGCACTAAAAAGAACAAAATACCTAGTAATAAGCTTAATAAAAGATGTGAAGAACATATACACTGAAAACTGCAAGACATTAATAGAAATTGAAGACAACACAAAGAAATGGAAAGATATTCCGTGTTCATGGATTGGAAGAATTAGTATAGTTAAAATGGCCTCATTACCCAAAACATTATACAAATTTAATGTAATACTCATCAAAATCCCAATGGACTTTTTTAAAGAAATAGAACAAAAAATCATCAAATTTGTGTGGAACCACAAGACTCTGAATAGCCAAAGCATTCTGAGAAAAAAGGAAAAAGCTGGAGGTATCACACTCTTTGACTTTAAATCATACTACAAATCTACAATAATCAAAACAGCACGGTATTGACAGAAAAAGAGAAACAAAGACCAATGAAATAGAACTTAGAACGTGGAAATAAACTCACATATATATGAGCAAACACCTTTTGACAAAGGAGCCAAAAACATATAACAGAGAATGGAAAGCCTCTTCAATAAATGATACTGGGAAAATTGCAAAGCCACCTGCAACAGAATGAAACTAGACACTGTTTGACACCATACACAAAAATTAATGCAAAATGGATCAAAGACCTAAATATAAGACCTGAAACAATAAAATACATAGAAGAAAACATGTGTATTATACATATGGACCTTGGTCTTAGAATTTTATAAATTTGACCTCAAAAGCAAGGGAAGTAAAAGCAAAAATAAAGGAATGAGACTATATCAAACTAAAAAGCTTCTGCACAGCCAAAGAAACCATCAACAAAACAAAAAGGCAACCAAGTAAATGGGAGAAAATATTTGCAAACAATACCTCTCATAAGAGACTAACATCCAAAATATATAAAGAACTCATACACTCAACAAGACACAAACAATTCAATTAAAAAATGGCAGAGGACCTGAACAGACACTTCTTCCAAGAAGACATAAAAATGGCCAACAAATACATGAAAAGATGCTCAACTTCATTAGCTATGAAGGAAATGCAAATTAAAACCACAATGAGAAACCACCTCACATCTTTGAAAAAGGGGGTTGAGTGGAGGTAGAAAAGGGTAAAGGGTGTTAAATATTTGGTGATAGAGATTTGACTTTGGGTAGTGAACATCCAATGCTATATATAGATAATACAGTATAGAATAGTGCACTTGAAACCTGTAAAACTTTATTAACCAATATCACCCATTAAATTTAATAAAATTATAAAAGAGTAGAGTGTGCTTGTAAAGGACTCAAAATTGGCCACTAAAAATGCACTTTGATACCATGTTATTTAGAATATATCATACCTTTTATGTCTAAGTAAGTAAAATATAATCTGTTTGTAGCCCTGAATCCATCATGTGCTTTCTGTTCACACAAGCATATCTCATTTCGGTGCTTCTTAATGAACACAAATAATACATCATTAGGCACTCTAGGTTGCATGACATCTATAGCAATTTCTTTCCATGTTAGATTTAAACAATGTTCAATTTTGAAAACAAATATTTATAATTTGCATTTGAGAAATACATAGTGTATTTCATCATTTCTGTGGCTATAATGAAAACACCAGACAGTGCCATTTCAGACTCTCATCTCCTAAAACCTGTCTGCCCATTCATGAATATACACCATAGGATTATATTGCTCTATGCCTTTTATTGTTCTGAAATAACCTCCATGATTTGCTAAGAACGAATATACACAACTGGATTTTTTTGGTAGATAAACTACACAGGTGTCTTGACCGGTGGTTGACCTGTGAGAACAGGGCCCAGGACAGCTCTCTTCGTGGTTATTTGGACAGACATTGGCCTGGTGGGGTGCTGTGGGAGAAAGACCCTCCTATTAGATACCTCAGGAGTCAGAATTATCAAACTGGATTCAGTGAAGGACTGACATTCAACCCTATCATTATTTAAAACATGGAAATAATAAGCAACTTAGCACAAGGGGAAACTGGCAGACTAATATGGTATAGAAAAATAAATAGACACTAGGATTTTCTCTACATCAGCAGGAAAATAGAAACAACTCAATTTAAACAGAAAACAAATATGAAATTAAATTTCAGAGAAAAACACATGCAAATGGTCATTGTACACTTGCAGAGATATCAACTTCAGAGGACTCTGTCTAGCCCTGCCCACATGACCCCTGACAGTTGTCCTACCTCTCCTCCTGGTCTCCATGTCTCTATGAACCTGTGTGAGGCCGGTCCACTGATGGCTGATATTTCCTCTTTGGGACACAGTGGGAACTTGGATATTCTGGCATCTCAGGAAACCATAGCAGAACCTCCACAGTGGCAACAACTATCCATTTCTCTGTCATGATGTCACTCTAATAGAAAAGAGAATCAAGTTACAATCAGAGGTCTGAACACAGAAAGAAGCTTTGCAATAAAAATAGATAAACTCCTACATTGTTGAGTTCTTTAATGCCATGTTTATCAAAGGGTAACGGTTCTCTGCTCTAATCCCACAAGTGTGCTGATGACCTCCAGTGGCATCAAGGGGTGTGAGCTGATTGTCTATGGAATGCTGGTGGCCCCCAGGTGGAAACTGAAGCCACAGCAGTGGCATAGACTCCTGTCCTTCTGATCATTTCATGTCCATTTAATTGGTCAGCCCCAAGTGTCCATGTTGTTAATCACTGAATTTCACCTCTGGTCATGGGAGAACCTGCCTCAATACCGACACTGGGCTTGGAGTCCACCTCATTCTTTACAGGTAACTTGCCCAGCATCTCCCATACTTACATCTCTCTGTGGAATCTCAAGCTGCTTTAAAAATTTTTTGCCCTGTTCCACTGAAAGCATGTTGGAGTCTGCGAGCATTGGTTCTGTCCCAGGGATTCTGCTGCTCTGAGGAGGGTAGAAAATGAATCCATTGGGTTCTGCCCATCCCTGGAATCCCCCACATGCAGGACACAATCAGCTCCCATCTCTCTTCTCTGCCTACCATCTCATCTTACCTGTTGCCCTTTTCTTCAAACCACAGGTATATGTCCTTCTACTAGTAACAGTACCAACCTGAATGAGAAATAAGGTGATAAATCGAAACAATTTCCTCCACTAGACTTAACATGTTTGACATATATGAAATGTAGTTTCTTTATTTAGAGACCTTACAAAGTATACCATAAAGCACTTGGAAAAAGGATCATATAATTGATTTCAAAGAAAGTTCAATATAGTAGAAAACTGCATATTTTATACTCTATTGTCCCTCCTTTAACAAAATTTAATTAATTAATTAATTAATTAGATGTAATTATGTTATTTAACTTTTTAATATATTTATTGAACTATGAAATACATTCCTGGAAATTCCTGAAATCCAAATCCTAAAATAAAAAATGAAATTCAAATCAAAATCATTAAAGAAGAATAAAAGATAAAGCACTTTATATTAAAACTTAGGATAAGGGAAAACTCTGCATTCAGGGGAAACTTCTTAGTCTAATTGGACTCATTATAATAAACATATGATTTATAGAAAGTGTTCAGCAAGAACCTGACGACAGAAAAACAAAAGATTACAAAAGGGAGAAAAAGATGTATCAGTTAATCAAAAATAAATAGGACCTGGTTGAAAAACAAATAAGCTACATCGGGAAAATATATTATTTATTCAAAACCAGCAATAGAATACATTATCATGGGCTGTCATAAAAGGGTAATAAAACTTATCGTAATAGATTTTATTAGGAAAAAGAAAAACAATTTTGCCATAGAAACAGGAAAGAAGTGCTCTTGGATTGCCATGTCTATTTAGAACAAGCATATTTGAAAATCTAGAATAAAGTATGCTTTTCTCTTCAAATAATAAATGGCCAAAATTGAGCAGTGAAGAAGCTTTTCCCAACAAATTAAGGTAGAATCATTCTTGTCTCTATGTTGGACTGGGGGGCTTTACCACTAAAGCGCTGCTCTGCTTTATTTATGGTTAGGGTTAGAGTACTGAATTTCAACAGCTCCAAACAAGTTCTCATGAATACATTAGAATAAAAGATAAATTAATAAGTCACTTTCAGTTTTTAAAATTTCTGGGTCAAAGACAACAGGGCTCCGTGACTGCTTAGCCACCACCCCATGTAAATCAGGTGCTGCATGATCATTCCTTGGAAATTTTGACCTTTGTCTAAAAATTAACATTTTGGAAATATTTTTTGAATCAGGGTCTGTGCTACAAAATACTATTAAACAATTAAGTATCCTTCCTTCAACAACTAAAATAATCCTTTTATAGATTATCCCACTCTCCTATTGCTCAGGGGTAAATTCAGGTCCCAGATAGTAATGGAGACTAGCCTATAGTCCTCCTGAGGGTCAGTAGCCACTCTGACATGTGGACGCTGGGCAAACGCCACTGGAGACAGAGGGGATGCCAGGATGACTGAGGAAGAGGTGACTGAGAAGAGAGTCCCTTCTTCTGGGCTTTGTCTGGCTTCAGGACCCCAACATTTCCCTTCTTGCTAACTCAATCAGCCTAATCTAGTAATGTGTGATCTCATCATTGCCTGTCCTCCCCCTAAGGATGGAATGCTTTATTGGCTGTTTACTGTTCCTTGGCCTCTTTATTTCATCTCATTTGTATACATTGAAACCATACACTATAATTTGGTGTTTGCAATTCCCAAGGATTTTTCAAAGATGCACATATATCTATATGCTTTTAACACTATATACTATGTTTAAAATATTCATACAGATGTTGTATGGGAGAGGAGGTTTCTGAGTGTGGGCAGGAGTATATGGGAAATCTCTCAGTATTGTTGTGAGTCAAAAGCTGCTCTAAAAATAAAGCCTATTTTATAAAAATATTTATACATATGCCAACCTGCTGGCTGATTCACTCAGCATCTGATTTACTTGGGCATGGGAAACTCATCTCCTCATGGAGAGGAGCTCAGTAAAAACCAGGACTTTGAAGAGGCTGACTTCCTGGGCGCCAGTGCAAAATAAAGTGAAAACCAAGGTTAAGAATGGCCTGGATTAGAGTTCTAGTCAAGAAGGTGGAGTAGGTGAATGCTCTGCTTGCCTCCTCTCACAGCCACATTATAATTACAACTAAACTAAAGAATGGCCATCATTGGGAATTACCTGAAGTCTAGCCAAACAAAAGTCCTACAACTAGGAACAAATAGAAGAGGCCACTTTGAGATTGGGAAGGGGGAGGGGGTGGAGATGCAAAACAGGCTAGTCCCATTCCTGCATGTGGTGGTTGAGAATCAGGAGAAATGTCTTGGTTGCAGAGGTCTCCCCAGAGGAGCCAGAGGTCTTGGCTCCTCAGGACCTCTGGCTCCCCAGCCCAGGGTTCCAATGTTGGGAAGACCAACTTCTGACTGTGAAAACCAGTGGAGATTGTGGCTGAGTGAGCTAAAGGGCTGTGAGAGGCCCAGGTGCTCCTCTCAAAGAGCCCTGTATGAACTTACTCAGGGACAAGCTCACTCACTCTGAGCTCCAGCACTGAAGCAGCATCTCAAAAGGTACCAGGGACGTACAAGGAGGAACCGAATTGTCTGGCTTCAGAGCGAGGGATGGAGGGGCTGCTTTCTCTCAGACAGAGATGCTGGCAAAGGGCCTTCTTCCTTTGTTGAGCTCTCCCCTGTCAGACTTGCAGACCCAGGAAGCCACCATATCTGAATCTCCATCAACCTGGCTAACACTGGTTGCCCCACCCTGGTGTTGCCCTAAGACTCTGCCTTTCCCAACTTACTGGCCTGCCCAAATTGTTACCAGTGGATTTTCCATACAAATGGCCTGTCTTGGCTCATGCTTCAAACTTTCCTAAAATCTTTCAAAGGTTCACAAAACCTAAACAATCAGCTTCTGGCCTGGGCATGCCCCATATCTCTTGCTGAGCAGTCCAAAGCTTCACACTAGCGGTAGCTGGTCTTGGTTTGCGGCTTAGCCTCTCAAGGCACTTCCAAGCCCAGAGTGGGTGGCAGCCATCTGTGGATTTCTTGGTGGCTCACGCTAGGTGACCCTGGACAGGGCACAGGCTGCAGCTGAACTTGGCCTGCAGCAGCGTCCCTCCTAGGAGGCCTACACATCCAGTGGCTGGCTTTGACCTGAGCCAGAGAACCACCCGTGGTCATACTTGAGGATGACACACTCAAAGGGCAGACAGGGCAGGCATTAGAGCTCTGCTAAAGCAAATCTTGCTCTATAGGGTCACCCTGAAACAAAAGCTTCTCCACTGGTCATGGCCAGTCATAACAATCAGACTGAGAATCAATCACTCCTATTGACAAGCAGAAAGCAACCAAGGCTTAACTACAATAGGCAGGCACAAACAGCCCATACAAGGGACCTACCTGGAGCATCTGACTCAAGTGACCAGGAAAGACTGTGCCACTGGGCCCCATAGCACACCTACTACATGAAACCACTCTACTAAGACAGGGAGACATAGCAGCCATACCTAATATATAGAAACAAACACAAGAAGGCAGCCAAAATGGAGAGACAAAGAAATATGTTCCACGTGAAAGAACAGAACAAAGCTCCAGAAAAAGAACTCAATGAAATGGAGGCAAGCAATCTACCATGTGCAGAGTTCAAAATACTTGTTCAAAGGATGCTTAATGAACTTGCAAGAAGAGTAGATGAACTCAGAATTTCAACAAAGAAATAGAAAACATAAGGGTGGAGATGTTTTTTAATGAATTATAAGAGCGATTGTAAGAAACATAATCTTGAATTACAACCATATTTCTGAAACTTCATCCACAAATAAGTACTGAACGCTGCGGTAATCATCCAGTGCTCTTGGATTAAGTAAGTGACGTTTTCCTATCTCCTAGATGGAGAAGTGGCATGTCAGACCATCTGGTCTATTTCATCTAGACTTACAAATTGATTGGCATTGAGTGCTTAACACCATATTCCTCCTCTTATTATACTTTGAAAGTCCTTCTCAGATACTTTGTCTGCTTCCATTTCTTTGTTCCTAATTTAATGACTGTTCAGCTTAGTGGTCTGAAGATGAGGAAGTACTTGTTTTTGGGTGGAAGAACTTGTCAGCGAAACAGAGCACCCAGTAAGACACAAATTTCTCCAGGAATGGAAAATAGCCTCTACCAATCATTGCAAGGCCCCTTTGTAGCTGCTAAAGGGAAACTTGTCAGTGGTTTTGGTAATTTCCAGTGTTAGAGAAATGTTTTTCATAAATGTTCACAGCTCCCTAAGTCTGCACTGTCGTTGCTACTACAGGTGAAACAATAATTGCAATTCTGAGGGGATATGCAGTCACAGAATTACTACACATATCTCAGGGTCTGGCTGACCCCCTCTCACATGTTCTGGCTATTGTGATCATCACACCGAGCTTACCATTTAGATAGTGATGGATCAGGGAATGGATCTGGAGAATAATTTCTATTTCAGTTGAGAGGCAACATCTGTAAGGTATGGATGCATATGACTAGTGAATGTGGGTAATGATATCAGGAATGGGGATTGTTCTGGAGTGGAAATTGATCCAGGGCCAAAGCCACACAGGAAGAAGAATAATTCTGAGACATGAGCTAAACTAGTAAAAAGAGAAGGGGTTCTAGACATACTACAATCCCTGTTGGCTCCTAATGGAATGAAGTGCAAACGACAACAACAGTGATTGTTGGTATTTAACCCAGTGAAAAGGAATCCTAATTATTATTATTATTATTATTGTTATTGTTATTATTATTTAAAACCTTTATTAACAGGTGCTTGCAGTTTGTTGACTTTTTTGAAAAAATCAAATTGTAAGCTTTTATTACAAATTAAAAATTAAGTTCTTAAAAATCTCTGACTTGACCAGATATGAAACAATTA
This sequence comes from Eidolon dupreanum, assembly GCA_028627145.1. Classification (NCBI taxonomy): domain Eukaryota; kingdom Metazoa; phylum Chordata; class Mammalia; order Chiroptera; family Pteropodidae; genus Eidolon; species Eidolon dupreanum. Next base: position 96,389,290 of record CM053508.1, on the reverse strand, counting down.
AAAAAAACCTTTAAAGGTGTATTGTGAAAAACCAGGCTTTTAAAAAACAAAACAAAAAACCTCACATTTGTCATCACCAAAAAGAGACATCTTTAGTTAAAAATAATAAAAACCCTATGCTGTATAGATAATGCAGATAGTTCTAGTCACCTGCTCAACAGGCAAAAAGCAAGCACTTAAGGTCTTCAGCTCCAATGTTTTGTTCATTTCTTATTGCTGGAATTTCATATTCACTTCTTCTTGTTGGATGACCAAACCGGATGATGGTAGAGATAGTAAGCTGGCATTTACTCAGCCCCACCCTTCTCGGCCTCAGGGACTGACGAATTCTCAGCTGGTGGATCAACTGCTTTTGTCTCTTTGCCATCTTGTGGTTTAGGGTTTTCTGGGCGTCTGCGTCCTAATTCAAGTTACCGCGGTACCTATGTTGAGGTGGCTGCTGACCTCAGGTCTCATCGCCTTGATTTTCCTTATCTTTTTCACTGCTGTCCTCTCTAGGCTGTCTTTGGTGAGAAGAGCCCATGTGGAATCGTGGTCTACAGCCCCAGTACATATTCTGTATCACTGGTCTACCTTGTTCTCCTGCACCCTGGTTGTCAGCACCCTCCATCACTGCACAGGCGGGTTGGAATACTGTGGTCCACGCCTATACGGTCTCCTCACATAGTGAGAACTGTTGCCTGCAGTAGGGCCGCCGCTGTTGGGCCGGGCCTTTGGGAGCACTCTCTGATCCCTTATTTTTTCCCCACTCTCACTATTCTGGTAATTCTGCTGATTATTTTGTGGAGGACCCCTGCGATGTGGAGAGCGTCTATAATGGTTACAGTCTGCTGCATGTTTACTGCCTTGCACTGGAACTCCACCAGGGCCTGTAACATTTGCTGCCTCCCAAACCCTTTTCTCCTTCAACAACATCAAACTCCACAGTCTATCCATCTCCTACACTGCGAAGGTACTTTCTGGGGTAATTCTTCTTTATGGCAGTCTGGTGTTCAAATACATCTTCTTTGGTGTCATTCCCATTGAGGAAACCATATCCGTTTATTACATTGAACCATTTACTGTTCCCTAAACCTTCCTTGTGATGACTTCCTTGTCCCCATAGGCAGGCATGGCAGCTGTGAAGCTGTGAGCATCCACTTCCTGCTGGCCTCCAGTGCCAGGCCAGGGTCCACAGCAATGAGGGTGGGGGCGGTGGTGGGTTGGAGTATGGGGGGTGAGGGTGGGGGATGGGGTAAGGCTGCCGATGGCAGTTGGGTCTCGCCCTTGCTGTTCATAGTCGCGGTGATGGAGACTGGAGCCGGCTGGGGCAGCTGTGGCTCCTCCTGGAGGTGATAGTAACTAGGCCAGAGGCAGTGGTGTAGGTGCTCAGGGCTCACTAGGGTCCGCTCTCAGCTCCTGCTGCCTATCGGACTCCTAATTTTTATTTTTATTTATTTTTTTATTTTTGAGTATGTAGGTTGTACTTTATTTTTTTTACAGTAGATTTGATCCCCTTTACCCACTTCACCCTCCCCCAAGCCCCCTATATTTGATCTCCTTTACCCTGTCTACCTCTTCCCTCCTCCCCCACCCCCCACCCTCTGGTAACCACTAGTCCACTGGTATAGCCACTATGGAAAACAGCATGGAGGTTCCTCAAAAAACTAAGAACTGATCTTCTATATGACCCAGCAATCCCTCTACTGGGTATTTATCTCAAAGACTTGAAAACTCATATCCAAAAAGATATTTGCACATCGATGTTCATTGCAGCACTATTCACAGTGTAGCCACTGTAACATGGAAGCAACCGAAGTGTCCTATGATAGATGACTGGCTAAAGAAGCTGTGGTACATATATACAATGGAATATTATTTGGCCATAAGAAGAGATGAAATACTACCATTTGTGACAACTTGAATGGACCTCGAGATAATCATGTTAAGTGAAATAAGCCAGACAGAAAAAGCTGAAAATCACATTATATCACTTATATGGGGGATATAAACCTAAAAGCAACAAATGAATGGGACAAACAGACACTTAGGGACATGAACAACGGACTCCTAATTTTTAAAGATATTTATGGCCTAAAGTTCTGAAACCATTGTTTTCAGACTACCTTACAGGAATCATAGACTAAATTTTCAGCATTATTAGAGGTATATCTATAATACCTCCATGTTTGTATAAAAGATTAAGATAAACCTGTAGGAATCATATAATCTTGTAAAGAAATGCTTTATGCCAATGACAATGGCAGGAATAGACAGGTTTTCTCTAACTCTGGGAGTATGATGTGCTTCATGGAGACAGCTATGTCTCTACTGAAACCATGTGTAGTCTATTGATTATGGTGAGAGTCCCCTGGAAGCTAGTGAAACTGTTTTAGGAAAAGGTAATTTTGTAGTAATGAATTTCAGATAGCACTGTATTCAGGCTCAAATGTATCATGTGATACTTTCTTAAATATCAATTGCAAATTATATAATGTCAATTTATAAACTATACAATATTCACACATTAGAGTTTCTAATCTGCATATGCCATACTTTAATACATTTTAGATTTAATACCTGATCTAATGGCAGTTTCAGCTTCTCCCAGAAACATAATCTAAATCAACCAGTATGGAATTTTCTGGTCAAGCAGAAATAAGGTAATCTGTCATGTAGACCCCCTCTATGCCCTACAGAAAGAAGAGGAAACCTACATAATATAAACCCTTTTCTTCTCTTTCTCCAAAGAAGGACCATCTTGACCTCAAAAATAATTCTTTCTTTTCTTTTGCTAATAGCTCTTTTGTCCCAGCCATCTTCCTATAAAAACATTCCATTTTGTACAACTCCTTGGAACCCCCTTCTAGTTGCTAGATGGGGTGCTGCCTGATTCATGAATCACTTTATTAAAGTCAATTAGATCTTCAAATTTACTTAATTTAATTTTGTTTTTTTTTAACACTAGTAATGTAGTAATTGACATGTTTCTCTGAGTTCTGTAAACCACTTTAGCAAATAAATGGAAGCCAAGGAGCAGATGGTAAGAACCTCTGGGTCAGACATACAGGTAACAACTGAGACTTGCAATAGACATTCTGAGTTGGTGAGGGTTGTGGAATGTCCAATTTGTAGCTTGTGGGTCAGCAGCAAAGGTAATGGTCTGGGCTTTCAACTGAAATCTGAAGTTTGGGGTTGGGTGGGGATAGTTTTGTGGAATGAGCCTTTAACATGGGGCATTTGATGCTATTGCTGAGTTGATTGTGTCAGAATTGAGTTGAATTATCGGACACCTAGATGCTGTTCCAAGAATTCATTGTCGATTTGGAGAATCCCGCCAATACTGAAATTGGTACTAGAACCTATTTACATTGGAACTTTAATGTCTAAGGATTCCAATGTCCTTGGATAGTGGTTCTAAAAATTATTTTACCCCTCCACATTTTTATTTCTTTGTTCCTCCTCCTCCTCTTCTTCCTATCCTCCTCCTTTTCTTTCTTCTTCTTCTTCTTCCTCTTCTTCTTCTTCTTCTTCTTCTTCTTCTTCTTCTTCTTCTTCTTCTTCTTCTTCTTCTTCCTCTTCTTCATCTTCTTTGTTCCTTCCCTTTGTTGAAAGGCTCAGGGATCTGGAGTTGCTGGGGCTTCTTTGGCTCCAGCTTCTCCTTCTTATTGGAGCCCAAGGCCCCCACCCATACTTCTTGGGGCACCTTCTAATCTTTGCCATGTGTCCCAAAGCCTGGAAGTTCTTGCACATTATATGGGGTTAAAGAGGAGAGCTAAAGTGAGTCAGCATCAGTCACAGGTAGCTTTCAAAGGTTGATATATTTTGGGTTTGCATGTTGGTTTTTTAGGAAAGTACAATGTCCAGAAATTCAAGATACAGTAGTCACTCCACAAACCATTTTAATTAGGGACAAAAGAAGGGATCGTGACATGGATGATAATAATGATTCAGCTGTTCTTATTAGCTCAGACTGTGAATGCTGAGCAAACTCCATGGGAAACTGGGGCTTCCAGGAGACTGAAGAAGTGCGAAGATGAGGGAAAATTTCCTCTCCAGTTGAACATTTTACTGCCTCAGGAGGTCCCTGCTCAAGCATCAGCACAAACCTAACAAGCTCAACTCAATCATTCTTGATCTAAACATCTAGTCTTCTCCTAAGATATGAGGGAATAGTTATTTCATGTTTACTTTTCTTCTGTCTTTGTATTTCATCACACATGTATGTATTTGTAACAATCAACTATAGTTTTATATTTCTCATTCCCAAGATTTAAGAAATCTTATCATACATGTGTATACTTTTAACACTACTATTAACATAAAAAATAATCAGGCTGTAGTAAAGAAAAAAGGGCATTAATTCGACAAAAGGAAAATGTTGCGACTTGAGACATAGATTCAGGTAGCAAACTAAACTGTGCTCCAGGGAGAGCAAAAGAAGACAGGACTTGTAAAGGCTCAGGCTATTCTTAATCCAGTTAAATGAAGAATTCTAGATAAGTAAGTAGGGATTGGTCAGGTTCCAGACAGGATGATGTAGAAGGTAGATGCTGTGTTCACCCTGTCTCAAAACCACATCAAAATTACAAATAAACTACCAAACAACCATCACTAGGAGTTACCTGAGGTCTGGCTGAAGAGAAGTCCTACAACTGAGGTCTTACATGACAGGTCACCTTGGGACTAGTAGGAGGGGTGGAGATGTGAAACAGGCTGGTCCCACAAACATGTGTGGTGGTTGAGAACTGGGAGGTTTATCTTGGCTGCAGAAGTTCCTCAAGAGAAGCAAGGGGTCCTGGCTACACCGGGCTCTCCAATCCAGGATTCCACTTCCGGAAAGAGAAGTCCCCACAACTCCTGGCTGTGAAAACTAGGGGAAATGTGGCTGAGTGAGACAGAGGTCTGCAGGAGTTGCAGACATTCCTCTTAAAGGGCTCACACATAAACTTACTCAGTGACAGCCTTACTTGCTTTGAGCTCCAGCACTAGAGCAGCTGCTTGAGGAGTTACAGGGACATACAAGGAGGAAATGAGTTGTATGACTTCAGGGTGAGGACTGAAAGGGTGGCTTTCTCCCATACAGAAGTGCTGGCAATATCCATTGTTCATTTTTAGCCCTCCCAATTCCCAGCATGTGGACATGGGTGGCTAACATATCTGAGTCTTTGTCAACCAGGCTAACACAGAACACTCCACCCAGGAGATTCCCTGATACCTCACCTCTTCCAACTTGTGGAAGCACCCAAGCTGCCTCCAGTGTTTTTTTTTTTCCCCATACAAATTGTCTGTCTTGGCTCATGCTGCAGACTTTCCTAGACTCTCATAAAGCACATAAAAACCAAAAAAGCAGCATCTGACCTTAGCATGCCCCGTACCTCCTGATAAGCAGCCCCAAACTCAGCACTAGTGGCAACCAGCCTCAGTTCCTGGCTTGGCTTCTCAAAGCACATATAAGCCCTCAAAAGGAGGCAACCAACTATGGATTGCTTGGTAACTCTTACCAGGGGCCCCAGAAGTGCACTGGCCTGCATCTGGGGCCCCCCTAGGGGGCCCTTGGGCCAGCACACTCGGTGACTTACTTGAACAGAGCCAGAGCGAGAGCAACTCCCAGGGCTGCATGTTAGAAGGAAACACCCAAAGAGCAGACTAGGCAGGCACCAGAGCCCTGCTAAAGTGAATCCTGGTCCATAGGTTCAGCCCTTCACCAGCCAAGCCTCACAATAAATCAGCAAAGAGCAACCAAGGCTCAATTACAACAGGAAGCCACACAGAATCTGCATAAGGGACACACCTGGAGCACCACCTCAGGTGACCAGAGAAGACTGTGCCACTGAGCTCCACAGCACACCTACTACATAAGGCCACTCTACTAAGACCGGGAGACTTAGGACCCCTACCTAATACTAGAAACAAACACAAGTAGGCAGCCAAAATGGGGAGACAAAGAAATATGTCCCACGTGAAAGAACAGAACAAAGCTCAAGAAAAAGAACTCAGTGAAATGGAGAAAAGCAATTTACCAGATGCAGAGTTCAAAACACTTGTTATAAGAATGCACAGTGAACTTAGGGGAAGAGTAGATAAACTCAATGATAACTTTAACAAAGAGATAGAAAACATAACAATAGAGATGGAAAACAAAAAAGAACCAGTCAGAAATGAAGAATACAATATCTGAGATAAAGAGTATATTAGAGGGAATCAACAGATTGGATGAAGCAAATAATCAAATCAGCATTTTAGAGGATGGGGTAGCAGAGGACACCCAATCAGAACAGCAACAAGAAAAAAAATGAGGATAGTTTAAGGGGCCTCTGGGACAACATCAAATGTAACAATATTCACATCATAGAGATACCAGAAGGAGAAGAGAGAGAGCAAGAAATTGAAAACCTATTTGAAGAAATAATAACATAAAACTTCCCTAACTTGGTGAAGGAAATAGACATACAACCCCAAAAAGTGCAGAGCCCTAAACAAGATGACCCCAAAGAGACCCACACCAAGCCACATCATCATTAAAATGCCAAACGTTAAAGACAAAGAGAGAATCTTAAAAGCAGCAAGAGAAAAACAATTAGTTACCTACAAGGGAGCTCCCATAAGACTGTCAGCTGATTTCTCAAAAGAAACTTTACAGCCAGAAGGGACTGGCAGGAAGTATTCAAGGTAATAAAAAGCAAGGACTTACAACCAAGATTACTTTACCCAGCAAAGCTATCATTCAGAATCGAAGGACAGATAAAGACCTTCCTAGACAAGAAAAAGCTAAAGGAGTTTATCTCCATCAAGCCAGCATTACAGGAAATGTTGGAGGGACTTCTTTAAGAAGAAGAAAAAATGTGTAAAAAATATCAATAATAAAATGGCAATAATTACATGTCTATGAATACTTCAAACAAAAAAAAATAAATGCTGTAATCAAAAGATAATGCCGCTGAATGGATAAGAAAACAAGACCCTTACATAAGCTGCCTAGAAGAGATTAACTTCAGATCAAAAGACACATACAGACTGAAAGCAAAGGAATGGAAAATGATAGTTCCTGAAAATGGAAATGAAAAAAAATCTGGTGTAGCAATACTTATATCAGACGAAATAGACATTAAAACAAAGGCTAGAACAAGAGACAAAGGATCCAGTGTTCCTCCTTCTGGGTATTTACCCAAAGAAACCCAAAACGTTACTTTGAAGGGACATGTGCATCCATATGTTCACTGCAGCATTATTTACAATAGCTGAGATATGGAGGCAACCTGGGTGTCCATTAATCAATGAATGAATAAAAAAGAAGTGGTATTCATATACAATGGAATATTATTCAACCATAAAAACAAAGAAACAAACAAATGAAACCTTTCCATCTGCAACAACATAGATGGACCTAGAGGGTATTGTGCTGGGTGGAGTAAGTCAGATAAAGACATATGCCGTATAATTTCACTTACATGTGGAATCTAAAGAACAAAATAAACAAATAAAACAGAAACAAACTCATAGATACAGAGAACATTTTGCGGGTTACCAGATGAAAGGAGTGTGTGGGGGTCAAAAAGGGGAAAGAATTAAGAAGTACAGGCTGGTCATTACAGAATAGTTATGGGGATGCAGAGTATGGCATAAGAAATATAATGAATACTATTGTAATAATTATGCATGGTCTCAGATGGGTACTAAATTTTTCAGGTTGATCACTTCATAGGATATATAAATATCTAATCACTATATTGTACATCTGAAACTAATATAATATTGTATGCCAACTATAATAAAAAAATAAAAAATATTTAAAAGAAAATAAGTAGGGATTGGTTAAGCCTTTTATGCGAATGAAGGGTGCTGTTGGCTAACTCGGTTGGCTCCTTTCAAAGTACAACCTGCGGATGATCTGGTTGTTATGGTGAGGAGAAGATAAAGTTCAGGCACCACTCAAAGGTTCAAAGGTTCCTGGATAAACATGCCGAATGGGACATAAGACAAAATTCTTTGTGGCCTCCCTGCTTCACTTTAGTTTTCTTGATATAAGTGATTCCACTTTGGCAATCTCTGCTCATACCAAATATTGTCTGGAGGTACAAAATATTTATACGCATGTGAATATATTGTTTAGTTCTGTATCTTGACTTTTTCTTCAGTTAATTCTGAAAAATTTCCTTTTACACATATACCTCTAGATCATTTAGTTTCACCACTGCTTGTTATTTATTTGTGTCCGTGTACTGGACTTTCTAGTTTTAATCTCTGATCTTATACTGGACATTAATGTTGTGTTCAATATTTTCATTCCACCACAATGCTACCATAAATATACTTGGGTAATCTCTTTGTTGTTATGCACAGAAAATGAGAAATTGAATTGCTGGATCATTTTTCTCACACATGCTTAGTTCATGTAACTATATTGTCCTTTGTAGTTAAACCAATAATGCCCACACTGACACTGGAGGAGGGCCTGAGATTCCTCACATCATTGACACTCTGGATATCAATATGAACAGTATATATGTGGTGTTGTTTTTATTTATATTTGTTTTAGTATTAGCAATGCTGTGTGCAATGTAATATAATATTCATCACATGAGTTTACTAACCTGTGAATTGTCTTTTCAAAAAATTTGTTGTGGATTTTCTTCCTTTAATTTGAATGGGTAAAAATTCATTTTTATATATTCTGGATAATATTTCTTTTTGAGTGATAATGATGGCAATTATATGCTTTCATTTTATAGCTGGTCATAAATAATATTTTTAGACAGAATTTACCAGTTTTAATGTTAAAATAAATAACTGTAACATAAAACTTTGTTTAGATACTGGTTCAAAAAGAAATTTTAAAATGTATCTGATAAATTTAGGAAAATGTGAACATGAACTGGGTATCAAATATTTAAAAATTCAAAGAATAATTTTGTGTTTGCTGTCTTCTATATCCTTAAAGAATTTTTTATTAGAGATAAATTTTATGGCTCACAACTTATTTATTAAAGAAATACATAATTCTAGAATTTGCATTAAAGTATCTCGGCTCCATTTCCCACCCAATCCCCACCCTAAGGAGAAGACTGAAATGGATGATACAAGATTGGTACAACACTGACACATTTTGAAGTGGTCTTAAGGGTAAATAGAGGTTTGCTTTTATAAATTTGTGAATGTTCAAAATTTCCACCTTTAATGTTTTAAAGAAAATAAATCATTACTAGGAAACTATGTTTACAATCAATTATTTTTAGATCATTGCTAGTTTCATTTATATATAAAGGTTTGATGTTTGTCAGATATATTCATAGATAGGATGGACTTGTAACTTTTCCTACAGTGAAATCTAGTGTTTAATGATACAGAGGAGAGTATTGGAGAGCAATACACCACTGGCATAATGGTTCTGGTAAACACCTATTTTTTTAAGTCCAACTTCCCAGTGACCTATATAGAATGAAATCAGAGAAAATAGTGAAAATACATGTATTTCATTGTTATGGAAGAAATCCTTCTCTGTAATCCATATACCCTTGGACAGCCCTCACTTCTCATTTCATGGTGGAAGAAGCAGCAGAAATCTGGGCAAGGTCTTAAATAATTCTTGGTAGATTTGGGGCCAGAAGTAAGATGGGGAGGACCTTCTGCCTTCTGGTCCTCTGCCTCCTGGTTTTCCTATTCTGCTTTTTGACTCTATGACAGGATCCTAAAGTCTTCCCTTATCTCTGTGGGGATCGCAAGTCCAAATTGTGGATTTCAAGAAAAAAGATATCTTCCAAGGACTCCTCAGGGTAAACTGGGCACAAATTCATAACCAGCCAATGCTGACAGAAGCCTCTCACATACGCTGCATTTCAGGGAAAAGCCACAGACTGAGCTGCCACCCTCCTGCACTGTGTTCCTGCCATCTGAGTCAACCTTTACAAGGGAGTTTCTGTATATTTTAACCAATGGGCTGAGACCTGAGCTGTGCAATCAGAACTATCCACTATATCCTCATTTGCATCTTCACTGACCAATCAGAGCAGCTCCATAATGACCAATCAGAATGTGATTCCAACCAATTAGGACAGTGCCATTTGGACCAATCAGACTGCAAATTTGGATTCATTTGCATAAAATGAACCAATCAGGGATCAGGGTGAAAAATTTCTCTATAAAAGGCAGCCTCCCCTTTGTTTCTGCAGAGCACACTTTCAGCTTCCACCAGAAGGTGAGTCTCCCCTGTTTGCAAACTGTTTACCTGAATAAGGTTTCTCCTTTACCACAGCCCAGATTGGGGACTCATGTTGGCATTAGATTGGTGGCAGTGATCTTTTTTTGACAAACCATAACAAGCACATTCCTAATTGCAGCCAGCTGAAGCTCTGATGAGTGGCAGGAAGGTACACAGCCAATAGGAGAGAGCCATGCCTTCTGAGAGGGTCATCAGGCCAACCTGTACTTCTGCCTCTTGACTTGACACAGGGAGGGTCTTTCCTTTGGGTTTCAAGATGGAATCAGGACAGGAAAACCAAGACCCTTTCAATTCTAGTCAGACTCCATTCAAAACCCCACCGACCAGCCCCTCCTCCAATATAACTCATTTGAAGAAAGAGGCTCAGATGTGGAAGAAAAACCATTGGAAAAAAGAAGCAAGACATTCTATTCCCAGTTAAAAGAGAATAGCACCCAAAGTCATAGTAAAGATGGGCTGTGTGGAGGCTAGAAAGAGGGTGGGATCAGGGAAACTGAATTTTGTGTCTTTAGTTGGATTTTAAAATAGATGATAGAAAATATCATCTCACCTTGGAACTTTAAGAAGTGTGACAATGATGCCTTGAAACCATGTTGCTCTGGTCACACTTGACACTGGTTGAACAGACTTAGTGGAGGGAATTGCCTATAAATATGGGTCAGGGATTGTAATGCAGGAGTTCTAGGTCAGAGCTTAGACCTGGGCCTTGGGTATTCTGGAAAAACCATCAGGAGGACCAGAGAGGTGTGAAATTCTGTTTATTACTTGTGAAACAGGGAAACTTCAGCACCTGGTCAGGAGGAGTTGCAGGAAAAGGCACCCAGCGAAGAGCAGGGAATGTTCTATATGCAAGCAGAGGAGAGGCGGATTGCCTCATCAGGGGAGCAGGTGCCTTCCCAGGCAGATGAGAACAGAACATGCTGCCTAGATAGCGTTTGTGAGGATGGCGGACCAGTTGTGCCCTCGAGTGGAGGAGCAGATAACATCCGTGGGAATGGCCAAAGATGCAGATAGTTTCCATGAGACAGCAGAAAATGTCCTTGGGAGGAAGCACAGCCCAGAGAACTCTTTGTTCACTGTCCTACCTTGGGGTTGCTGACCGAGGAGCTCTTTTTGTCTTGTTTATGTGGAGGGGCTATGCTTGAATTAACCCCACAGGGAAGGACTAGAGGGATTCTCTGTGCCTGGAGAGAGGCTAATCATCAAAACTTTTTTTTCTCTAGGGTCAGACCAGTAAGAGAATTCCAGGGAAACTGAACTCAAAGGCAAAAATAGATGCATTGCTCCATCAGGTAAGATTTTATCTTTCTGGGAAAGAGGAACAGCAAATGGGTAGTTCAGTCTTCCCCGGTAGGGAACTGGGTGCTGCTCTTGGTAGCCAGGGCCTTGCAGATCCTGGACTCTAGGAACAGCTGAGAAACAGTTTTGGTTGCAACCTTGTTTCCGTGTGTGTCCAGGATGGACTAATCTTTCTAGGGTGTCTAGGAAAAGCAGATCTAGGGACAGTCCCCATGCTATAGCAGGTAGGATGTTGTTAAGCTGGGAATATCTGGGGCACAGACACAAAAAGGGGTGTTCAGTGGCCGAAGTAGTTTGAGACTCAGATCCAGGGAGATTTGGGGCCCCAGGATGGGTGAGGCATCACCTGCTGTAGAGATATGAATCGGAAAAGGAGCAGGACATTTGTGGGGTTCCTGCAAAGTCGCAGGATGAGATTTGGGATGGGGGCCCCCGGGAATCAATTGGCCAGGTCTCACCCATGTGCTTACTCTGCAGGGGCCTCTCTAGGAGAGAAATGCAAGAGAGGAGTGACTTTGGAAAAGAAGACCCCAAATCCCCGATGCTGGCCACAGCAGCGACTGCGAGGAGACCCGGGATGTCTGCCCCAGGAGAGCCCAGAGGAGGCGCACCGGGTGCAGCAAGCAGCAGAGATCCAGGTCCCCAGCAGTCCAGCCGCCTCCACTCTGGAAGTGCCTGGTGACCTCCCTGCGTGCAATGTCTGAGGCCATTTATCAGAACACAGTCTGGGTGCAGAACCAGTGAGTTCCTTCCCAGTTGAGCTGGGAGCAGCTTGCCATGCTTGCCCAGATCCAGGGGCATCTGTGTGCCCAGGTGCAGACCGTCTAGGCCATGGCCACCCAGGTGGCCTATGTCTTTCCTGCTGAGACCTGGCTCATCTCAACCCCAAAGCCGGGTCCCTGGGATCAAGATGGAGAAGAAGCCCAGGGCTCCTCCTAGGAGGTAGACCTGGGAGGGTCCACCTCTTCCCTGGATAGGAGGTGGCTGAGGCTGCCAGTGGCTGGGATTAGGGCTCAGCTAAGGGCACCAAACTCCTTCAGCAGATGCAGTTCTGGGAGCAGCAATTGCAGAGCCCTGTCCTTCCCAGATTCTCCTAGATGACCAGCAAGGGCTCTTTTCTCTTTTTTACTAAATAATAGACCTTGGGATTGTCATCAGAAAGGAACTTCAAAAACAGACAGAATGGTGAACTCTGGGTTTCCTTAAAAACTAAAATTTCAAAGCATAAATTTCATGTTACACATTTCACATATATTGCATATCTTAGGAGAGCCAATATTATTTGAGAATGAGAACAAATATCTGGGTGTAATTCTTATGTTTTCATGTACTACATATTGTAAATAGTTACATATTTATCCATATGAATTTGTTTTACTGCATATGTGAGTTTGGAGGCTGTTTTCTTTTCACTCCTACTTATCTGCATCTTGACTCTTCTTCACCTAACAGCTCTTGTCCTAAGTAGGAAGGGTAGGTTTTCATTCCAGTGGATGGGGCCAATTCAATGACAACATTACAAATCAGTTTGACAATGACATGGCTTCAACATATGTAAAACAAGTACCTACAGATGTACAAAATTTATAATAAACAGTAATTTCTGAGGAATGGGGGTGTAATTACCCAAGGATAAAATAAAATACCTGGAATAAATCTAATAAAAATGTATAATGTATATATAAGAAAAACTATAGAAAATATCTTTTTGTCCTCTTGAGCCCTGACCCCATTGTATCCAGGTTCTCTGCAGGCACAGAAGGAATACACGATTACCTAAAATGATAACATAGCTATTGTTTTAGTTTTTTTAAAACACAATGTATTCATTCATTTTTTACAGAAATTTCAGCACTAGAATAAGCCATCACACAATAGAGAGGCTTTTAGAAAAAAAAAATCCAGCCAGTACCACCTTCAGAATTTCCATGGGACACAGAATAAAAGCTATTAACTCAAATACTCCAAATTAAAAATTATTACGGGGAATAAATGATACTATTGAAATGTGAGGAGGTTTTCAGTCAAGATGGAGGAGTAGGTGGATGCTGAGATTGCCTCCTCCTATGACTGCATTAAAATTGCAATTAAAATATATATCAATCTGAAGAACCACCCGAAGACTAGATGAACAGAAATCCTATGCCTAAGGATATAAAGAAGAAGCCACATTGAGATTGGTGGAAGGGGGCAAAGAAATGAAACAGGTTGGCTCCACACCCACATGTGATGGGTGAGAATCAGTAGGGATATCTCAGCTGCAGAGGTCCCTTCTGAATATTGAGGGGTCCCAGCCCCACACCAGGCTTGCCAGCTTGGAGCACCAGTGCCAGGAATATCAGCCCTACAACTGGCTGTGAAAATCAGTTGAGATTCATTCCATTTGTTTAGGTGAAATAGAAGATGGCTGGAAACCCAGGCATCCTCTTAAAGGGCCTACACACAGACTCTCTCACTTCCACGCATTCACCCTGGGCTGTGAGGAAGGGACAGTGGCTAGGGAGGTACCAGGGATATACAAGGAGAGATTGAGTTGTGCAACTTCAGAGAGAGGGCTGGAGGGACAGTTGCTATTTTCCCTGTGTTGAGCCCTCCTCCAGCACTGAAGGGAAGCCAATGCCATCTGTCCTGTGTTGAGCCCTCCAGATTCATGGCCACATCTGAATTTTCATTGGTCTGGTGAGCCCTGCTCACTCTACTCTGGTGACTCCCTGGGACTCCACCCATCCCACTTGTGTAATACTAGTGGCTTTTTCACATCTGGTAGACAGCCATTGTTGCTCCATACTACAGTTTTTTTTGGACACCTCTCAGGGGTTCATGGGCCGTAGGAGGGTAGCGGCTGTCCTCAGTGGCTCTGAGGCTTTTGCAGAATGGTCCCAGGCTCAAAATAGGCACCAAATCTGAATCTACATTAGCCTATTGAACATGACTTACCCCATGCTGATGACTCCCTGAGACCCTGCCCCACCTGACCCCATACCACCTGAGGCTCTTTTAGCCAGCTAAACCTTATAAACAACTGGAAGGCAGCAGCAGATCTAGGTGTTCCCTGGGCTTTTTGTTGAGCTGACCCGAGCTTGGTACTGGTGACGACTCATCTTTACTTGCAGTGTGGCCTCTCTCACACACCTCGAGACCCACCAGGCAGTGACCAACTGCGGATTGTTTTGAAGCATCTACCAGGTAGCCCCGAACCAGTCTAGGCAGCGGCTGACCTTGGCCTGCACAGGAGCCCCTTCCAATAGGTCTCAGAACCAGCACACTTAGCGGCCAGCTTCAACCCATAAAAGAACACCACAAGATTAGCTCCACTAGTGGCATACCCAAAGGGTTGTCTCAGCAGGCACCTGAGCCCACTGGGGCAAACCCAGCTCTGTGGGATCAGCCCCTACACAGCAGCTCATATGCTGTAGCCATGGCCAGTCCTCACAGCCAGTAAGCCTGAGGGTCAATCCCACCTCCTGATGTGCCAACACAATCAAGGCTCAACTAAAACAGTAGGGAACACACAACCTACATAAGGAGCACTCCTGGAGCATCGAGCCCAAGTGACCAGGGAGACTGCACCATTGAGTCCCACAGGATACCTAATACACATAAGATTGTCCTGCCAAGACTGAGAGATATAGCAGATCTACCTAATACATAGAAACAAACACAGAGAGGCAACCAAAATGAAGAAACAAAAAAACATGTCCCAAATCAAAGACAGGAGAAAACTCCAGTAAAAGAACTAAACAAAATGAAGGTATGAAATCTATCAGACAGAGTTCAAAACAATGGTTATAAGTATACTTAAGGAACATAGTGAGAACATCCACACAGAGATAACAACCTTAAAAAAGGATCTAGAAACCATAAAAAAGAACCAGTCAGAAATGAAGAATACAATAGCTGAAACAAATAATACACTAGAAGGATACAACAACAGATTAGATGAAGTAGAGGATTGAATCAGAGGCTTGGAAGACAAGGTAGCAAAAAACACCCAATTGAAAGAGCAAAAAGGAAAAAGAACTTAAAAAATGAGGATAGTTTAAGGGACCTCTGGGGCAAGATCAAGCATAACACCGGTCACATCATAGGGTACCAGAATGAAAAGAAAGAGAACAAGGGATTGAGAAACTATTTGAAGAAATAATGACTGAAATTTTCCCTAACCTGGAGAAGGAAATAGACATACAAGTCAGGGAGCTCAGAGAGTCCTATACAAGATGAACCCAAAGAAGCCTACACCAAGACACATCATAATTAAAATGTGAAAGGTTAGAGACAAAGAGAGAATCTTAAAAGCAGCAAGAGAAATGTATTAGTTACCTACAAGGGAGAGCACATAATTCTATCAGCTGATTTCTCAACAGAAACTTTGCAGGCCAAAAGGGACCAGCAGGGAATATTCAAAGTGATGAGAAGCAAGGAACTACAACCAAAACTACTCTAAGTAAAACAAAGCTATCATTCAGAATCAAAGGACAGATAAAGAGCTTCCCGAATAAGAAAAAGCTAAAGGAATTCATTACCACTAAACCACCATTACTAGAAATGTTAAAGAGACTTCTTCAAAAAGAAGAGAAATAAATTTTAAAAGAAACATAAATATGAATAATAAAATGGCAACAACTATGTACCTATCAATAATCACTTTAAATGTAAATGAATTAAATGTTCCAGTCAAAAGCCATAGGGTAGCTGAATGGATAAGAACAAGACCCATACATATGCTGTCTACAAGAGACCTACTTCGAATTAATAGATACACAGACTGAAAGTAAAGGATGGAAAAAGATATTTCACACAAATGGAACCTCTCCCCCCCCAAAAAAAGCTGGGGTAGCAATATCTATATCAGAAAAAATAGACTTTAAAACAAAGGCTATATTAAGAGATAATGAGAGGAATTACATAGTGATAAAGGGGTCGATCCAACAAAAGAATATAACCCTTATAAACATTTATGCGCCAAACACAGAAGCACCTAAATACATAAAGCAAATATTAACCAACATAAAGGGAGAGATTGACAGCAATAGTCATAGTAGGGGACTTTAAGACTCTATTGACATCAATGGATCATCTTCCAGACAGAAAATCAACAAGGATTCAGCAGCCTTAAATAACACATTAAATTAGATGGATTTAATTGATGTTTTTGAGCATTTCACCCCAAAGCAGCAGAATATACATTCTTTTTAAGTGTACATAGAACATTTTCCAAGATAGACCACAAAACAAGTCTCAATAAACTTAAGAAGACTCAAATCACACCAAGCTTCTTTTCTGATCACAATGGTATGAAATTAGAAATCAATAACAGCAACAAAAACTGAAAAACACACAAATACATGGAAACTAAATAACATGCTACTAAACAATGAATGGGTAAACGCTGAGATCAAAAAAGACATCAAAAGATACATTGAGACAAAGATACATGGCCAAAGTAGTCCTACAAGGGAAATTCATAGCAATACAGGTCTATCACCAAAAAAAAAAAAAAAAAAAAACCCACAAGAAAAATCTCAAATAAGCAATCTGACCTTACATTTAAAGGAACTAGAAAAAGAACAACAAAGCCCAAAGTTATTAGAAGGAAGGAAATAATAAAGATCAGAGTGGAAATTAAAAAAATAGAGCCTAAAAACACAATACAAAAGATCAATAAAACCAAGATCTGGTCCTTTGAAAAGATACACAACATTGATAAAGCTTTAACAAGATTCATCAAGGAAAAAGAGAGGACTCAAATAAATAAAACAGAAATGGAAGAAGAGAAGTGAGAAAAAACATAACAGAAATACAAAGAATTAAAGAAAATACTATCAACAATTATATGTTCACAAATTCAACAATCTGGAAGAAATGACTAAACCCCAGAAATGTACAATCTTCCAAAAATAAATCAAGGAGACACAGAAAATCTGAACAGACTGATTGCTACTAATAAAATCAATTCAGTAATCAAAAAACTTTCCACAAACAAAAGTCTTTGACTGGGTGGCTTCACAGGGAATTTTACCAACATTCAAAGAATTAACACCTATCCTTCCAAACTATTGTAAAAAAATTCAAGAGGATGGAAGGCTCACAACCTCATTTTTGAGGCCACCATTACTCTAATTCCAAAACCAGACAAAGATATTACAAAAAAATATATTGTAGGCCGTTGTCCTTCATGAACATAGATGCGAAAATTCTCAACAAAATATTAGCAAACCAAATTCAACAATACATTAAAAATATCATAATCATGATCAAGTGGCATTTATTTCTGGGATACGAGGTTTGCTGAATATCCAGAAATCAATTAACATGATATACCATAGACACAAAATGAAAGATAAAAATTATATAATCATATCAATAGGTGCACAAAAAGCATTTGACAAAATCCAGCATTAATTTATGATAAAAATTGTCAGCAGAGTAGAAACAGAGGAAACATAACTCAACATAATATAGGCCATTTATGACAAACACATAGCTAACATCATACTCAATGGTGAAAACTTAAAGCATTTTCCATACATTCAGGAACGAGACAAGAATATCCACTTTCACCAATTCTACCAACGTAGTATTGGAAGTCCTAGCCACAGCAATCAGACAAGAAAAAGAAATAAAAGGCATCTAAATTGGAAAGGAAGAAGTAAAACTGTCATTATTTGCAGATGACATAGAGAATCCTAAAGATTCCACCAAAAAACTATAGAACTCACAAATGAATTCAGCAAATTAACATGATAAAAATTAATATTCAGAAATTGGTTGCATTTCTAACACCAATAATGAATTATCAGAAAGAGAAATTAAGAAAATAATCTCATTTACAATTGCATAAAAAAATACCTAGGAATAAATTTAACCAAAGGGACAAAAGACTTGTACTTGGAAGATTATAAGACACTGAAGAAAGAAATTGAAGAAGATACAAATAAATGGAAGCATATACTGTCCTAATGGTTAGGAAGAATCAACACTGTTAAAATGTCCATACTACCCAATGCAGTCTATAGATTTAATGTAATTCTTATCAAAATACCAATGGCATTTTTCACAGAAATTGAACAAATAATCCTAAAATTTATATGGAGCCACAAAAGACCCTGAATAGCCTCAGCAATCTTAAGAAAATAGAACAAAGTTAGAGGTACCATATTACCTGATATCAAACTATACTACCAGGCTATAGTAATCGAAATGGCATGGTACTGGAATAAAAACAGACACAGATCAATGGAACAGAATAGAGAGAGCAGAAATAAACTGACACCTATAGGGTCAATTAATCTATGGAAAAGGAGGCAAGAATATACAATGGGATAAAGACAGTTTATTAAATAAATGGTGTTGGGAAAACTGGACAGATATATGCAAAAAAGAAAAAAAAGAAAAGAAACTAGACCATCTTCTTACACCATATACAAAAATAAACTCAAAATGAATTAACAGCTTAAATGTAAGATCCACAACCATAAAACTCCTAGAAGAAAACATAAGCAGTTAAATCTCTGACATTGCTTTTAGTTAACATCTTTTGATATGTTGCCTTGGGCAAAGGAAACAGAAGGGGAAATAAACAAATGGGACTACATCATATCAAACAGCTTTTGCACAGCAAGGGAAATCATCAACAAAACAGAAAAACAACCTGCCAAATGTGAGAAGGTACTCTCCAATGACATATCCAATAAGGGGTTAATATCCCAAATTTATAAAGAACTTGCATAACTTGACACCAAAAGAGCTGACAATCTAATTTAAAAATGAGCAGAGGACCTAAGTAAACATATCTCTAAAGAAGACATACAGATGCTAACAGACATGTGAAAAGATGCTCAATGTCATTAATCATCAGGAAAATGCAAGTTAAAACCACAATGAGATATCACCCAATACCAGTCAGAATGGCTATCATCAACAAACAAGTGTAAGCGAGAATGTGGCGCAAAAGGGAACCCTCGTGCACTGTTGGTGGGATTGCAAATTGGTGCAGCCACTAAGGAAAACAGTATAGAGTTTCCTCAAAAGATTAAAAATACAACTACCATATGACTCAGCAATTCCACGTCTTGGTATTTATCTGAAGAAACTCAAAACACTAATTTGAAAAGATATACGTATTCATTGCAGCATTATTTACAATAGCCAAGGTATGGAAGCAACCTAAGTGCCCATCAATGGATGACTGAACAAAGGAATTGTGCTACATATATACAATGGAATATTAGCTATAAAAAAGAATGAAATCTTACTATTTGCAACAACATGGATGGAACTGGAAAGTTTTATGCTAAGTGAAATAAATCAGACAGAGAAAGACAAATACCAATCGATCTCACTTATATGGAATCTAAAGAACAAAATTAAAAAAAAAAAAACTAGCAACAGACTCATAGATGCAGGGAACAAGCTGGTGGTTGCCAGATGGGAGAATGGTTGGGTCGCTGAGTGAGAAAAATGAAAGGATTAAAAAGTACGTATTGCAGTTAGGGAACAGTCATGGGATATAAAGTAAAGCAAAGGGAATGTGGTCAATAATATGATAATAACTATGTACAATGCTATGTGAGTACTAGACTAGTCAGGGGGATCACTTTGTAAATTATATAAATGTCTAACCACTATGCTGTACACCTGAAACCAATATAAAATAATATTGCATGTCAACTGTAATTGAAAAATCAAAAAGTGGGAAGGTGAAGGGGAATAAGAGATTCAAACTTCCAGATAAAAAACATACTCAGTCATGGGGATATGGTGTGCAGCATAGGGAATATGGTTAATAATACTGTGATAGTGTTGTAAAGTGCCAGATGATTGGATTTATGATGATCACTTCTTTAGGTATATAGATGTTGAATAACTATGGTGTACAGCTGAAACTAATAAAATATGGCATGTTCACTGTATTTTAATAAAAATTATTAATAAAAAAGAAAGAAATCTTTGCTAGATTTCTGAAAGCATGCAGAAACAGAAAACAAAAAGTAGGTTAAAATATCTAATTTAATTTCCAAGTTAAAAATACTCTTCCAAATAACTGAGACTAAAGGTTTTAAAAATTAACATTGCAATTATATTTAGTAATTAATGACATAAGCACAACACAGAATGCCACCCAGTGTGTCTCAAAGGTATTTGGATTATTTGATCTGAGAGAGTATGGATTAGAATAACAAATTTAAAGAAAAATTAAGTTATATCTATGCAAGCACGAATTTTTATTTTTTTAAAGCAATGTCTCAGCCTTCCACCCCCACAGAGCAGTGTCAGTCCCAAGAAGTTCTGGAACCTCCCCTACGGTAGTGTCTCTGTCTCTCAAGTGAACGGGGGACAGAAATGGAAATTATGTTCTGGTATAAAGTTAGTATGAATTTTCAAACTTCGCATTTCACATTCTAGTTTCCAAAACCTGCACAGACAACTCCAGGTCTTGCTTGATTAAATGAGGAACTGTAACTGTCTGAGTCAGAAGTTCCAGAGCCAACCACCGTCCTCCACGGTCACCACCCACAACGACTCCACCCCCAGGTCCCAGCGCTCCTCCCTCCTCGCTCTCAGGACACGCACACCTATCCCCTGGCCTAGATTTTCACCTAAACCGTTTTCACCTTGCAATATAAGTGACCCACGCACCTATAAGTCTGTACCCAGCCTGGCCAGACAGATTCAAAGAAATCCCAAAGCGGAAAACAATTTCCTGCGCTGGAGGACAAAGAAACCTGGTGTGGGGACACAGCGCCAGCCCCCACCCGCCCAGACCCCGCCCAGACCCCTGCTCAGACCCCGCCCAGGCCCCCGCCCAGACGTGGATCACGGCCCCACCCCCAACTCTCCTCGACTAGCATCTCGGAGGCATCGCCCTTCACACACACACCTGAACGTTTTTGGAGACCCGGAAACGGATAGCGCAGAGAAACGGAGACAATGAGGTGAGCAGTCTGGGTTTTTCTGATTCAAACCTGCACTTAGCTATCCTCAGGGCTCCATCCACCACAACTGGGTTTCGGGTCGCCCCGTGAATTAAACCTGAACCCGCTTGTCCGGCCAGCTGTTCTTCCCTTTGAATTATCGCAGGGACGCCATAAGGCCTCACAGACTGCTTGTGCACTCTGAGAGTCTGCGTTGGAACCCGGTAAAAATCGCTCTGAGGTAGATATTAGACCTAACCTTTGTGCCTTCTGTCCAGGTAGGCACTGACTGCCTACCCCGTGGTTTTCCTGCTAGAAACCTTTCTCCAAGTCTGGACTCAACTCTCTCTAGTCCAACCATAGGGCAAAGTCTCACTCAGGAGGTGGATACATGCCCTCCTCTCCCTCTTCCAGGGAGAGCGGAGGGGAAACAGACGGAGAATGAGGCAGAAATATATGGACATAGAGGCTCAACAGAAAGTTGGGGGAGAAGGAAGGGCAAGGATTGATACAGGTTGCAACAGTGGGGCCTGTGGGCAGAAAAGGGGCTTATAAGGGAAGCAACATCACAGGGTGATCCTATAAATGCCTAACTGGTCAGGTCTAGTTGGGTAATCAAGCCCCAGGCAGATAACTTCTTTAGTAAAAGTGAAACCGAAGGGAAACTAAGTATGGGCTCATGCTACCTGCTCCACTCATAGCCAGAAAAGCCTGACACAGGTGTTGGGCTAAATAGAATAAGCGTTTATGAGAGGGTTGCAACTCCCAGAGACACAGGCCGGTTATTGCTCCAAAAGCCTCGCTCCCCTCAGTGTCTTGGAAGCACCGTTTATATAGGGAAATCGGTAGTCATGGAAACTAAGGGAGTGGGGGCAGTCAAGGCCATCTATCTTGGCTTTTTAGTCTGGGCTTGTTTCCAGGCCACCTGGAGGGGAGGCAAGAGGAACTGGGTGTCTGGTCCTGGAATCAACCTCTGCGTCATCCTTGGCAAAACTAGCTTATTAGGGGAGTAACTGCTTTCCCAAGCGAGAGCAAAATGTGCTGCTTAGTTGGAATAGATACCGTTTTTGAGAACAGCAAACCAGCCACCTTCTCTAGAGGAGCAGGCAAATAACGTCCATGGGAGCGGCTGAAGGACCATACAGTGCCCACAGGAAACAGCAGAAAATGTCCTTGGGAGCAGGTATTACCCAGAGTCCTTTGTTTATTGTCTTCCTTGGGGCTGCTGACCAAGCAGCCCTTTTTGTCTTCTGAAGACAAGGAGGGGCTGTGCTTGGATTAACCCTACATTCTACCCCAACATAACTCCTTTATGTCACATTCTTCCTCTCAGGTCTTCCGGATAGGGGGGTCCTTGTATCAGGTGCTTCTTCAATAGGATTATCTTTGCTTTAAACCCTGTCCGTTGTTAACACACCTGAGAAATGTCTCTTTTCAATCACCCTCTTTCTTAAAGCCTGACCATCCTAAAGAGAACACATAATCCTGTAAACTACCTGGTAATCCAGTCCTCGCCTTGCTTTCTCTCACCTTCATGTAATCTTCCTTAGTTTCCTTCTTTAATTCCAAATGCATAAAAGAATCTGCAAACTGTCACTTTTTGGAGATGCATTTTTTTAAGTCTTGAGATCCTGCTTCCAGGCATTGCCTCTGTTTGGCTCAAATACATTTTTATAAAAACTTTATACAGGTTTGGAAGTTCTTACATAGACAAGAATATACACAACCTATAATGAAGGTTCAGGGCTCTTCAGTGCCATTCAAAGGTATATACACTGGACTCCCTTAGCAAGTTCATTTTTATTATTATTTGTCTAAGATTTTAATGTTTCTTTTTTTCCTAATAGGACATTTGTATTTGTTATTTTTGTTTTGACCTCTGCTTGGTGTCATAATTGGTAGTGACCATATTGAACTTTATCTGAGCCTTATAATCCTGGAACAAGCAAAGCTTAAATTCTCCCAACCCCTTGTGTTCACAGCATACTGTAACGTAGCACTCTTTCTGATATTACCCAAGTAGGACTTGGGGATAATTCCCCTGTTTACTTGGAACAAAGCCAGGCCCAAACACAAATTCCTATTTTTTGTCTTATAAATAATTAGCTGAACTCTTTGTCCCCACTGATCAATCCGAACAAAATCCTTGTAAAATGATTTATAAAAACTTTAGTTAATCTCCTCCTCAGGTCACTGAACTGTGGGTCACCCTTGAGCAGTGTAATTAGGAAATACCTCTCCTCTTAACAGTCTTCCCTAAGACTAAGGGCCCTCAGGGTAAAATACTCCCTGATCTACTGTAGGTCACCTACTTGCTCATCCACTCCCCCACCCCCTGCTCTTTCCAGTCTTGTCAACCCCCCACCTTTAAAAAAAGCCCTTTTCTGTCTGAATTTTAGACCCTCTAGGACTTGAGATCAGATCATTCTCTCTAGTGTAATTATCTTTTGTATAAAGCCTCTCCTTGCAATTCTTTATTTGATTTGATAACGGTAAATATTATGTGTTCTGAAAGGAAGCAGAGTTTGCCACCCCAAAATATGCCTTTTGGGATAGTGGTTTTAAGCTAGTTATTAAGGAACAAAAGACTCTGAAAGAACTGTTGACCCTCCCTCTTTACCTGCTTAAATTTACATAGAGGACCTGCTCTGGTAATGGACATATCCTCAGAGATAACTATAGTTCAATATAAACTAGTGTGTGATAAGAAGTCTCTATCAAGGCCATTTGCTCACAGTCCTCTCTATCCTAGTTTTAAAGATGGTCCAGTAAACATGTATTTACCAAAATTTGTTTTTCCATCTCCATGTGAATTATCTTCCTGCCTTTTGAAGTCCCAAACAATCCTACCCCCTTTCGCCTTAGATCCAGAATGGTATATAAATGCCAACTGCCCAATACCTCTTGTCTCCTATCTTATGGCACCCCAGCATGTACATCCATAATAAACTGGTGACATTTTCTTCTGTTAATCTGTCTCTATAAAATTTGGTTATTAGCCAAGCCAGAAGAAGTTAGAAGGTGGTAGGAAAATTATTTTGGGGACCGTCCCCCCAGTTCCATGTATGCTTAAAACATGTAGTCTCTTTTTGATAAAGTTTAAATCAGTAGGTCAAACTAGTTCCCGTTTTTGAAAACTTTGAAATCTTTTAAATAATATTTAATAATATGCATCTGTTTTATAATATTACAGGCAGACATATGTCAAAAAAACTTTCCTATGATTGAGGAAACATTTGTGTGAATGTCCATTTCACTCCCCTGTAAATTTTACAAGCAACGAAACTCCCCATAAACAAAAGGGATTCATGACTTTCACCTATAACTGACTTCCCTCCCACTATTTGGAGTTTGATGAAAAGTTCCAGTCACTTAACTTACCTCCTAGTGAACATGGGAGTCCATGCTGATCTCTTTCCTGCCAAGATGGGTGGTTGGCAATATTACATAATACTGTATAATCTACTTAAGCCGCCATTTAAAGACCCCCAAACCTATCTCTAACACTATTTTTTAAAAGAAAATGTGCAGTAAACAAATGCATGGTATGATAATGGCATTGAATTCCAGTACATCTTGGTGAACTGTAGAGTTAAAACAGGATGCATGTTATAAGTGTAATCCGGTTAAGAAATCTATCGAAGTGGTTCCCTAGTTTCACTGCTTGAAAAACTCCTTGGCAGTGTCAAAATCAACATTTGCAATTGAGGTGGGAAAAATCTGATTGATTCTTCGTGACTAAGAAAATGTCACAGTTACACATATTAGAAAAAACCTCAAATATAATTAATTTGCAAATGCAGTTTTGGCTATGACCGTTTTTAACCTGTTAAAACGTACACATCTTAGCGTTCAATTTAAGTGGCCCACAGAACTCTAAGCTTTTACCTTCAACTGTTGAAAACATCAATTTAAAATGGGCAGGAAGCAGCCCTGCTCCACAAGGATACTAAAATTCAACGAGAGCCAAAATCAGAAGGTAGTGGGCGCCTTGAGAGCGAGGCGGAGGGGAGCTCCACCCTGGCTCTGACCCTGCGACAGCCTCGCCCCACCCTCCCGCGGTCTCCGCCAGGGCCTGGCCGCTACGCCCCGCCCACTACCCCACACAGAGAGGAATCCGGAAGCGCTCTGCCGCGGACCCCTCCTTTTCCTGCCAGCAGACCCGGAAGCAGCTAGAGCAGGTTGAAGGTCGTAGAGGCTTCCGTAGTTTCGGTTTCTCTGGTTTGAACTTAAGTGTCCGCAGTCTTACACACTGAAGCCTGGGCGTAGCTGAAAACAGTGGAACCCCCACGCCTGCTCCTCCTACAGAGGTAAGTCCTAGCGTCCCGCTGAGATGTCTGGAGGCCTGAGCGCTTCGCCGCCGGGTGGAAGGTCCACGTTCGTTTCCTGCTAAACTTTCTGAGGCTTCCTTGCCTGTGGTCTTTCCACCTTCGGTCCACTAGAAACAGCTTGCCGCGTTGTTTTCCTGCTTAAAACCCTTCGCTGGCCAGCCTTCTCAACCCTCGCAATTTAGTCTTGGGAGATGGATTCAAATCCTTTGCAGCTCTCCCCCTAGCTTCGGCCCCTAGAGGTTCTGAGTCCTCCCTGGCCTGGTATTCTGAAGACGCTCCTCGACCCCGAGATTACCTCCCCCACTTAATAAGAGGCCCGATGCCCAGGAAAGACTTTTCAGTGGGGTGGGATTTAGGAGGGAAGAACAGGGGGTGTCACAAGAACACGTCACCTCCCCCACACCGGGAGGGGCTTTGTGGAAGCAGTGACTACTAAGGGGAGGCCAGGAGAGCGGCAGAACGAGCACGGGTGACAGAGAGAGAAGCAGACAAGTGCGAGGGAGAAATGGTCAGTGAGGTGGTCCACAAAGACGGCAAAACTGAGGATGTGGAGAGGGGACTTTTAAAGAGACTGGGTGAAAGAGAGTCGGGAAAGTAGCAAAAAGAGAAAGAAATATAGAGAAAAGGGAGAGAGGGGCCTGGGAGAGGGGTCCTTGGTTAGCAGGAGTGGGACCCTCACAGGGAAAGGCACTTCAGACGGAGAGCGTGGTTAGGAAAAAAAGAGTTGGGGGAGCCGAGTGCTGAAACAAAGTGGGGGTAGAGATGACATCAGAGGAAGACGTGACACAGCTTAGCCAACTGGGAGTGTCAGTGAGTCGGAGCGGAAGGTGTGTGACAGGACAGGCAGAATGTAAACGTGGAACAGACTGGACACAGGGATTAGGGGGAGGAGAGATGCAGAAAGATTAGGGAGAAAGAGCAGCTGAAGGTGAAACAGGTTTCAAGAGTTTCACGGAACAGGTGTGTAGGGAAAGGAATAGAGAAAAGGGTTTGAGAAAGAGGGGAGAAAACAGTGAAAGAAAATGTTGGAGAGAAACAGAAGAGAGAGACATAACCAGATTGATAGAAACTGATAGAAACACATAGTAGCTGAAGAAGAGAGGTAACCCAGATCTGATGACTGGTGAGTTGATGAATGTGGATGGTTAAGTTATGATATATTGACTTGTGGCTTTAAAATCTATTTAATTTAAAATTTTCTAAATTGTTTCAATTTTACATATGAGACTGAGAATTACAAAACTCCAGTTTATAAGGCTTGTGCCTTTTATAATTATTTGTATCATCAGATAGCTTCCATTTACAACCCTTACTTGGCCAGAGGGGACAGACTTAGTCATGGGTCTCTTCTCCTAGCCTGGGATGGCATGAGGGAGATGAACTGAGATGAACTGAGATGACTTAGTCTGTTACTACATGATGCTTTTTCAAGGAATATTAAAAGCATTTTATCTTTTTTCTTTTAAGCATTTTCTTTTTTTTCTTTCTACTTTTTATATTCAATTTTTAAAAAGCATAATGGGATAAATAGTCTTATTGAATTTGTTTTTTCATAAATAATCATTAACTTCTGAAATAAATTTTGGGGACATCTCATGAGCAGCTCTTATTTTTTTCTAAATATGTGGTAGTCATAATTTTTTAAAAAAACTTGTACCCAACAAGTTACTACATTAAAAAAATTCTTAATTATTTTCCTTTTTAAATATATTGTGTCTAGTTTATATTTTAAGCCTTGCAGTCTTTTTATTCTTTATCATTTGTCGAAAAGTACATTGGTATTTACTAAGCTATTTCAGTGTGTACTAGGTTAAGGATGTGTGTGATCTTAAGTGAGGACCTAGTTTAATGAGCTAGTGTAATATTTAGCAGCTTTGCTCTTCCCTTTATGTGATTTGTGAAATTAGTGAGCTTTGTGCTACAAAGTAGGTGTTCCCAAGTACCCCTTGTCCATTCTCAAAATGTTGAAGGATGGACCGAATCTACTTGAAATTTTATTTTAACAAAGCCCATCTATTCATGGTGAAGTTTTGATCAGCATATTTCCATAGCAAACCCTTTTTTAAAGTTTCAGCTCCAAAATTTGTTCATCTCTTTATATTTTTAAAAATATTTCGTTGTGATTTGTTGGAAAAGAGTTAGGAAATCCTTGTTTATGTGGGGGAGGAAGAAACTTTCTTCTACCCTTAAGGGTTTTTTGGCTAGTCTAATAATCATGTAGACATGAGACAGATTAGCAAGAGAAAATAACCAAATTTAATAGATAACGTGTACGGGAACCCTGCACACATGAGAGAGTCAGAGACAGAGTGAAAGTGGGTGTAAGACATTCTGGCTAAGGATGAGATAAGGTGCTTTTGTTGCTCTAAAGCAGCAGTCCCCAACCTTTTTGGCGCCAGGGACTGGTGCTCCTATGAAAATCTAAGGCCTGATGATCTGAGGCAAAGCTGAGGTGGTGACGCTGGCACTGGGGAACAGCTGCAAATAAAGATGAAGCTTCACTCTCACTTCCTGCTGTGTGACCCCGTTCCTAACAGGCCACGGACCAGTACTGGTCCACGGCCCGGGGTTTGGAGACCCCTGCTCTAAAGGATCCATGACCAGCTCAAAACATTCCACATACCCTAGAGGCATATCTTGGGGTAAGTCATTTTGTACCCCCACATGTCTCTTCACTTGACCTGGCAACAGACAGCTCTCTGGTAAAAGGACTATTAGTAGAATCTTTTGGATAGATAAAGAAACTGAGGCAGAAGAGTGAAAGACACAGATACTGGAACCAGAAGGCCCAGAGTCAAATCTTGGTTCTGTTACTCCCAAGATTTGTGAATTTTGGCAAATTGTTTACTGCTCTTGCCTTGGTCCAGCCTATGTGAAGCGGGGATAATAGTGGTACCAGCTTTTCAATTAAGTGAGTGAATTTGGAGAAAGCCCCAGCACAAGGCCTATGTCACTGAGGCATTTACATGTGCAAGAGATTGCTGCAAAGTGTTTCTGTTAGATCTCCCTGCGCCTGTCAGGAACCCCCTGGGGCTGCCCTTCTTCTTGCTGCCTCACCCACCTGTTCCCAGTTCCCAGGTACTTTTCTCCATCACAGGCCTCCCTTGGCTTGCTGCTGCCCTAGGCAGAAAGTTCCAACTTTCATGCCTGACATTTTTCAAACCCCCGCCCACAGAAGTTACTGGAACACCCTGAGCTTCTTCACACCAGGAGGGCTTTGCAAAGGAGGCCACTGTCTCCTGACTTTTAGACTCCTGTGTTAAAATATCTCCCCTGGAGCCCCTCAAACCCACAGGTCCCCCACTGAGCTAACTGTGCTTCCCTAAACTCCTTCCTTTCCCAGGTTTCCCACTGTCCACCCAGTCACAAGGCCAGACCCAGAGTCATCTGTGCCACCCTCTGCCTCTTCAAGCCTGTCTGTCTCTAACCCTGTCCCTCCTGATCCCTGACCCCTACCAGTCCCCTCCTCTCCATCCCCATGGTCCCAGCCTGGCTCAGTGCTTGTGCTCTCTCCCTGAGACCGCACCCAGCCTCTTTGGCCTCCAGTCGCCTCTCTCCTCCAGTCTATCCCCCTCATGGCTCCAGAGGGGTCTCCTTTCGTCCAGAGCTGACCCACCCCTCCCCTGTTCACAGCCCTCCTGTGGCTCCCCATGTCACCCTCCCCTCAACAAAGTCCAGGGTCCTCAGTTCGGTGAAGGACTCACCAAGACAAGTCAGTGACCAACAAGCCACAGGGGCAGCACGTCCTGGGGACTGGAGGTGGGGGTCACCTGAGGTCCCCACGGTGTCAGCCACAGTCAGGTGACTGGGGCCTCTGTTCACAGTCCTCAGCCCTTTCCACCCTGCTGGCTCACCTCCCCAGGGAAGGGCATCTCCATTTCTTTGTCAGCACCAGGCAGCAAACAGCAGCAGGAGGAACAGCAGCAGGGCCTGAGGGGCTTTCAGGGGCTGTCATCCTCAAGGCCCTGGGACTCCTTGGGGGCACCAGAGTGGAAGATTCTGGGGGGAAAAAGAAAGGTGACTAGGGAGAAGGTTCAGAACAGGGAAGGAAAGAAAGGCTCGGCTGGTGCTGCCTGAGTGATCTTGGGCAGGCAACTGGCCTCTCTGAGCCTCAGTCTCCTCATCCGTAAAATGGCAACAATCATACCTACCTCGTAAGGTTGTCACAAAAATTAAATAAGTGACTGTACAGAAAGAGTTTGGAACAGTGTCTGGCACATAGGAAGGTTGTATTTTATTTCATAATTGGACAAATAGGTATCTTTCTCCAATAGTCTGTGAGCTCCATGTGAGTGACATGACCCTTGTTTAATTTGTTGCCAGAACCTACTACTTGGGCTCATTAAATAATAATATGATAGATTAATATAAGTAAATCAAATATTTGTATTGATGGACAGACAATAAAATGCAATGTATGAAGCTATGATGGACCACAAGGCCCCATACCATCTGGCCCCGTTTGCTCCCTCTCTACCCTCATATCCTGCTTAGCCACTCCTTGGCTAGGCTCCAGGCACAGGGAAATCCTCACTGTTCCTTAAATTCATAGGCAGGTTTCTGCCTCAGGGCCTTTATGCTGGCTGTTCCCTTGTTCCTAACTTTCAGTGACCTTCCATCACCAGCTCAGACTACATTCCATTACTGTTTTAATTAGCTCGCATAGGGCTTGTTGCACTCAGATGTTTTTCTGTTTATTTACCTATTTGCATGGTTACTGTCTGTCTCCTGATTAGCATGTCCACTCCACATATGCACAGACTTGGTCTTGTTTTGTCCTTTGTCTCCAAGGCTAGACACCAAGGAGATGGTTAAGAAAACTTGGTTGAGTCAATGTATAATCATAAATGTAGATACAAATGACAGATGAAGCTAAATACAAATGACAAAACAATTGGAAATGCAGGGAGAAATTGAGGAAAATATAGAGTTTTTTGTTTTCATAATCTGATATATATATATTTGTTTTTAATTTTGAAAATTTTAAGTAATTGGTATACAATATATTGGTTAATTTTAGGTATACAGTATAGTGATTTGACATTTTTATACCTTACGAGTGATCATTGCACCAACTCTAGTAACCATCTGTTACTGTGCAAACTTATCACAGTATTATTGACTATATTCCACTTCTCCCTTTAACTCATCCTCCCAATCTCCCTTTTGGTAACCATCCCTTTGGTCTGTTTCTTTGAGTCTATTTCTGTTTTGTTTTGTTTATTTGTATTGTTTTTTTAGATCCTACATATCAGTGAAACCATAAGAAATTTGCCTTTCTTCGCCTGAGTTATTTCACAGTATGGAGATTCCTCAAAAAACTAAAAATGTATATACCATATCACCCAGCAATTCTATTTCTGGGTGTTTATCCAAAGAAAATGAGAACACTAATTTGAAAAGATATATGCAGCATTATTTACAATGGCTAAGATATAGAAGGGACTTAGGCATCCACAGATAGATGAATGGTAAAGATTACGTGAGATGTGTGTATACACACACAATGGAATATTATGCAGCAATGAAAAAGAATGAAATCTTGCCATTTGTGACAAAGTGGATGTATTTTAGAGGGTATTATGCTTAGAAAGATTATTCTTCTCAGAACTTGACAGATCTAGTAGATAAATATTACAGGAACAGAAAGACTGTATAATACCATAAGAATGATAGAATATATACAGATTAAACTGTGATCCTTCAAAAAAAATCTGTTCTTTTTCTAAGACCATGTTCAGTTATAAAACTAATTATAAACTTGGCCACAAAGAAAACCTTAATAAACTGAAAAAGTTGAATTTTCACAAGGTCACATTCCAGTAAAATCATTATGTGTCAGTGTAGGTTCATCTGTTGTAATCCTGCCCTACCCAAAGGAGGGATTGGATAATATAAGACTAGAAAAAGCTTGACAAATTTTGTTGTTTTAAGGGTACTTAGAAATGCATGTTACTTAATTTTGTAAATGTAAAAAATTTCTATTTTAAAGGATTTAAAGAAATCAAGGCATTCATGCATTACTGGGAAAATATGTTTATAGTAAATTCATTGTCGGTTACATTTTGATCAAAATTTACTATTTGGCACCTATATTTGTAGATAAATATGGTTGTGAATTGTTCTTCAATAAAATTCAGGTGTTCCAGATCCCAGAGAGTCTTTTCTCTTGTTGGGAGGAGCCACTGAGTAAAGGGCACATCTTGGTTATTGGTTCTCATATCTGCAGAGAATGAAAATACACTTGCTTTTTAAAAATTTCTCTTTGGCTTTATTTTCAATGAAATTATCTGGAGGAAGTGATTGTTTTTTTTGTTTGTTTGTTTAATTTCTTTACCAATTACTTTTATTTTTTGAGCATTTTATTTATTTTAACATTTTATTGAGGTTTAAAATTATTTTCCCGAGTCTTAGTAAGATAAATAATTCACATATAATATAAGTTTAACAACGACTTGATATCTATATATATTGTGAAATGATTCCCATTATAAGTTTAGTTAACATCTATCACTTTATGTAGTTAAGATTTTTTTCTGCTGATGAAACCTTTTAAGGTCTACTTTCTTAGAAACTTCAAATTTACCATACGGTAAGTACTCCCATCTTATCAGCAGGAGATATGTTCTAGAACCCTGGTGGATGAACAAAACTGCAGATCGTACCAAAGCCTATATATACTATCATTTTTTTCTATAAGTACATACTTGTGATCAAGTTTAACTTATTAATCATCATAGTTGACACAGGGACACTGCCCAGCTTACTCTCCTTTGGGCAGGTACAGGCAGGCACAGGTAGGTCCTCACAGATACTGGAGAGGGTAGAGGGGCCAGGGATTTTGTCCCTCTCCTACTTTGCCTCCAGGGCCATCTAAATCGGGACTGTGTCTTTGCCCAGATGATGGCCCTGGCTTCTGGGCTTCAGGAATACTTCCTCCCACACTGTCCCTTTAGTTAATTAGGATATATAAAAATTGTGTTATAAAAGATTCTGCCTCATTTTAATTTGGATTTGATTTGGAAAAATTTTTACTCATAATTTTGCTGTCAACTGAAAACTGTTCTTAAAGTCAAAAAAAAAATAAACTACAGTGTGGTATGCGGAGTATTATACACTTGAGATAACATGTTAAAAGTTTCTAATGTCTCAAAAAATATTTAAGAAGTAAATAGGCTTTATAAAAAATGTATCTTAATCAATGCACTTTAAAAATATGAGAAAATACTAGTGCCTAAAGCAGGGGCAGAAGACAGTTTGTGTCACAATTCATAAAACACCCGCAAATTTAGGCTCACATGGACACTCAGGATAATAATGAAGAAAATTCTGATCTGTGAATTCAGTCATAATATGCTTTGTTACTGAACATTTATCATTACTTCCATCGTGTATCATCAAACATGCATAGATGGCATCATTTTTCTGTATGTTCCCAGCACAAATTGCTAATCTATACTCCATTGCTCCTTTGGTTCCTTTGAAACTAGGCTGTGATGTAAACACCTTCAGGCTCCTGGTCTCTTCAGGATGGAGGCTCCACTTGTGGACAGGGTTCACACCACATATTGTTATTCCACGTGGCCTGTGGGAGGGGAGAGGGCACAAGGACCTGGGGACTCTAGATAGTTTTAGGAAGAATTCTGAGGGCAGGTCCCTCACACAACTCTGACACCACCAGGTGATTCCTGCCTGTCCCTTGCACCTGTGCACTAGACCGAGATGGCTACATTCATTTCAGAACAAGCCAGGCTCCTCAGAATCTGCCCAGGGAGTCTGCTCTTCTTCTAGAAGTGCCTTTCCTAGCCCCTCGCACTGCTCAGAGGTCTGAGGTGTGCTAGGTGTGACATCTTAGCCCAGTGCTACTGAAAACAGTATGGGAAGCAACATCAGCACCACCAGGAATTAGTTAAAGATGCCATTTCATGGGCCCCACTGTAGACTTGCAGAATCAGAATCATAACTGAGTGGGACCCTGACTCCCAGGGGATCTGTATACACTTTAAAGCTTCAGAAGAGAGGTTTAGCTAAATAGTTCCCTTCTGGTTTCCTGTTAGGATTACCTGAGGAGTTGTAAGAAATAATGTCACCTCCATTCTCTCGGAGAGTTGCTCATCTGGTCTGGGTGGAGCATCATTTTTTTTAACAAGTGCTCCAGGTGATTGATTCCAGGCCAGTTGGGATGGAGCGGAGCTGGAGGACAGGGTGTAAGAGTTGAGAGCAGACTGTGTGTGTGGGGGCGGGGAGGGTGAGTAGCTGGGTTCTGTGTTGGGGTTGCGAGGGGCGGGACAACAGCCCACATTCTCATTGCTGTAGCAGAATTTGTGCACATGGAGGGGCAAAGGGGTGGTGACGGTGGCGAGCATGTGGAGAAAGGAAAGAAAACCTCACAGTTCGGTCTTCATATAGGAGCTCGTTGTCCCTGCTTCTCCTGTGACAAAGGACTAGAGAGGCTGGCCTTTTCAGCATTTCCAGGTCCTTCTGCCTGAGAGTGTGGTGGAAGCAGATGAAGGGGCTGTGCTGACATCTGCGTAGGCAGATTCTCAAGATGCAGATGTGATTTCTCAACACGATATCCCTTGAGAAAACAGCCCAGAGCTGGAGGACAAGGACGCAATGGCTGCTTCACAGGTAAACGTTCTGTCCTTGGTCAGAGGCTACATCCATTTTTCCTCCTAAAATCCATTGATTTAGAATCTGCAAACCTTTCTCTACTTGTGATGTTCTTGCTTTGTTGAGTTGTATTCAACTGCTTATTTTTTCCTTTTTTTTTTTTTTTTTTAGTGATTGTCCAGGTCAACTCTTTAGAATACTTCTCTCCTTTGTCCCAGAGCCTAGTCTCCATTGTATTCATCCAGGCTCCCTACAGGGCTTAAAGAATTCTCACTGTGAATTAATTATCAACTATTGAAAACATTTCCCTTATGACAGATCAACATGGGAAGGCATTGCTAGTCAAGATTACTCTTGGGGTATGGTCATATTTTCCCGTATCTGTGAAGAAGGGATATGTCCATTTTAGAATGCAAGGATGCAAGGACAGCTTTGTAGAACAGAATTAAGAAAATGTTCATTTAACCAGGATGGCATGAGTGGTCAGAATCGCTCAGCAAATTCTGACAAATGAGTAACTTATTCACTACATTGGCAAGAAAGACTAAGTGCATTTATTTGATTCACAGAATATGGGAGGTATATGTGGGTTGAAATTTACATAAAACATGTTAGCAGTGGCGAGGTGTTATTTTCTGTGCTTCAATCACCTGACCTCACTTCCATACACCTAATTTTTACTTGGTTTAGGTGCATTATGCCAGGTTTCTTCCCATTAAAGTTAATACTTTTTCTTGTGTTTTAATAAGGGTCTTAATAAGGAATTTATTGAGAGATAGGCATAAAACATCCCATTTCATCTGGGAACTCTCTTCCTAGTTTGCTTGTAGGTTGCTTTGCAAAATGAGGGCTCTCACTTTAGTTTACTGGAGATACTGGCTTTTGCAAATGAAGGCTTTAATCGGTCAGATCTTGGACTTGTCAATTTTCATTATATTCTAGTCATGTCACAAACATACTCTTCTGTATCACTTTGTATTTTTGAAAAAACTTACAGGAATCATCTTATTAATGTATATTTAAATGTGTTAAATATTTAAAATATAGCTCAGCACAAATGATAAAAATTTTCAAAGAAATTAAGACAGAATAGCTCTAACTTATATTTTATGTCATTGTGTGTTCACCTACTTTGTGTGTTTATAAAATACAAAGAGTATCATCCACAGAGATTTATGAGATTAACACAATTGAAAATAATCTTGATTTTCTTCTCTGTCATTTAATGTGTACATACTTCCCATATTTTGTCTATCTTTGTACATAAAATGTTAACGTTTTAGTTCTTCTTTCTTCTTACCTTCTTGTTTCTATTCTCGGTTATGAGCTATAAACATTCATGAGGGTTGTCTGTGCATAGTAATTGGTCTGTGGTTTTTTTTGTTGTTGTTAAATTTTAGATAAAGTTCAGAGTAACACCCAGCCTCTACCATTTACTGGATGTTTCACCAAAAAAGACGACGAATGTCATTGTTCTCAGATTACTTATGTGGATTATGAATTAATATATAAAAAACTGTTAGAACAATATATAGTAAATTTTTTAGGACTATGTTCGCTATGCTTTCTATTCTACGAAACCTATAAATTTCACAAAACTGTTTCAGTTCAGAGTCTTGTGTGAAATATTTCCTTTGTTTTCTTCCTGTGTGCTATTCAAAGTGTAGCACATGGACCAGAAAGATTGACATTACTAGTTAAACATGAGCTTGTTAAAAATTGGGAAATTCACAATCTGCATTTTTACACAATCTCCCAATTTATTAATGTACATGTAAAAATTTGAGAAGTACTGTAGAGTTCTCACCATGACTTTTCCACCCGAAAAATATACACCCTTTATCCTGTGTGATACAAATACAGCACTCAGAAGCGGATATGCCTGTGTTGTTGCCTTCATTTTTAAAATGTCTCTTCAGAAAAGTGAAATCTTTATAGTGGTTTTGTGGATCATATGTCCTCCTGTTTTCTGAGTTAGAAAATACATGAGAGAATATTACTGTTATTATAAAAAAATGATCTTATTGGATAATCAGAAGTACTCTCCTAGGTCAAAACTGATTCTCTGTTTTCACAGTGGGTCACATTATGAACTCTGCCCAAGGCCATTTGGTAAATGTCTTTTATTTCAGGGACTGTTGATATTCAGAGACGTGGCCATAGAATTCTCTCAGGAGGAGTGGGAATGCCTGGACACTGCTCAGAGGACCTTGTACAGGGACGTGATGTCAGAGAACTACAGGAACCTGCTCTCCCTGGGTGAGGATGGCTTCCCTCCAGAATTCCTACTCCACCCATAGGATTTTGTTTCCTTCATTAGGACAGTGTCTCTCAGGAGCTTCTGCTTTCTGATAGAGATTCAGGTACCTGCTCTCAAGGAACAGATTGGGGCCTTACCTGTGTAGAACAGAAAGGTTTCATGATGTTCGTGGAAATGGAATTCAAGATCTGAAAACTGTAAATATTCAATATAGTAAAGGTACAGTCAGAAAACACTATTTTGGGAAATAATTTTCTAGAATATTCTAACATTCTACAATATCCTCTCTTCTCACTTGAGCACCATATTGGATTGGAAATTGGAGAATCTCCTTCAAAATTCATGTTCCTTTTTCTAATAAACAGGACTTACTGTCTCTAAGCCAGAGACCTGTTTATTAGACCCGATCACCTTTTTGGAGCAAATGAAGGAACCCTGGGATTTGAAGAGAAAAAAGACGATATCCATCCACCCAGGTAGGTGGAAATGACAGAAGCAGATGACACAGGTGAGAGGGCCAAAGGTCACCAAGGAAGCCAGACCTTAATGTGTGGTTGAGGAGGCTCTGCTTCAGTGGAAATGAGTTTGAGAGGCTGGGGTTTGCTTCTAATGTCGCCAGAGGGATGGCTCCCCTCTGGCACTGACCGTGCTCTTCCACCCTCTAATGACTCTCCTTCTGCCCCAGCGGTCTCCCGTCACATTCACAATGAGAGCCAGAGTCCTGCCCTTGGACTGTGAGGGCCGGCGTGGTCTGGCTACTCTTCGTTGCTTTCAGGGCCTGGGAAAGTCTGTGCACAATGCTGAGGAATGATGTGTTAAGCCAGTTTTAAGTTCTGTTTTGCCTTTTGTAAGTAGTTTGTGAGGGAAGTGGTTGTGATCCTGAAATTTGGTTCAGAAATCCCGGGAACACTGGGGACAGATGTCATGTGTTCTGTATAATTTCCAGTCCTGTGGAGGCTTCAAACATGACCCTGCAAAGTTCATACTCAGTAATGTCACAGCCTAGTGCACCTCCCTTAAATGGGAAAAATCTAATTCTGTTTCACCTCAAACTGTCCTTTTGTTTTGTATTAAGTAACATTAGGTCTTTCAAGTCTGTATGCCTTCATGCCTCAATGCTAAAACAGTTTAATGTGTCCATTTATTTCATAGAGTTCTTAAATAAGTTAATGCCATAGGAGGCACGGAATATTACCCACCAGGTAGTAAAATCTTTGGTGTTTCTTTATTTCTAAATAACTATTATAATTCTGACTTGTTTAGAAAGTTTCCTGGAACTGTGTCCTGTGTTTTCACTGTCTGATTAGATCTCCGTCAAATGTGTTCTTCTAGATCCACAAGTTCTTTTAGATTCACATGCGCAAATGTATACCATTGGTAAGAATTTAGTTATAGAATTATTAGGCAGCTTGTTGTTAGGGAAATGTTTCTTTCCCCAATTTAACTTTACTTCAGACAAAAAGTAATCATTAGGTTTTTCATCTACTTTTCTAAACAAGTCTTCGTGTGATATACTTTACTCTCACATGTTTGTTTTATAGATCTGTGATTCCTGCATATTTTACAACTTTCTTGTTCCTTAATTTAGAATTGAAGGTTTTTTTTCCTATGTAGAATGGATTGCATCCTACACATATTTTGTTAAAACAGCAGACATATGTTAATAAATTATAACCATAATAAATTTCTCTAGTGTCATTTAAATGCTTATTAAAATTTTCCATGAGAGCTATTTATGAATGATTTTAATGCATTTTATGTGATAATTTCCTGCCAGACAGCACATGCCAGTGATTCAAACTGTTTGCTGTTCATGGGTGCACAGTCATAGTTGGAAATTATAGTTATATATAAGGATTCTTTTTTAATGCATCTGTGCTGTATTCAAAATTCTTAGGTATAAATTTTTATTCTTGTTTTGCAATTTCATTGCAATGTTTTTTTTTTTATGGTAGGTTTCATAAATTTAGTTAATCCATTTTTGGTATTTACTTATATATTATTAAATAACAGGTTTCGATTCACTACACTTAAAGACAGTGTGGGGTTTTAATTCCAGTATGAATCAGCTCTATGTCTCTTGCCATTAAAATTATGTGTATGTTTGTCTGTAAAATTTTACCCCTACTTTGTTCATGACTTTTTTATTTCTTTACTTGGTTAATTACTAATGGTTGTTTTATCCTATATAGTTAAGTAGTTATGGAAATAAGTCTTAATATCACATCTGTTTACTCATGAATTTATATTTCTTTGTGTAAGAGAAACACTTTTTGAATAGAAGGTAATTTTTGAAAAGTTTTATAATTATCTCTTAGCTATAATTTTTAATTTTGGTAAAAAAAAAAAAAGTGACTACAAATCCACCATCTTAACCATTTGTATCTGTACAGTTAATTCATGTGTCAGGTATGTTCAGATTGTTGTGTAGCTGATCACTAGAAATTTTCATCTTGCAAAACTGTGTCAGTACCTATTAAACAACCACATCCTCATATCCTGTTACCCCAAGGTCCTGGCAACAACCATTCTTTTTTATGAGGTAGACTACATTAGATTACTCACATAAGTGGAATTATATAATATCAGTCTGACTCACTCGTTTCACTTAAAAGATATCCTCTAGATTTGTCTATGTTGTGTCATGTGAAAAGATATGTTTCTATTTCAAAGCTGAATAATATTTCATTGTATGTGTATGCCTACATTTTCTTCATCCAGTCATCTCTCCGTGGACATCTGGTTTGTTTCCCCCCATATTACAGGCTTTCCTGAATAATGCAACAATGTATATAGGTGTACAAATGTCTCTTGCAGACTCTCCTTTGTATATTATATGCCCAGAAGTGGGATGGCTGCATCATAGGATAGTTCTGTTTTTAAATTTTTTGAGAAATCTTCCTACTGTCTTTCAGACTGCACCATTAATATTTCCTCCAACTGTGCATACAGGTCTAATTTCTCCACATTTTTGCCAGCACGATATATGCTTTGCAAAAGTCTTCTCCCATTCCACAAGTTGTTTTTTTACCGCGCTGATTATTTCACCCCATTGATGTAATCCCATCTGACTATATATATGTTTCATTGCCTGTGCTTTTGGTGTCGTAACAAAGAAATCATTACCAAATCAAATGTTGTGAAACTTTTTGCCTACGTTTCCTTTTAAGAGAGTGAGTTTTAAGCTTTGTGTGTAAAATTCCCAATTCATTTTGAGTTAATATTTTTATATGGTGTGAGATAAGGGTCCAACTTCAATTTTTACATGTGGATATCCAGTTTTCTCAGCACTTGTTTGTTTATGAGAATGTACTTATTGTGTGGTATTGGCATCCTTGTTGAAGATTATTCAAACTTATACATGAGAGCTTGTATCTGGGCTTTCTACTCTTCATTTTTCTATGTCTGTCTAAATGTATTAAACTTTTTGATAATAGTAGCTTTGGAATGTGTCCTACAATCAGGAGGCATGATGGCTCTAACTTTACATTTTCTTTTCACGATTGTTTGGGATATCTGGTGTCCTTTGACATTGCATATTAAATTTAGAACTGTCATTCAGATTTTGATAGGGATTGCTTTGAATCTGTAGATTACCTTTAGTAATACTGACAGCTTTTTATAAGTATTCCAATCAAGGATCACAGAATGTGTCTTTTATTTATTTATTTATTTATTTATTTATTTTTAAATTACATCCAGCAATATTTTGTAGTTTTCACTGTATAAGTCTTAAATCTCCTTTATTAACTCCTAAGAATTTTTTTCTCATTGATGCTATTGTTAATGTAATTATATTTTTAAATAGTTTTTTGGCTTATTTTCTATTGCTGTATAGAGCCACAACTGATTTTTATTTGTTGATTTTCTGTCCTGTATCCTGTTATATTTTTTGAAATTCAGTTTTTGTTTGTTTCATTCGTTCTTTCTTTTTATTGTGGGTTCGTTAGGGTATTCTAAGATTCTGTTACCTGGGAACAGAGATCATTTCACTTTCTTTTCGATTTGGATTTTTTTTCCTTGACTAATTGTTTGGGCTAGGATATCACATCAGAGTGGCAAGAGTGGGCATCCCTGCCTTTTCCCTGATAATAGAGGAAGGATTTAAGTTTTCCACTATTATTTGTGATGTTAGCTCTAGACTTCTCATATGTATGACCTTTATTACTTTTGTTACATTCAGTTAGTTTCCTTTAATTCCTACTTCATCTGTTCCAGGGCTTTACTTTGTTGGGAATGGTTCTTTTATTACTGTTTTAGTTTACTTACTTACTAGTTAGGTAGGTCTCCTGTGGAGTTTGTTTGTTTTTCCTTCTTTTTTTTTTTTTAATTCATGCTAAACTCTAAATAGGTTGTGGCCTTATGGATGTTCTTGAATTTTGATTTAGGTGTCTAATTTGTTGGCATGTAATTGTTTATAGTGGACTCTTATAATCATTTAATTTCTATGGCATCGCTTATAACATCTTTGCTTCCATCTTTGATTTTATTGTCCTTTCTTTTATTCTTATTTAAGGGCTTGTCAGTTGTGTTTATCTTTTCAAAAAAACTCAGTGTTCCTTTTACCAATATTTTTCTATTTTTGCCATACTTGGTTTATTTTTTCTCAGTTTTTAAAAATTTCTTTTCCTACCTTTGGGCTTAGGTTACTCTTCTTTCTTTAATTCCTTGGCGTACAAAGTTATGCTGTTCATTTGATGTAAGCGATTATCTCTATAAACATCCCTTTTAGTGTTATTTTCTCTGAATCCTATAAATTTGGGCATAATGTATTTCATTTTATTTGTCTCAAGTTGTGTTCTAATTTCCTTGTGATTTCTTTTTGAACCACTGTTCTAGAGTGTGTTATTGAACATCCAGATATTTGTGAAATTTCCAAGTTTCTATGTGCTGTTAATTCTTAGTTTTATTTTATTGTGATCTCAAAAAATATCTGTATGTTTTAATCTTTTTAAATTTGTTAAGACTTGATTTTGGACTAACAGATGGTCTGTACTAGAGAATATATTATGTTGATTGAGAGAATTGTGTATTCTAATTTGGTTGTTGAAGTGTTCTGGATATGTCTGTTTTGTCTAATTAGTGTAAATTCTTGGTCCTCTCCTTATTTTTGTTGTTATCTAGGTAAAATCGGGGTATTGACCTTTCCTATTCTATAGCTTTCTGTTTCTTGTTTCAGTTCTGTCATGTGTACTTCCTTAGGAGCCCTGATATGTATATACATATTTGCAATTGTTTTAGCTTCCTAACAAATTTACCCATTTATCATTATATAAATACATCTTTGTGTCGGGATACTTTTTGATATTGTATTTGTCTAATGTTAATATCTCCACCCATGCCCTTCTTTGGTTACCATTTCCTTGGAACACCTATTTCCATAATTTTAGTTCCATCTTATGTGTGTCCTCAAATCTAAAATGAGTCTCTCATACACAGGATATAGTTGGATTCTTTTTTTTAATCCATGTCGCAAATTTATGTCTTTTGATTGGGGGAATTTCATTTAAAATGGTTACTAGAAGAGAAAGACTCTCTATAATGTTAAAATTGTTTCCTGGAACTTTTTATTGCACGTTTGTCCCACTTTTCCTGACTTGCTGTCTTCCGATGTGTTTCTTTGATGATGATGATGATGATGATTTTTGGTTAGTGACATGCTTTCTTATTTCCTTTTTGAGTGTCTGCTATAGGTATATTTTTTGTGGTTACCACAGAGTTACTTAAAACTTTTAAAAGTTGTAACAGTCTGTTTTAAACTGATAGTGTCACTTGTACACCCAAACTCTAGTACTTAACATCTCCCCCTCTGTACCCACTTTGTTATTGATACATTATATCTTTTACGTTGTATATTCTATAAAACATCTGTTGTTTTAGTGCTTTGATTTTAAAATTCTATAGGAGAAACAAAAGATTTTGCTTCATCATTACACTACTATAGATTTCTATATTTGTGTATATATTTACATTTACCAGAGTGTTTTATGTTTTCATATGGTTTTGTATTGTTGTTTAGAATCTGTTTATTTCATCTAGAAGGACTTTCTTTAGCGTTTTTCCTGGGGCAGGTCTAATGGTGAGAAGATACTTGGGGTTTTTCATCTGGGTAAGCCTTCATTTCTCCATTGTCAAAGGACAGTTTTGCGAGATACGGTATTCTGGGTTGATAGCTTTTATTCTTTCAGCACTTTGAATATTTTGTCTCATGCTCTTCCTACAAGGTTTCTGCTGAGAAATCAACTGATTATCTTACATGAGTAATCTTCTACATGACAAGTCTTTTTGTTTGTTTTTTTCATGGCTGCATTTAAGATTTACTTTTTGTCTGATTCATGATAGTTTGAATATAATGTGTCTGTTGATATTTTTACATTCATCCTACTTAGAATTCAGTGAGGTGCTAGTATTTGCATGTCTCTTCAAATGTGGAAAATTTAAACCATTAAGTTTTTCATAGAAGCTATCTGCCCCTTTTCCTTCTTTTTATGGAGTCCACATAATGTGTACATTGGTCCATTTATCCCATGAGTCTCTTAAGCTCTCTTCACTTTTCCACAATTTTTTTTGCTTCCCTAAATCAGTAATTTTAAATGAACTGTGTTTAAGTTTTCTTATTCTCCTGTTTGATCAAGTCTGCTGTTGACGCTTCTGGTGGATTTTTAAATTCAGATGTCATAGCTCCCAATCTATGTTTTTAAAAAATACTTAATGTTTTTCTGACTTTTTATTTTTGTCACGCATAGTTTTCCTCATATTTATTTGTCTGTTTTCTCTCTTTCCCTATTAAGCATTTTTAAGGTGATTATTTTGAGTTCTTTTACAGATAATTAATAGATCTTCATTAATTTAGGGCCAATTTTGTTCCTCCTATTGGATCATGTTCTTCTGTTTCTCTGTATGCCTTATGATCTTTTGTTGAGATTTGGGATCATAAGAAACAGCCGTGAGGCGTTAGGACTATGGACTTGCTTCTCTATAGGACAACACAAATAAAAATGAGTTGGGGTAGAAATTCTAAAGCCAAACCTGTTCTGGGATGTTTATTCTTTATGGAACTTTTGTGTGTGTATATTTTCTCAGTCTAAAATATTTTCTTCCTCCTTCAGAGTTCATGATATCTTCCTGTCCTTGATGTCTCTCTTCAATACTAGAGTCTCTCTGGGGTTTGAAGAATTACATTTCTTCTTAGTGGCCAAAATGATGCATAATCAGTGTACTGCCACTCCTTTAGCATTGTCTTGCAAAACAGAAATAAGTCCTTCAAACAGCTGCAAAAACAAAAACAAAACAAAACGGATCATTGAGCACACAGTATACTCATCTATTTCTCTTCTGTGAAGAAACCAGAAATTGGCAGTTTTCTCAAATCATGCAGTGACATAGCGAGGAAAGTGAGCAAATATTGTGGCTATATGTTAGCAACTTTTCTTCTCTCTTTGATGCTAGTTAGTCTTCCTCATTTTGTGCTTTCCTGGGGGTTCAGTGATCTCCTTGCTGGCTTCTGGAGTACTCAGAAAGGCAACTAGGTCAGTAGTTGTTGGTTAGTTTGTGTCTCCATGGAGGAGCGAAGTTTTGGTGCTTCCTGTTCTGCCATCTTGCTAAAGTCGTCTGATAGGTATTAACTTTGTACATTAGAATTTAAAGTATATTTATTTGAGTGTAAGTAAGTGTGATCATTTATTTGGTATCTTTCAGCTGTGTCTTCTCAAGAAATCCAGAGCTTATTGTTAAAGCCAGACCTAGAAGATTCATTTCACAACATGCTACTGGTAAGATATGGAAAGTGTGGCCTTGAGAATTTATACTTAGCGAAAGGCTGAGAA
The DNA here is from genome assembly GCA_028627145.1 of Eidolon dupreanum. NCBI lineage: Eukaryota > Metazoa > Chordata > Mammalia > Chiroptera > Pteropodidae > Eidolon > Eidolon dupreanum. Next base: position 96,344,849 of record CM053508.1, on the reverse strand, counting down.
TGTGCGGGGGCATGGTAAGGGAAAAAGGACATTATGATGGATATAGCCAAACTGGGGCAAATACCCAAAATAAGATCCTTTTTGCCAAAAAGATCAAGGATAAAAAACATCTTGGGAAAACTCTCCCTGTAAATTAGTTTTGTTCGTAATGTGTTTCTGAACTGAAAGACCAAAACCAATTTTTAAAATATGTTCTCTGAAAGGAAATTTAAAAACTAAGGAAGTCACCTAATTTGTGTTGTGAATAATTATTTGAATTATTTGAAATGTGAGATTGAATTAAAATTCAGTCAAACGTTCTAAAAATCTAGAAATTTGAAAATGATAGAAATACTAAAGTGATGTATTTGGGAAGCCCTTAATCAAGAATTCATTATTCTCCCACCAAGAATTAATCTCTTCTTGTTCCAAAGTCTGTAATTTTCATAAATATGGGGCGGGAGGTCTTTATACAACCATCATAGTTCAATAGACACCATAGAATAGTTCATGGGGAACAACTTTACATGTGTAACAAAACTAGAGCCCTCACTAAAGGCCTTCCTATCTTCAATGATTACCAGAGTACATTTAATGGAGAGAGAAGTAACCAGTGCAAAGAATCTTGGAAAAACTTAAACCAAGGGTCAAATCCCAATAAACATCAGAGAACTCGGCTTCCAGAGAACCATTATAAATGTGGGAAAGATTTTGACCAAAGCTCAAATCTTATACATCAGAATATTCATATCGTAGAGAAGATTGACAAATATAGTGAAGGTGACAAATCTTTGAACCAATCTTTAAATCTTACTGAACATCAGAATAGTCATACTGGGGAGGAACCTTACAAATGTAATCAGTGTGGGAACATCTTTCGTGCGTTATCCAATCTGAATAGACATAAGAAATTCCATACTGGAGAGAAACCTTACAAATGTAAAGAATGTGGGAAAGCCTTTAAGCGACGTTCACATCTTACTGAACACCAGAGAATTCATACTGGAGAGAAGCCTTACAAATGTAGAGAATGTGGCAAAGCATTTAACCAGTGCTCAAAACTTACTCAACATTTGAGAATTCATACTGGAGAAAAGCCTTACAAATGTATAGAATGTGGCAAAGCCTTTACCCAGTGTTCAAGCCTTACTCAACATCAGAGAATTCATACTGGAGAGAAGCCTTACAAATGTAGAGAATGTCGCAAAGCATTTAACCAATGCTCAAAACTTACTCAACATATGAGAATTCATACTGGAGTGAAGCCTTACAAATGTATAGAATGTGGCAAAGCCTTTACACAATGCTCAAGCCTTTCTCGACATCAGAGAATTCATACTGGAGAGAAGCCTTATAAGTGTAGTGAATGTGGCAAAGCTTTTAACCAATACTCAAGCCTTGATCGACATCAAAGAATTCATTCTGGAGAGCAACACTACCAATGTAATGAATGCAGCAAAGCCTTTATTCAGTGTTCACATCTTAATCAACACATGAGAATTTATACTAGAGAGAATCCTTAAAACTAAAGAAAGTGGAAAATCCTTTAGATGAAACTACAGTCTTAATATCAGAATGCATACTGGAGAGAAGTTCTGCATTTTTAATAAATGACGAAAGACTCTTCTTTAGAATACATACTTCAGAAAACACACATTTTATGCTGAACAGTGATTTTAAGGATGTAAAAAATGGAGAAGTATGTAATCTAAAATATCAGTAGCAAGTGATAAGTCAGTAGCACTTTTAATGCTCTAAATCAATACTTATTATAGAACATAATTAAAAGTTAGTAAACTTGATAGTTTACTGGTTAGTGTGCATCAGAGTATCAAGTGGATGGTTGTTTAGATCAGTGTAATCACTTATATTGTATCCTTTATGTTGACAGTATTTGAAATTTTTTTGTAAAGGAAATGTTAATAATGTAGTTCTGTTCTCAAATTTCTTTATGCTGTCCTTTACTTCTGGTGTGTATGTGCATTATGGTGTTGATTGTTGCAGCCTGAAAGATCTGAGAGCTCTGGTATAGTAGGTGAGATTCACTTATATCTACTTTTCTATGGAAGATTAATTACACTGTCATGTACAGTGTATGAAGGAAATCTAAATGAAGATGTTGATTGTAGTTGACATAGAACATTAATGTAAGTTACCATGAAGTAGGTGTTTAGGGTATCATTCTTTGCATTAATGTAAGATGGAAGAACATTCTGAATTTTAACTAGTTTTAACCAATTGCTCTTTAAGGAAAAAAAGGTGGTAGTTCATTAAAATGTTGATATATCGTCACAGCAGCCATAGATATGAGTTATGAATATTTGATGTGATTGAAATAAATCTTGAGATTTCCCTAAATGCATAAAATTATTGTACATCTATGTTTACTAAGTAATTTGCCTTCATCTTGAAAACCATAGAAAGCAGTTCTCAGATTATCATATGAGAATAGGAATGCTGCTTCAGTGCTCATAATCCATGGTTTTGACCATTGATCATACAGTGGGTTTGCAATCCTTTATTTAGACTTATGTTTGAACAATATATTTTTATTAATAAAGCCAAATGGATTTGAATGTGTTAACACTGGTGTACTGAATGAAGTGTTATCCTGCCACTGACTTAATGTTTTCTTTCAATGTTCTTGAAAAATATTGCTTATATAACTTGCTCAGTGATTTCAGTAATGGTTTTTATTAAATTTTATAGTTTATGGAAATAAACTTAAAAATATGTATAATTCTACCATGAGTGTATTAAGGTGCATTTTGTTTAATATATTTTATTTCTTCTATTGGAGAAAACACTAAGTCAACTTTTCTTTAGTTATTCTCTCAGAAGTGACATCATCAAAGTTATTCACTTTTTGCCAATTTGTTCAGGATAAACTTAGTGATGGCTACTTTGTAAGTCACAGGTTTGTCTTTACATTAAGTGAAAAAACATAGGACAGCGCTGAGTGTGTAATAGATACTCTATAATTAGTAGCCAAATATTCATAAAGGAATGATGTAGCTCCAGGTAAGAGATGGAAAATTTCCAGGGTGAAAAGTTGACATGAATTCTACATGTGGAGGGAGGACACCTGTTCCCAGGCTGCACTACTGACTGAATTTAGAGAGAAAATTCTACTTGTTTCATTTCCTAATTCCAGTTCCTCTTGCTTTCATATTTTTTGGCCATGTATATATCACAGTCATTCTCCTTTGAAGTGTTTTGGCTATTGCATCTCTGCTCTCCCCATCCAACATCACCCATCCAGGCTGTTGTAGGTTCTGATCAGCAGTTTGTAATTTTTCTATTGCAAAGATATATTAGAATTTGGTGAATTTTTGCATTGTTTTTCATTAAAAAGGTAGCCCACAACTCATTTTTTCAAGCTGAATCCTCTGTTTTTGAATATGAATATTGATCCTTGGGAAATAACAGAATGACCTCTGTATATTTTAAAATTGGAATGATCTTCCTGGTCCAGATTAGAATCCTGAAGAATTTCTTACTCTTACATCATTATCTTTTCCTTTACTGAAGTGGAACCAGGACAAGTTCAACAGGTTTCATTCTCAGTCATTTGCATGTAGTCAACTGTTGTTTGTTCTTTTTAGAGGAATCTCAGAGACTACAGCAGGTTTTGATTTGAAACATTTTCTTCGTTATTCTGAGTGCATACTAATTTTCTATGTTCACAGAGTGGCCAGAGGTATATTTGTTTATACTCTCTGTCACTTCAGTGTCTTCCAAGTCATCACCATTATCCCAGAAATTCTAGGTGGGCAGAGTTTAATGTAAAATCCCCAAAGTACATTGGCTCCTCTAGTGTCCTGAGCTGGATCTTGCACAGTTGGTAAGTAGCAGAATTCTTATGCACGTGCCTGCCTTAAAGAACAATACAAACGTCACAAAAACTGTAGGTATTGGATAATGTTCTACTACGCTTTGTGACATATCTGTAGGTTTACTATAAACCCGTTTTGCGGTTAGGACTCATCTACCTGGGCCAGTGGTTCCATCGTTGTTATTCTGTACAGGCCAAAGAATGAATAATAGCTACATGGAAGTCGCTCCATTTCCTGGTCTTCTGAATACTGGAGGACTAGCAATGCAAATGATAAATTTATTTTTTCCATTCCATATGGTCAGAAAGCAGATGTAACAATCATGGTCCCTAGGTTTATGGGGCATTTTGTCTTCATTTCAGCCAGTTTCTTTTTTATGTTGTGTGAGATAGGATGTGACCTCTTGAAAGGCCATCAACACACAGAAGAGGTGTTTATTAGTTATTTTATATTTGTCTTTAACCTAGTTAATAAAATATTTTCTAATATAATTGTCCCAGAAAACTTAAGTACAATAAAATTTTACCAACAATAAAAGTTAAGTTTTTATGGGCGGGCTTAGGAAAGTCAGAGGTGGAAATAATTTAGAGGTATGGACTTGAGAAGTCAGGACCAACTGTCTGCCCCAGACTTGCCCACATCCACCCCTTCCTGGGCTGTGTCAGGTCTGACCCAATCCTGGGATCTCCTCTACTCAACAGAATTTTGGTTGGCTGCTTCTCCCACCTCTACGGCTGGTCAAAATTTCCCAAAACCCAAAAATATTAAATGGAAGCAAAAGACCTGTATGTTTTTGTACCTTAATTTCTATCTTTCTCATTTCTCCTGTGCTTTAAGAGTCATCCCATCCAGCATGGTGTTTTCCATTCCTGTAGTTCGAGGAGTTGCTCAAGTTACAAAATAAAATATATACGTGTTGTGAAATGATTACCCACCATCAGGTTAACACGTCTATCATCTCACACACTTTTTTCCTTTAATAACTCTTAAGATACACTCAGCAAATTTTAAGTATACAGTCCACTGTTATTACTTATAGTCACTAGGCAGTAAATGAGAATTCCAGAACATCCTCATTCTGTATAACTGAAACTTAGTATCATTTCACAAGCATCTCCCCATTTTCCCCAGACCCTAGCAACCACCACTTTAACCCTTTTATAAGAGTTTTTAAAGATAGCACTGTACAGTATTTTCCTTTATGTGTCTGGCTTATTTCACTTAGCATAGTGTTCTCCAGGTTCATCTGTGTCATAAATTACTTCTTTTTTAAAACTGTGTGTGTGTTATAATATCAGTAGATTTTCATTCTAGTCACCATGGCAAGCATAATGATGTACCAATTCATATTTATGTTTTCTAGAATATCTAAAATTTTTAAAAATCTGATAATACAAAATTTCAGAGTATTTGGTAGCATTAGAATTCTCATATATTGCTCATGGGTGAAGGAAACTTTGTCAGTTACTTATAAAATTCAACATTTATCTACCTTTTACTGAGAAACAAATATAAACAATGACAAACTCTTTTGAACTACCTCACACTTCTGTATTTCTCTTATCCAGCTCTATTTAGCTCCTATACTATAGAAGCATGTTGTATTTTAAATCAATGATAGGGAAGTAGAAGAGACAGAAAGGTCGGGCCCAATATCTACATTCTTACTTGAAATATGGAACCCTTGGTACCCAACTCTCAGAGTTTTATGAGGATGAATTCACATATGTGAGGTTCCCAACACAGTAGTGCACTGTAACCTACTTGTGAGCACATAGTAAGTGCTTAATAAACATTGCATTAATAAATAATATATAACTAGTTTTCCAAATAACACATTCGCTCAGATACTACTTCTGTCTTTTCTAGCCTTCCGTAAATTTTGAAGGGCCAGCAGAGAATATGATCTCTCAAGGCAGTGATTGTTGGTGTTTACTGGGAACGGGCAGTATTTGTGTTGAGATGTTTGGTGTCAGGGCTCAGGTGCGCTGTGCCTACTTTCTCTTGTGTGCTACAAGTAGTGGGGTCCAGGGGGAGCAACATTGGCATTTAACTTGGAACTCGTTAAAGATGCCAGTTCATGGGCCCCCCTACAAACCTGCAGAGTCACAGTGTTTAAGAAAGAGGTCTGGAGAAAGTGATTTCTATGTGCATTAAAGCTTGAAAAGCAAGGCTTAAATAGTGTGGTTCTCAGCCCAGATTTCCCAGTACAATCATGGAATTTTAAGGACGATCATCACTTGAGCCCTCCTGCACAGATTCCGTTTATAGGTCTGAGTTAAAACATTAGCATTGTATTAAGTGCAGCAGGTTATTCTAAAGGGAGGCCAGGCACTGATGTCAGCTTGTCCCTTTATAGCTGATGTTAACTTTGTTTACTTGGTTCAAGTCCTGTCTGTCAGATTTTTTGTCCATAATGTTAATCACTTTTTCCCATCATCAATAAGGATTTGGGAAGATTTACTAAGTGTTATGCATAAACCTTGACACTAAAGTCTAGAAACTTTTGTTCTTTGTCTTCGCTTATTGTTTGCTTTGGAAAATAAAGGCTCTCTCCTTTGTTTATTAGACGTCCTGGCTTTTACAAGTGCGCTTATTATCTGTAGCCTGTAAGTGAAAGTTCACTCCTAGAACCATTCAGGTTGTTGGCAGAATTCATTTTTTTCTCATGTTTTCCATGTGATCCCTCCATGGTCACACCTTAGAACTGGTATCCCCAAAGAAGAGATAACATTTGTGGCTCATTGCTCACAAAAATTTTACTTGTGGTCCTCTATGTTCAAATGAAGGGACTTCCAGGGGTAATTTATATAAGTGAGGTTATTGACTCATGGGCTGAAATTGAAATCTCACCATTTAATTGTGTATCAGTTGCAAATCAGAACTAATGAATAGGAAAATAAATTAGTGACCTTTCATCTACCTGCTACAATCTCCATTTCTCCACTTACATCTGTTCCCTACCTCTATCTCTGTTCCTTATTGTGACCTCTGGCCATCTATTAGACCTCACTCTTCCCTCCAAATGACTCTTCTCGACTTCTATATTGCTCCCCTTCCTCCATCCTGTGTACTTTAGACCTTTAGCCCTATGAAAGTCCTATCCCTGACTCCAGAGTCTTTAACCCAACCCATCTCACTTTCCCCTAAACCTTCCATTATCCATACCTTCCTTTTACCTTGACCTTTGTTATACTCCAACACATTCGAATGACTTAAGCCCATTTCTTGTGTCTAACCACCCTCAAATGGACTCACCATAATGTCAGGTATACACAGCTTCCCCATAATTTTGCAGCCATTACTTCAGACCCTATAATCCATGACACTTTCTCTTAAGCCTGTTAGCCTACTGATGCCCACTGTCCTCCCAGCTCATTTTATTTCCCTCTACGCACTTCCATGGCCATTATGACCTACCTTTATCTCTTTCTGGAACACTAAACACCTCCAAGACTCAAACCACATATCCCCCTTTCACCTCTGTTCTCTAACCTCCATAGGCATAAAGGTTTCTGTATCTTTTACCCAAGCCAGCCTTGTACCCTCCTTTGCCAAATACCCCCCTCCAATCTCCATTATCCCCTTTATTCCCTTCATCTTCACTCCCTTATCTCCTCAACACTTGACTTCCTCTGTATCCTTAAGTTTCTTGCACACTTCCTTTCATACCCGTACACCCTGCAGTGCACTTTAACCCCCCCTACACGTCATACAACTATCATGTTCCTTTTAGCCCTGTTGTGCAGTAAGTTGTGTTTCTCAGATAAATATGTTCAAATCCTAATGCCCAGTCAGTACCTGTACATGAAACCTAGGGCCTCTATAGATGTGATCAAGTTAAAATGAGGTCATAACTGGACTAGAACAGGCCCTAACCCAGTGACTGGGGTCCTTCTAAGAGGAGGGAAGTTTGGACCCACAGAGATACACAGAACACCTTTGATGATGGAAGCAGACATTGGAGTGATGAGGGTACAAGCCATGGAAGACCAAGGGTGCCAACACCCACAGGGCGTGAGGAAGAGGCAAGACCCCCTCGCACCCCCACCCCAGAGCCTTCAGATAGGGTGTGGCCCTGCCAGCAACCCCATTTCAGGCTTCTGCTTCCAGAACTGCGAGAAAATACATTTCCAGTTTGAAGCCACTATTCGTGGTATCTTCTTACAGCAGCCCTAGGAAATCGCTACAGATCGTTTGCTTTCTCTTTCCCTGCACTGTTACCCCCATGGGACCCCAACTCCATGCAGCTCCAGTGTATACCTGTGTCCCCTTTTCCCATACCCTCATTTTTATTGTGTTGTATTACCCGCTCACTGTCACCTGTCTACACACACCAGCTTTCCTACAATGTGCCTCTACCTAAAGTGGCCCTGCTCATAGTACTTTTAATATTTTGGATATTGAAAATAGTTTCTGTGTGGTTTGAGCAGTGTTGGTGTGATAATGAATGACGAAAATGGCCTCCATATTCAGGCGCCCAGAGAACAGTATTTACTACCGTGTATCCATATGTAAACACATTGAGGTATGCTCACTCCATGGGGACTGTTAGAGTGTGATTTTTAAGAACCCGAGTATAACTGTGTGAACTTCTGTAATTGTACTTTTATTATGAGCGTGTATGAATGTGTGTATGGTGAATATGTGAGTATTTGTGATTGTGTGGCTGTGAGCGAGTGTATATATGTGAGTGTGTTTGTGCATTTAAATGAGTGTGTTCATGCATTTGTGTGTTTGCATCTTTGTGTAAGTGGGTGTTTGTGCACAGAGTGTGAGTTATCCACTGGTTCTTATGTTCTTTCTTTTTGATGGAATATCTTTTAACTTAAATTTCATGCTTTGTTACCATAAGGAACTTAATTTGTCGGAAAGTTACACACACAAATACTTCTCCATAATCTTTAGATTGTTTTAGGACATATTCTTATAGTGCAAAGACTGTAAGCATTAGTAAAACTTTAATTATATAAATAGCTGCATAACACACGCATAACATTTTATTTACAATCATTGTTACATGTTCCTTGTTTTCACTGGAGCAAAAATTCAGTCTGTCTTGGTCTCACCACTGGCTTATGATGTGACTGCTTTTAAATAGTGCTTACATTACAGAGAGATGAGAGAATAAACAAGTGAATATTGTAAAAACATACAATTCAGTTTTTTTCTGATAATTGCATGAGAATTTGTATCTTTTTTTCAGGCAAAGCAGGGCCTGGACACTCAGGATTGTGGCTCATGAGAGTGTTGGGGCTGGCAGTTGGGGAAGATGCAGCAGTTAGTACAGACATGTTCACTAGCCGCAAACTGGGATTATTCGGGATAGCCAAATACTTGTAACCTATATAATTTTATTAACCAATGTCACCCCTGCCCCCAGTAAATTTAATTTTAAAAAAATAGCCAAGTAAATGTGAGAGATGGAGGAGAGGGTGTAAAAAGATACAAAGGTACTCATGAGGACAAGGATGTTCTAGGTGGCTCTGGTCTTGGGAGAATCCGAGGAAACATTACTCTTAGGAATGTGTTGGACCTGCTGCTTGTGTCTGTACAGGATGAGAACCGTGGAGCTGCTGGCCCAGGGTGTGAGCCCAAAGATGAAATATCAGGAAATGATTGCACTATCACTGAGGAGATGGGCCACCTAAAAACTTCCATTGTATTGGTAACTCCTTAGAGAAAACAGAAATTGGCTAAAGTCAGGTGTTGGAGAATGGAATTCGTGACCTTAACTTGCATCCAGTGAAGTGAAGGAAGATGTAATGGTGAAGAAGAGAGAAATTCCTCAGGATTCCAACCACATTCTGTAATAAAAAGATCATTCCTACCTCCATATTCCTGGAGGCTATTCTGCCTGTTTCTAGGGACTGATATTCATCTTCATGGCCAGAGGGTTCTACATGGGAATATGAGGTACGAGCTACATGTGTCATATAAACTGTAACCCAGTATTCTACATTTGCTATTAATTCCTACTGTTGGTTCACAACCAATGGTGTGTGTGTGAGAGAGAGTATAGTCAAAACCTAGTTTAATGATATAATTTTCAACAGGTTTAAAATTTTTCAGAGGAGGAACGAGAAAGGCAAACCCTGCCACTATCTCATCCAGGCTATCCCTTCCTGGCCAGTGCAGGTTACTCTCGACTGGCCTCACTTACTCACTTTCCTATCTGCTCCAATACACACAGTCATAAGGCTGTTGAGAGAGGAGGGTCAAGCTTTTTTTCAACTATGATTAAAAGCATCTCTCCAAAGGGGAGGGGTGCTCGGCTCTAGGAAGGGAAAAGGAAAAGGAAAGGAAAGGCAGTTTAAGGATTAAGGCCCCAGGGATGGGATGTAGACTGGGAAACTTGGGGACTGCAGAAAGGAAGAATGCTGCCCATCATCACCTGGTGACCCCATGACCAGCAGGTACTAAACGGCTGTCAGGTCTGTATGTACCTCAAGTGGAAGGTTAGTCTAGCCCACGTAACCCATGGCTGCCTGGTAACATGTAGGATTCACTAGGAAGGAAGGACATTCTAAAGAAGGGTAGAAAACTCACCTTTTGGTCTCCATGAAGGAATTGACTGTATGACTCCTGTATCGGTGGATGGCAGAGGCCTTCCATGTCAGGGTAGTTGTGGCACAGAAATTAGGTATGATGATTTTGAGCTCCAAAAGGCATATTCTCATCTCAATACCTCTCAAGACTGGTATTACCTGAGAAAGCCTGTAGGGAGAGGAAGAGGCTGAAGGAATAGCTGTTTCTCAGTAAGAGTCATGTTCTTGGTCAATTGTTCTGTCTTCCTTTTTACTTCTGTGAACATTTTTATTAGTTTAATAGGGTAATATGGACAGGCATATTCTTTAGAAGAATTTACATCACAAAAAAACTATGTTAATATGTTGAGAGAACTCATCTAAATTTTAGAGACTTTGATGTTAAATTTATATACTAAAATTGGTTAACCAATTTTTTTATCCTTATGTTTGAGTGAATATTTGTAACATTTTCTTAGAAAATAATTTCTCCTAGGTATACAAAATTGTGAGATTGGTCAGCTTTTTTCTTACATTTTAAATGGCTGCTTTTAAACGAATGGATGGTCTGCTTTAATTGTCAGTGTTGTTTTCTCATGTGTTCATTCCTTGATTTGACTTCCAAAACTTTTGCTTATTGAATTGATTTCTGTCTAATGATCTGTGTTTTCACTTTATTCTTTAAAAACATCTCATGATACTATATATAGAGAAACCTAAAGATTCCACCAAAAAACTGTTAGAATTGATCAATTAATTCAGTAAAGTAGCAGTATACAACATTAATATTCAGAAGTTGGTGGTATTTTTATACACCAATGATGAACTTTCAGAAATTTAAGAAAACAATCTTTTACAATTGCATCAAAAACAATAAACTACCTGGGAATCAAATTAACCAAGGAGGTAAAAGACCTGTTCTCAGAAAATTATAAGTCATTATAAAAAAAGAAATTGAAGAAGATACAAATAAATGGAAGCATGTACCGTGCTCATGGGTAGGAAAAATCAGCATCATTCAAATGGCCACACTACTCAAAGCAATCTATAGATTCAATGGAGTCCTATCAAAATACCAATGGCATTTTTCAGAGAGCTAGAAGAAATAATCCTAAAATTTATATGGACCCATAAAAGTCCCCTAATAGCCACAGTAATCTTGAGAAAGAACAAAGTTGGAGGTATCACTCTACCTGATATCAAACTATACTACAAGGCTGCAGTAATCAAAACAGCATGATATGGGCATAAAAACAGATACATTGATCAATGGAACAGAATAGAGAGCCCAGAAATAAATCCATGCCTGTATACTCAATGTATGACAAAGGAGGTAAGAATATACAATGGGGTAAAAACAGTTTCCTCAATAAATGGTGTTGAGAAAATTGACCAGATACATGCTGGACCACCTTTTTATATCATATACAAGAATAGACTCAAAATGGATTAACGACTTAAATGTAAGACCCAAAAGCATAAAACTTCTAGAAGAAAACATAGGCCACAAACTCTCTGATATTGCTAACAGGAATTTCTTTTCAGCTATATCTCCTTAGACAGGGGAAACAAAAGAAAAAATAAACAAATGGGACCACATCAAACTAAAAAGTTTTTGTACAGCAAAGGAAACCATCAGCAAAACAAAAAGACAACTGAGTAATTGAGAGAAGATATTCACTTACGATACATCTGATAAGAGGTTGATATCCAAAAATATAAAGAACTCATAGAACTCAACAACAACAACAAAAATACAATCCAATTAAAAATGGGCAGAAGACCTGAACAGATATTTCTCTGAAGAGGAAATACAGATGGCTAGTAGACGTATGAAAAGATACTCAAGGTCACTAATCATCAGAGAAATGAACATTAAAACCACAGTTAGGTATCACACCTGTCAGAATGGCTATCATCAATAAATAAAAAAACAGTGTTGGTGAGAATGTAGAAAAAAGGGTGCTCTTATACACTGTTTGATGGGATTGTAGATTGGTACAGCCAGTATGAAAAACAGTCTGGAGGTTTCTCAAAAAACTAAAAATGGATATGCCTTTTAACCAGTAATTGTACTTCTGGGTATTTATCCAAAGAAAACCAAAACACTAATTCGTAAAGAACTGTGCCACCCCTATGTTCATGGCAGCACAATTTATAATAGCCAACATATGGAAGCAACCTAAATGCCCATCAACAGACGATTGGATAAAGAAGTTATGGTTCATATATACAATGGTATATTACTCAGCCGTTAAAAAAATGAAATCCTATCATTTGCAATGACGTGAATGGAGATAGAGGTAATTATGCTGAGTAAAATAAGATTTTACTTATATGCAGAACTAAGGAACAAAAAGAACAAACTGATCAAAAACAGACTCACAAATACAGAGGACAATCTGGTGACAGCCAGAGGGGAGGAAGTTTGGGGGGCTGGAAGAATGCGGTGAAGGGTTAAGAAATTACAAATTAGTAGTTGATAGATGGTCGCAGGGAAGGGGAGCACGGCATAAAGAATGCAGTTAGCATTAATGTAATGGCTAGGTGTAGAGCTAGTGGAGAGAAAGTGCAATTTGGGGGGTCATTTTATAAACTATAAAAGTCTAATCAATGTACTGTATATTTGAAACTAATAAAAATAAATAAAAATAAAAAATACTTTTTTCAATATCTTTTTAAATTTATAACAATTTGAAACTACTTATCACCCATGTGTTCTTCTCTTGGTTTATAAAGTCAAAGAGTTGGTTCAGTCATTTTCCAATGGATGTAATTACATGTGAATCTACCTATCCCCAAAATAAACAGCCAAAGCCTACATCTAACTCTGTTAACCTCATACTGCACCCCACCGTCAGCCTGGAGATCATCATCCTTCACCCCTGCTCACCCTCTGTCATCGCACTGTTAAGAACCACTGTGAATGCAGGTGTGTTTACAATGTAAATTTATCTCTATTTCTCTTGATAGTCATTTCCAAGTTTTTGTTTTGGGGAACAGTCCTGCTATTAATGTTAATTTACATGTCTCTTGAAGTTCATGTGTAAGCCTGTCAAGTATGTACCTAGAATTGGAATTGCTGGTTTATTACACTTTGTTAAGTTTCAGAGCCAACGTTAGAAGTAAATTGTCTATATAAGTACATAGATATATAGATGTAGATTTCTCCCATGCCCGTAGTATATTATGCATAAAATTGTTCAGTGTTATGCCCTGTGCTAAAACAATTCCTCTCTTCAAGTCAGGCTTTCAGAGGTCCTAGCATGATCATATTCACAGGTACTTGCACATGCAAGCTCTTCTTTCACACTGCCCTTCACTCCTGGGACTATCTTGCCCTTCTGGATACTTGGCCTTCTTGAGATTTTTCATAAACCCAGATATATTACACTGTTTCCTCCCTTATTCAATTCCAGCATGTTAATTTTATACTAGATGTGCAGATTGTCACAGAACATCCTCCACTCACATCCCATGGCACATATAAGGAAAGAACCCAGCCCATCCAGAGCAATGTTGGCTCAAGCCAGCACCACAGTATGGTTGATGTGCTTATCCCCACATGTGAAGAGTGATAACACAGATTTCTTTGTCTAGGAAAGAGAGTCATTCACACTCTTGGAAACATACTGAAGTCTCTTTCCATACTGAAGCATTTCTCCCTACACTTCTTGGTTTCGATGGGCCTGGTCATAATCTATACTGCCTGGGGTGCAGTGATGCTCATGATTAAGAATGTTTGAAGAGAAGTTGGTGGAGTAAGTAAATACTGTCCTTGCCACCTCTCACAAACACATCTTTCATTGGGAGTTGCATGAAGTCTAGCTAAACAGAAGTCCTACAACTGGGGACATACAGAAGAGCCACTTAGAGACTGGTAGGAGGGGTAGAGGTGTGAATTCTACTGGTCACACATCCGCATATGACAGTTGAGAATCAGGAGGGATATGTCAGCTGTGGAGGTCCACCTGGAGGAGCGAGGAGTCTCAGCTCCAACGTGGACTTCCCAACCCAGGGTTCCAGTGTCAGAAAAAGAAGTCCTTGCAACTTCTAGTTGTAAAAACCAGCAGAGATTGAGGTTAAGTGTGATGGAGGGTTGCTGGAGTCACAGACATTCTTCTTATGAGGCCTGCATGCATGGATTTAATTGCTGACATACTCATTCGCTCTGAGCCTCAGCACTGGTACAGCAGCTTGAAAAGTACCAGGGATGTAGAGGAAGGAACTGATTTGTCTGGCTTCAGGGATAATGCTGGAGGGGCATCTTTCTCCCAGACAGAAATACTGGCAGAGGGCATTGTTCCTTTGTTGATTCCTCCCCCACTCAGCATGCAGGTGTAGGCGGCCACCATATCAGAGTCTCCATCAACCTAACACTTGTTTCCCTGCCCTGGTGATTTCATGAGACCCTGCTAACTCGTGGGCCCACTCAAGCCACTTCCAGTGGCTCATGCTTCAAACTTCCCTAAAATCCCTCAAATGTTCACAAAACCTAAATAAGTAGCATCTGGCCTTGGTATGCCCTGTATCCCTTGCTGATCAGCCTCAAGCCCATCTCTAGAGGCAGTTGACCTCAGTTTGTGGCTTGGGCCCAGTGGAGGTAGTGTCCATCTGTGGATTGTTTTGTGGCTCATGGCAGGTGACCCCAGGCAGGGCATAGGTTTGTGGCTTAACTTGGTCTGCAGCAGGGCCCCTCTAAGAAGACCCTGGCCTGCACGCCTGTTGGTTGTCTTTAGTCTAAGCCATAGCACAACCTGGGGCCACATCCAAAGATGACACACGCAAGTCAGACTGGGCAGGCACCAGAGTTCTGCTAAAGTGGATCCTACTCTGTACAGTCAACCCCTGCACAACAGCTTCACTGTAGTCACTGGCCAATCCTTACAACTAATGATACTGAGGGTCAGTCCCACCCATTGAGGTACAAACAGCTACTAAAGCCAAACCACTATAGGAGGACACACACAACCCATAAAAAGGGCATACCTGGAGCACCCAGCTCAGATGACTGGCAAGACTGTGTCTCTGGGTCCCATAGGGTACCTACTACATAAGGCCACTATACTGGGACCAGAAGACATAGCAGCCTTGCCTAATACATAGTAACAACCACAGGGAGACAGCCAAAAAGGGGAGACAGAAACATGTCCCAAATGAAAGAACAGAACAAAGCTCCAGAAAAAAAGAACTAAACAAAATGGAGACAAGCAATCTACCAGATGCAAAATCCAAAACATTGGTTATAAGGATGCTCAGTGAACTTAGGGTAAGAGCAGATGAACTCAGTGAGAACTTCAACCAAGAAAAAACAAAAATGGAGATAGAAAATATTAAAAAGAACCAGTCAGAAATAAAGGATATGATAAGTGAAATAAAGAATACCTTAAGAGAAATCAACAGTAGGTTAGATGAAGCAGATGATTGAATCAGCAGTTTAGAAGATAAGGTAGCAGAGAACACCCAATCAGAAGAGCAATAAGAAAAAGGAATCCAAAAAACTGAGGATAGTTTAATAGGTCTCTGGGACCACATCAAGCTTAACAACATTTGCATCATGGGGGTACCAGAAGGAAAGAGCAAGGAATTGAAAACCTATTTGAAGAAATAATGACAGAGAACTTTTCTAAGGAAATAGACACACAAGCCCAGGAAGCACAGAGAATCCCAAACAAGATAAACCATGAGAAGTCCACCCCAAGACACATCACAATTAAAATGCCAAAGATTAATGACAAAGACTTAAAATCATCCAGTTACCTACAAAGGGGCTCCCATAAGACTGTCAGCTGATTTCTCAACAGAAACTTTGCAAACCAGAAGGGATTGGCAGGAAATATTCAAAGTGATGAAAAGCAAGGACATACAACCAAGATTATTCTTCCTAGCAAGGCTCTCATTTAATATTGATGGAGATATAAACAACTTACCAGACAAGAAAAATCTTAAGAATTCATCACCATCAAACCAGCATTTCAAGAAATGTTAAAGGGTGTTAACTTTAAAAAGAGAAAGAAAAAAGGAACATAAATATGAATAATAAAATTATAATAACTATGTATTATTAATCACTTTAAATATAATCTAAACGCTCCAATCAAAATACATAGCATAGCTGAATGGCTAAGAAAACAAGACCCATACATGTGCTGTCTACAAGAGATGCACTTTAGATTGAAACACACACCCAAATTGAAAGTAAAGGGATGGAAGAAGATACTTCATGTAAATGGAAATGAATAAAACTCTGGGGTAGCAATACTTCTATCAGAAAAAATAGACTTTAAAACAAAGGCTATAATAGACAATGAGGGACATTACATAATGATAAAGGAATCAATCCAACAAGATGACACAACCCTTGTAAACAATTATGCACCTAACATAGGAGCACCTAAGGCAAATATTAAGCAACATAGAGAGACTGACAGCAATACACTCATAGTAGGAGATTTTAACACCCGATTGACATCAAGAGAGAGATCTAACAGACAGAAAATCAAAAAAGGATACAGCGGCCTTAACACATTAGATCAGATGAAATTAATTGATATTTGTAGAGCATTTCACCCCAAAGCAGCAGAATAAACTTTCTTTTCATGGAACATTCTTTCCGTGCACATGGAGTATTTTCCAGGATAGACCACATGTTAGGTCACAAAACATGTCTCAATAAATTTCAGAAGTTTGAAATCATATCAGGCATCTTTTCTGATCACAGTGGTATAAAACTAGAAATCAGTTATAAGGAAAAACTGAAAAACAAACAATAGGGGCTAAATAACATGTTTCTACACAAGGAATGGTTTAACAATGAGATCAATGAAGATATCAAAGGATACCTTGAGGCAAATAAAAATGAAAACACAATCAACTAACATCTATGGGATACAGTAAAAGAAGACCTGAGAGGAAAATTTATAACAATACAGTCTTACCTCAGTACAGCCCATCCTCAAGAAACAAAGAAAAAAAATCTCAAGTAAATGATATAGCCTTATGCCTAAAGGAACTAGAAAAAGAAAAAGCCTAAAGTGGGTAGAAAGAAGAAAATAATAAAGATCACAATGGAAATAAATGAAATAGAGTCTACAAAAACAATTTTAAAGTCAACAAAACCAAGAGCTAGTTCTTTGAAAAGATACACAATATACCTTTAAGTAGACTCATCAAGAAAAAAGAGAAAACCTCAAATCAATAAAATCAGAAATAAAAGAGTGATGACAACTGACACTACAGAAAAATACAAAGGATTGTTTTAAAAATACTACAAACAATTATATGCCAAGAAATTGAACAGTATGGAAGAACTTGATAAATTCCTAGAAACACAATTTTTATGACTGAATCAAGAAGAAAGAGAAAATCAGTAATCAAAAAAACTCCCTACAAATAGAAGTACTGGACCAAATGGCTTTACTGGCGACTTTTACCAAACATTCAAAAATTAACACGTGTCCTTCTCAAACTATTTTTAAAAATTCAAGAGGATGGAAGGTTCCCAACCTCTTTTTAAGTGGCCACCATTAATTACCCTAATTCCAAAGCCATAGACACTACAAAAAAAAAAAAATTAGGTCGATGTTCCTGATGAACACTGATGCAAGAATTATCAACAAAAATATTAGCAAACTGAATTCAGCAATATGTTAAAAAGATTATACACCATGATCAAGTGGCATTTATTCATTGGATGTAATGTTGGTTCAATGTCCACTAATCGATTAACGTCATACACCACAGAAAAAAACGAAGAATAAAAATTACACGATCATTTCAATAAATGCAGAAAAAGTGCTTGACAAAATCCAGCATGCATTTATGCTCTCAGCAAAGCACAAACACAGGAAACATCTCTCAACATAATAAGGCCATATATGACAAACTGATAGCTAACATCATATTCAATGGTGAAAAGCTAAAAGTATTTTTCTTATGATCAGAAACAAGACAAGGATGCACACTTCCACCAGTTTTATTCAACATAGTATTGGAAGTTTCAGCTACAGCAATCAGACAAGAAAAAGAAATTTAAAAAATCCAAATTGGAAAGGAAGAAGTAAAACTGTGATTATTTGCAGATGATGTGATATTATATATAGAGATCCCTAAAGAGTCCACCAAAGAAACTATCGGAACTGATAAATGAATTCAGTAAAGAAGAGGATACAAAATTAATATTCATCAGTTGGTTACATTTTTATAAACCAATAAACTATCACAAATAAAAATTAAGAAAACAGTCACACTTATAATTGTATCAAACAAACAAAAAATACCTAAGAATAAATTTAACCAAGGAGGTAAAAAAAAAACCTGCACTTGGAAAATTATAAGACATTAAAAAAAGTCAAGAGGATACAAATAAATGGAAGCAAATATAGTGTGCACATGGATAGGAAGAATTAACATCATTAAAATGTTCATACTACCCAAAGCAATCCATAGATCCAATACAATTCCTATCAAAATACCAATAGTATTTCTCACAGAACTCAAACAAATAATCCTAAAATTTGTATGGAGCCACAAAAGATCCCAAATATCCACAGCAATCTTGAGAAAGAAAAACAAAGTTGGAGTTACCTTGCAACATGTTATCAAACTATATTGCAAGGCTATTTTAATCAAAACAGCATGGAACTGGCATAAAAACACACATAGATCAATGGAACAGAATAGAGAGTCCAGAAATAGACCCACACCCATATGGTCCATTAATCTATTGTAAAGGAGGCAAGAATATACTGTGGGAAGAAACAGTCTCTTCAAAAAATAGTGTTGGAATAAACTAGACAGATACATGCAAAAAAATAATAAAACTAGACCACCTTCTTACATCATAGTCAAGAATAAACTCAAAATGAATTAAAGACTTAAATGGAAGACCTGAAACTGTAAAACTCCTAGAAGAAAACATAGGCAGTAAAATCTCTGAGATTGCTCTTAGTCATTTTTTATTTTTTGATATATCTCCTCAGGCAAGAGAAAAAAAGAATAAATGGGACTACATCAAACTAAAAAGGTTTTGCACAGCAAAGGAAAGAGTCAACAAAATAGAAAGACAACCTACCAAATGGGAGAAGGTATTTGCCAATGACACATCCAATAAGGGGTTAGTATCAAAAATTTATAAAGCATTCATGCAATTTAACACCAAAAAAAACTAACAAATCAATTTTTTAACAGGCAGAGGACCCAAATACACATTTCTCCAAAGAGAACATACAGATGCCAACAGCCATATAAAAAGATGTTCAACGTCACTAATAATCAGGAAAATGCAAATTAAAACCACAATCAGTTATCACCTCACTCCTGAATGGCCATGATCAATAAATTAACAAACAAGGTTGGTGAGGATGTAAAGAAAAGAGAACCCTCATTCACTGTTAGGGAGATTGTAAATTGGTGCAGCTGCTGTGGAAACCAGTTTCCTCAAAAAATTAAAAATAGAACTGCCAAATGACCCAGCAAATTCCATTTCTAGGTATTTATCCAAAGAAATCCAAAACAGTAATTCAAAAAGTTATATGTATCCCTATGTTCACTGCAGCATTATTTACAATAGCCAGTATGTATATATACATATATATATATAGAAGCAACCTAAGTGACCATCAATAGACAATTGGATAAGAAATTGTGGTACTTATATATAATCAAATATTACTCGACCATGAAATCTTACCATTTGCAAAGACATAGATGGACCTGGAAGGTATTAGGCTGAGTGAACTAAATCAGACAGAGAAAGGCAAATACCATATCATCTCACTTACCTGTAAACTCTAAAGAACAAAATAAACAAAACCAACAGACTCATAGATGCAGGGAACAAGCTGATGGTTGCCAGATGGGAGGAGAAGAAAAAGGTGAAGGGGTTAAGAAGTACAAATTGGTTGTTATGAAATAGTCATGGGAATGTAAAGTATAGCACGGAGAATATAGTCAGTAATATGGTAATAACTATGTATAGTGTCAGGTGGGTATTGGACTAGTCAGGGGGATCACTTTGTAAATTATATAAATGTCTAACCACTATGCTGTACACCTGAAACTAATATAAAATAATACTGACTGTCAAGTGTAATTGAAAAATCAAAAAGGGGAGACAAATTGAAAGGGAATAAGAGGTTGAAATTTCCAGGTATAAAGCAAATAAGTCATGGTGATGTGGTATACAGTAAGAGAATATAATTAATAATATAATAATATGCGATGTCAGATGGTTGTTGGACTTATCATAGTGATCACTTCTTGAGGTATATAAATAACTATGGTGTACACTTGAAAAAAATTATTAATTGAATTTTATCAGTGTTAGATTTTGGTATTATATCTGTAAATTAATTTTGATTTTTTAGTTGAAACAGAATATAGACAGTGAGATTATATGTAATTTGTGTTTGTGAATATTAAAGTTATAAAAATTATTTTATTCTAGGTATATGCTAGAATTTGTTTTTCCTTTTTTAGAGGGGATTATTTCATTACTTATATTTGAAAAGCACTGTTGTAAACATCATGCAGATTTTTTTCATTTTTATAAAGTTATTAATAACCAGCATGGAATAAACAAGGAAGAAACACAGTACATATGCAGTCATAAGAACAGCTGCACTGCCTTTTGGGAACTAGAGTGAGAACTAACTTTTGTATGACATAGTAGTCTTAAATGTAAGAGGTCATTCTTTAATTTCAACCTAGAAAATTACACTTTGTAAATGATATATCTCACAAAACATCAGGGCAAAGTGTTTAAGCCCAAAATTTTCAGGAGTTTGCCATAGGAACAAATTTTCTTCTTTTTTCTTCCTCCCTCCACCCCCTGTCCCCAGACATGAACAACTAATCTTGTCTTTTCCCCCCACCTTAATTGGTTTTCTTGGATGAAAGAGATGGATTTTGGAGGAAAGGAGGTGGAATCTGAATCATGCCAATTGATTATAACACAAATCCACATAATAATTGATCAACTTTGTCTTTACTTTTTACTTAATAGATCTGACATGAATCTTAAAGTTCTTATTATATAATAAAAAGGAAAAGTATTATTTAAAATTTTTTATTTATCATTATGAAAACAAACAAACTAAATATAAGATGGATAAGAAAACAAGATCCTTACATATGCTGCTTACAAGAGACTCACTTCAGATCAAAGGACACACACAGAGTAAAAGTAAAGGGATGGAAAAGATATCTTATAAAAATGGCAACAAACAAAAAAGCTGGGGTGGCAATACTTATACCAGATAAAATAGACTTTACAATGAAGGCTATAACAAGAGACAAAGAAGGACCCAGTAATCCCACTTCTGGGTATTTATCTGAAGAAACCCAAAACACTATTTCAAAGAGACAGGTACATCCATAAGTTCATTGCAGCATTATTTATGTTAGCCAAGACATGGAGGCAACCTAGATGTCCACCAATAAATCAATAGATAAAGAAGAGTTGGCACATATACACAATGAAATACTACTTAGCCATAAAAAAAAGAGTGAAATCTTGCCATCTGCTACATGGATGGACCTAGAGGATATTGTGCTGAATGGAGGAAGTCAGAGAAAGACAAATGCCATATGAATTCACTTGTATGTGGAATCTAAAGAACAAAATAAAACAGAAACAAACCTGTAGATACAGAGAACATTTTGATGGTGGCTAGATGGGAGGGGGGTTGGGTGTAAAAGAGGAAGGGATTAAGAAGTACAAATTAGTATAACTACCAAAATAGTCATGGGGTGTGAAGTATAGCATATAGAATATAATTAATATTTTAATAACTGTGTATGGTGTCAGATGGGTACTAGATTTATTGGGATCACTTCATAAAATACATAAATACCTAATTACTATTTTGTACAACTGAAACTAATATAATGTATGTCAACTGAAATTGAAAAATAAAAAGTAAAAAAAAAGCCATCAGAGATTGGTGTAGGTCTAGAAGTCCTATTTCTCTCTACTTGCTTAGCTCATGCCTCAAGAATTTTCTACATTCTTGTGTAGCTTTGGAAGTGGAGCACTTCCCTCACCAGAGAATTTCTTTTGCTGACATGATCACTTACCCAGACTCCTGATATGCCTCCTTCTCTTACAGACTCTGTCCCCCAGGCTGAAACAGAAAACAGTGATGTTTATCTTCCACCAGGAAGGTAGAGTCAGTGTGAAGGTTGCAACAGCCATTGCACGTGTGAAAGGGAGGCAAGGCAGCTAGACCATTAAGATATGGGTTTGTGAATCTATTACCTAACCTCACTTCTGAAGTGCAATTTTCATTTTACTTGTAGTGTCAATGACAGTGCAGGTTTGGAGACCTAAGAACATTTATGAAAAAAAAATATTGCAGTTGCTAACAACTAAGAGCAGTTACAACCTAATTAGCATCTAGAGAGAGACTATTATCAAGTTTAAAAAAAGGATCTTCCTTTTCCATAATCCCTGGAGGCAGACAGGGTCTCATATAGAGGAAGCAGGAAATATCGATGTCTAACATGATGGACTGATAGTAAAGCTTATTGTATCACTGGGTTCTCTGTTTCACTGAGTTGTTCTAAAAAAAATTTTTTTTACTAATTTTCAGACCACTGCGATGCACCATCTCTTAATTTATTAGCAGGGATGTAGAATCTGACAAAGTACTTGATTAAGGACACTCAATGAGATATAACTAAAAGGAAGAACATGAAGCCACTAATGTGCATGAAAAACTATTGGATTTGTTTGCACAACTCAATGACAATGAATTTGAAAGATGACATGAAATTTTTGTCAGAAAATATAATTGAGCAATATTAACATGAGTAATGATAGAAAGTATAAACAAATAGGAGCCATAGGAGAGACATTTATGAATAAACAAATGAAAGCACCATCATCATATGGTTTAACAGGCAGTGTCTACCCTTTTCTAAATATCAGGTAATTCTATTCTCCTTACTCAGTTCAAGAGCATTGAATAATTACCATAATCCTCTATACTTGTCTTTGTTGTTGTTTTTGAAATATGTATATATTTTATACACATAAACCAATCTATACATGTCCAATAAACAATACCAAAGTTTGATCCCTATTCACCATCTAGTCATTCTGGATTTCTAAGTCGGAGATTCGAGTCAATCATACTTACATGGATAAATCATACTTATATTACACAGACAAACCACCATGTGCATGCATACTCATATAATCACCGTCACAAACTCACATACATGACCATATCCTATAACAGGCACCGTCATCCACATACTCACCACAAACTCAATGCAGTTCATTCACACTGATAACACACAGATTCATACAATCACGCTTATGTTCATGTGAACACACTCCACAATCACAATGCATGTATATGTCAGGTTAGCATGTTCATATGTGAAAGAATAGTAGTGTTTCCAACCTCAGGGTGATGGAAAAATGGGACATTTTGCACATTTTATTCTCCTTCCAAATCTCCAAACACCAGTACAGTATTTGCAATGTGCATCATTTTGTAAATGCTGTGAGCACTACCTCTTTAGGGTGAGGTATGTAGTAGGAAAGCTGAAGTGTTTGTTGGAGCAACAGTGTGGGTGTGAAATAGAGTAGGGTAAGAAAGACAACATAGACAAAGGGGAGCGTAGTCATAATATAGTGGTGCAGAATTGAAAGTCCAAAAATAAACCCATGTATATTGGGCCAATATATTTTGACAAAGGAGTCAAAAACATACAATGGAGAAAGGAAAGCCTCTTCAGTAAATGGTGCTGAGAAAATTGGAAAGCCATATGCAAGCAAATGAAACTAGACTTTTATCTCACACCATACACAAAAATTAACTCAAAATGGACCAAAGACCTAAATATAAGACCTGAATCAATAAATTGCATAGAAGTTAACATAGGTACTAAACTCATGGACCTTGGATTTAGAGAGGATTTTATGAATTTGATCTCAAAGGCAAGGGAAGTAAAAGCAAAAATAAATGAATGGGACTATATAAAACCAAAAAGTTTCTGCATGGCAAAAGAAATCAACAAGACAAAGGGGCAATCAACTGAAAAAGAGAAGATATTTGCAAACAATGCCTCCAATAAGAGACTAATATCCAAAACATACAAAAACTAATAAAAGTTCAACAATAAAAAAACAAACAATCCAATTAAAAAATGGGCACACCTTTCTCCCCCAAGAAGAGAGACAGATGGCCAACAGACACATGAAAAGATGCTCAGCTTCACTAGCTATTAGAGAAATGCAAACCAAAACCACAGTGAGATACCATCTCACACCTATTAGAATGGCTATTATCAACAAGACAAGTAAAAAGTGTTGGGGAGGTTGTGGGGAAAAAGGAACCATGTACATTGCTGGTAGGAATGTAAACTGGTACAGCCACTATGGAAAACAGTATGAAGCTTCCTCAAAAAATTAAGAATAGAATTACCATATGACCCAGTAATTCCTCTTATGGGTATCTACCCCAAAAGTTTGAAAACATTTATCTGTAAAGATATATGCACCTTGATATTCATACCAGCATTATTCAGTGGCCAAGATGTGGAAACAACTGGAGTGCCCTTTAATAGATGATCGGATAAAAAAGATGTGGTACATATAGACAATAGAATATTACTCAGCCACAAGAAAAGATACTGCCATGTGCGACAACATGGATGGATCTTGAGATTATCACGTTCAGTGAAAAAGACAGACAGAAAAAGTTGAAAGCCATGATTACTTCATATGTTGGATGCAAAACTGAAAGCAACAACAAACAAGACAGACTCATGGACTCAAACTACAGTTTAGTGGTTACCAGAGGGAAGGAAAAGCAGAGGGGGAGGTGTGTAAGAGTAAAAGGGCTCTAATATATGGTGAGAAAGGAAGTTTTACTTTGGGGTGGTGAACACACAATCCAATATACATATGATATATTATTATATTGCACACTTGAATCCTATATAATTTTATTAACCAGTGTCACACCAATAAATTTAATTAAAAATAGTTGTGTGTAACTCATAAAGTTATGTTTTTCTTAAGGCTGCATCCATAACTTTATGTGGGAGAAGTTTCTACATAATCAACAGAGATGCATTTATTAAAATTATTAATCACTTAATAAACCCAGAGTTAGAGAAAACATTTCTACTCCAGCAACTACTATTAGATGCACTTTCTGCACAGGAGTAGATAATTCCTACAGATTCATCCTACTCCTTATTACAAGCATGAAGCTATTCCAGGTGCACCTCTAGAAACAGTATGTCTGCACTTCCTGCCACATATGCTGAATAGCAGATTGACTCTGGAACTTCAGTCCTTAAGCATGTTAAAAATCAGGTTTCATGATCACTGGATTAAACCACAACCATCATTATCAGTGAGGATTATCTACTACATCACATTAGGAGCCATCAGGGATTGGTGAAGGTCTAGGACCCATCTCTTTACCAGATTAGCTCAAGCCTCAGGAATCTTTCATCTTCCTACATAGCTTTGGTACTGGATTAGGATCATTCACAGAAGATCCCCTTTGGCCAATATATTCACTTACCTAGACTCCTAATAAAACTCTTTGCCTTACAGATTCTACTCAGGGCGATGTAGAGAATATCTACCCACTCCTTCCTGCTGCCAGAATGCTGCCTCATCATGGAGTCAAGACAACCAATGTGGGAGGGAGGCAGCTGGACCGTGAGATATAGGTTGTGATTCTGTGACCTTGCCTCCCTCAGAACTGCAATTATCATTCACCTGTAGTTGCAATAGCAGTAACAGGCTTGGGAGGTGAGACTATTTTGAAAACTTTTCCTCATTGTTAAATACCAAGAACAACTACAGGTGTTTAGCCAGCATCTCCTAAAAGACTGTTCGAGTATTTATGAGAAACTCTTACTTTTCCAGGGTCTCATGTGGAGGAGGGTGGGAAATGCTGAGGTTTGACACTTGAGGGATTGGGGCAAGTCTCTATATGTCTCAGTGGATATTCTGCTTCATTGAGATGTTCTACCCCAAGTGAGTTATTTCCTAATCTTCATACAAATGAGCTGTACCACCATTTATGGTTTCAGCAAAGAAATAGAATAAAGCAAATATCTGAGAAGGATTAAAAAGAGGGACAAATAACAGAAAAAACATGGTGTCAAGAATGTCCATTATTATCATTGCACTCATTGGCTTAAGTCAATGCCAGTTCATGTGGAAATTTAGTGGGAAAATATACATTACCCACATAGACTCCCAATAGTGATAGGAAGCAGAGCAGAATAATATCCATATAAGAAAGAGAAAAGTTTCTTTAAAAAAGTCCCGCCCAAATAAAGCAGCAGAATGAGACAGTTTAACAGGTAGATTTTACCATTCCTGTAACTGTCTGATAAGTCAGTGCTGCTTAGCTAATTCAAGACCATCGAATGGTCAACACAGTTTGCTGTATATCTAGTAAAATATGGTTACTTTCATAATTAATTAAATATAAATTACAAGTTAAGTTTTCCTACAAACAAATCCACATTTTGCTCCACGTTCACGATACAATAACCACCAATTTCCAAGTCAGTGGTAGAGCCATGATGGTGGTGGACAACCCATGCTGTGATTGCATGCAAACTCATTTACACACATGCATGCACTCACACACATAGTCACATTCTTACACATAGGCATATAGTCACTCATGTACTAACACAATTTTAGTTGCACACTCATAAACATTTATACACATACACAACACAGGCAAACACACAGTCATATACACTAATAATGACAGCACACTTGTACAAATTTATATTTACAGTCTTAAAGTCACACTCACACAGTCATTGTATTCACACAGTCACCATGCATGTGTGAAAATGTTCATACATGGGATAATAAGTTGTATCTCCAGATTTCTGAATGCCCTTTCAGACATCTGAAAAGAAGAAGCTCTTTCTTTTCCAGGATCTCCAGAAACAAACAGGGTCTCACGTGCAGGAGAAAAAAAAAATGACACATGAGGAATAAGCAGTGAGGTATGTGTGTCTCACTGGACACACATTTGCTTTACTTCCCTAGAAGTTTTTCTACCCAGATCCAGTTCTTTCCCAATCTTCATTCCACTGAGCTGAACCATCATTTATCAGCAAGGAAATGAAATGAGATATAATACCTGACTATGAGGCATAATTTTCAAAGAAATACAAGTAAAAGGAAGGAAATGATCCCAAGAATTTACATTAAAAATTATTGGATTCATTTGCATAATTCAATGCCATTGATAGGGAATTTTGTAGGATAATATACTTTACCATCATTGACTTCCAATAGCAATTAGAAGTATGAACTATACACATAGAAGAAAGAAAGTTCTGAGTCCTTTACAAATAAAGCACCAAATCAAATGGTTTAACAGGCAGATTCTACCATTCTTATAGCTGTCAGACAAGCCAGTGCTACTTACTGAATTCAAGAGCATCATTCTTTACATTTACTTTTCATAAAATTTTAGTAATGAGCACTTGTTTTGGTAATTAACAGACAAATTAGGAGTTGAAAGTGATTCTTTGTTTTTGTTTTTGTTTTTGTTTTCCTACAAACCAACTCACAATTTGATCTAGTTTCCTGACCCAGTTGACCCTGATTTTCAAGTCAAGGGGTAGAGGCATAATGGTGGGCCATCCAGACCACACACTCAAATCATTTATAGACTTACAGACACATGCAAACACACATGTGCATGCACGCTCACACTCAAATACACTCACACATACTTATGCACATACACCTATACTCACAATTTTAATTGTACATTCACACACACCATATACAAAGTCTCACCCACTCAAAAAAACTCATGACAAACTCACCCAGCCAGTTCAGCTTTTAAGTACGTTAATTTATATGTACTTGCATAAACTCATACTGTCACTATGGGTCTCTCTTTATGACATGTTCATTTACGAAAGAATCGTTGTATCTGCAGACCTTTGGATGCTAAAAATGGGGCTCTTTCCCTCCTTTGTAATCCTTCCAACCCTGCAACAACCCACACGGACAATATTCACAATATATGGGCTTAAAACTGCTGTAAGCATTACCACCAGAGTTCGAAACACCTATAGAGAAGTGTTTGGGGAATGACATTATATATGTGTGCAATAGCGTGGGGTAAAGAGGCCACAGGGAAAGGGCATAGGGATAAGATGGTGGTGCAGAGGCGCAGAAGTGTGGGAGATGACAGAATGCAGGAGAGAAGGGGGTGGGGATTAAAGAAAAAATGGTGTCAAATATCACAGAGGGGATAAAGCCCATTACCAGGTTTGAGGATTCACCAGGGCCACCTGTCCGGGGAAATAATGGAATGGTGTACAGGCCTTACTGGGTTCTGGAAGTGGGTGCAGTTTCAAGGAAATGATGGACAGGGAGTAATTGGGGCAAAAGCAGAAAAGTTAGTGGTTAGTAAAAGTAACAGGAGATTTAATGTCTGAGGGGTTAAGAATATTATTGTGGAGGGGCAAGGGGAATACACGTGTGGTGGCAGATCCTGGAAGTAGGTAGAGTTTCAAGGCAGCTATAGGGTGTGGGAAGCGGATAAGAGCTGGGGGAGATAACACGCATGGGCAAAGGAGGCACATGACATGAAGGTGGGGTAGGGAGGGGGTAGTGGGAAAGAATGACCCACAGAGCCCAAGACAAGGGGACAGGGATGCCAGGAGATGCAAATACACACAGCTGCCTCAGTCCACGCGCGACCACCGCTTTGGGGCATGAGCGGGGCCGTGCTGCGCCCGCGGGCTGGGCGGGGCTCCTCCCTGCGCGCACGCGCGCCGGGCCCGGGATTAGGTCCCCTCGCGAGTTTTTTGGAGTAGTCGCCAATTTAGAGACTCCCAATAAGGGTGAGAGGCGCAGTAAGAGCCGAAGTTTTCTTGGGCGGGTACTTTTGAGGGACTCCGGGACGACAATGCTCTCTTAAGACCTCCAGACCCAAAGAGGTAGAGTATCACCTACCGGGTGCAGGTTCCGGTGCAGCTGCGATCTGTGCTCACACTTAGGTCATGCTGCACGCGCGGGGCGGGGGCCCAGCGTCATCTCTGGGACCGTTTTGGAGTAAGTTCTGCCGGCGGCCTTATCTTATTCGTTAATATTCGGAGTCCAGTCCCAGGATCCTGGTGCTACCCCGGAGGGCATTTAGACTTTAGGAGGCGCTAAATGTAGGTTCCCAAAGGGATGCCCGGGTTACTTTGTGCCTATGCGGGAGGATTGGGCTGGCAGGAGTTGGAATTGAGAGCGAACCGGGGTGGGGCGGGGGGGGCGGTATAAGAATTGGTTTATGCTACAGATTCTGGTTCAGGTAGGGATGAAATCAGCTCAGGGCTGTGGGCTTGGGGAGAGAGGGTTCTGGACGGATGGTCCTTGGGCCCTGGGTGGTGGAGGAATCAAGTTGCTGCTGCTGATTCTGGGCTGGGAGGGGCTGGCACGTGCCGGGACACCTTTGGGCACAGGTGCGGGATTTGGGAGGGAGCACCTCTAGTAGAAGAGGCCCTGTTGGGAGGGATTCTTGGTGACGGAATGTGGTTCTCCTAGGGCTGGAGCCGCACTAAAGGCCCTGGTGCAGGTCCCAGTGTTGCCAGGGACTGGGATGTGTGTCCTAGAGCAAAGCATGCCGCTTTTAGGAATCATCTTCCACGTCAAGCCAGCGCTCAGGTCCAGCCACTGCTGGAGGAGACACAGCCTAACAAACAGCCTCTGTGCAGATGCGGGAACGTCCTGTCCCTGTCCCCCTCCACTTGAGTTTCTTAGGGGACACTGGGCTTCAGTATCAAGAGGTCTTATAACCACAACTCTGCTGCCCAGTAATTTTCTCAAGCTTTGTCATCAGGGATTGATCCTGCAGGCATTCAAGGTTTTTTCATGGCAAATTTGTTTGAAAAGAATCAAGTGAAAATATTTAAAACAGACAACCATGAGAGATGTTCGAATAATTTGTGAGATAAACCTCCGATGATGTTGCCTTAAGTACAAACTTGATGATATACTAAGGCATTTATGACCCATGTTAAGCAATAAAGCTGGTTCTCACAGAGCATCTGGAGATTGTCAGATCATCGTCATCTTTTCAATGCAAGATATATATCTTAGGTGCGTTGGACATAGAATATAATTTGCAAAGAACGTGTATACACATGAAAAGATTAAGCCTGCTTTTCACTGAGTTATGGTACCACAGAATTTATTCAATTTACTTAATAGTTTCTTGGTTTTGTAAGCTGTATTAAGATAAAGTTTTAAAATGTAATCATTTCCATTTTCAGATGTGTTTAAGAACATTTTGTCTCTTAAATGTTCCAAGAATTTTTATTAAGCAATTAAAAAAATTTTTTTAGTCTAAGAATGGGAGTGATTTGTCCCCCAGAGATCATTTGGCAATGTTTAGAGACTTTGATTTTTGTTGGGGAATGGGGTGTAGGTTGCTCTTGGGATCAGATGAGTAGTGTTTGATAGGCTGGTAAACACTCTAGACTATCAGTGAACCTGGGCCCTGAATTTAGAGGAATTTCAGTGCTAGTGTCTTTGCTAAAGTGTGGAGCTTAAAATTTCCTCCAAAGAGTTTGGTACCACTGTTCTTTTAAAGCCAAGATGTTGCTTGGGCCAGTCTAGTTTTGTTCTTGAATATGTACTCTTTATTAGACCAGAATTTTCCTGGCCCTCCTGACCTTGTTAGTAGTGAATCCAGTTCACACTGTCCAAAACTAAATATCAAGCAAGAGAGCCACAAGTTTTCTAAGAGTTGTGCTTCAGTTTTGAGAACTCACTGGCAAGCTAATTTCTGCTTGTACCTGTAGGTTGTGTCAGGGTGGCCCTGAGTTCATACACCCAGGAGGGCTTCTAGGAATAGGCTGCCTCCCTTTGCCAGATGCTCTACGTGACAAAATCATCAGTCACAGAGACTTGTACTATCTCCCATATCCTAAGAATCCAGTAAAGGCTGGGCCTCATTTTGGTGATAAGGAGCCAAAGTGGCAACTGGCAACAGTTGTTCCTTCATTGTTAGAAATATTGAGCACTGTACATCTGCCCATAGAGTGCCAATAAACTTTCATTGGAAAACAAGACTCTGAATTAGATTAGAATATATCAGGCACTCCCACTGTCTGTCAGGGAGGTGATGACACCTTAGGCAGGACTATTGCAACTAAGGTCTCTAACCTGCCAACAATGAGAATATCATATATATAAAGAAAGTTTTGTTTATCAGAGGATAGTGGCTTTTATCTAAAACAAACCCTCACCCACTCTCTGGTGGCAAGTGACAGGGTAGTTTGCCTCACTAACACTTCTCCATCTGACCTACCTGACTGGTATAATCCTTTTTCACACTTGTGGGATGGGGAAGCACAGGCACACACACAATTCCAATTATATTCTGGTGCAGAAACAACAACAGGATGTTGAATTTTTCCGGAAGGTCCTGCTATGGTCTGTTTGTGTTCCTTAAAATTCATGTATTGAAACCTAACCCCCATGGTGACGGTTTTAGAGGGTAGAGACTTGGGGGAAGTGAAGAAAGAGAGTTCTCTTACCCCTTCCACTTTGTAAAGATGCAAGAAGTCTGCATCCCACAAGAGGGCCCTCACCTGACCATACTGGCTTAGACTTCCAGTCTCCAGAACTGGGAGATATTGTTTATCAGCCACCCAGTCTGTGAATTTTGTTATAGCATTTGAGCCGACTGAGATATGCCCTCAACTACCTCATCAAGTTAGTTTCCCTCTTCTACTGTGACGATGAACAAAGGCTATCCATGTACAGCTCAATCCATTCTCATTGCAAAGATTGTCAAGAAATGTGAAAAATATAAGAGTTCACCCCATTTGCAAACCAACAAGCTAGCCTGTCAGTTTCAGGATGCTAGCACAAGACATGAGACTTCTGAGACTGAGACAAAAGACATTATTATTCATGGCATAACAAGCAGCAGGAGCTTGGTGTTCACATTTGTTCCTATTCTTCTCATAAGCATCATGGGGGCCATGCAAAAAGGTCAAGGTAGATGCTTCATATATAGTAGTTTTGTATCACAGCTAGAAAATATTAAGCTTAAGTCAACCCAATCTTTTTACATGGGTTATAAGTATACCTGCCCAACCTTTGCCTACAAAGAAGGTATTATCTTTATCATATTGGTCAGGTAATTAAATAGTCCTTGCCCTCAAGACAGACACTATGCTCTTATATAAAAAACCTTGCAAGATCATTTAAAACAGAAGCTTATACAAGATGTGAAAAAAAAAAAAAAAAAGAGAGAGGTCCACGGAGAATTATTTCCCAATAGGGTGTACCTTTTCCTTTAAAATTTGGGAATAATTGATTAAGTAAAAAGATCTACTGAAAATTTTGATACTAGTACTGACCTTGGTTGAGCAGTGCTGAGGGATTGTTAAAAACTGAAGGAGGAAGGAAAGGCACAGATTTACTAGGAGACTTCACAAGTGAGACAGATACAAGGGAGAGGTGAGAGCAAATGAAAAGAGCATACATTACATTTTTTGAAAAAAAATTTTGTTAGTTTATTGGGGGGAAAAGTATAATTCACTACCAAAATAAAGAAGGAATAAATTCTGAATGGTTTACTGATCTAAAATTTAAAACTAAATAATCATTTATAATAAGAACAAGAAATTCTCTGTGGTCCTAGAATAGGAAAACATTCCTTAAATAGAACAAAAATCATTATCTACAACAGGAAATGTCAAATCAGTTAAGAACATCTCTTTATCTAAAGACACTTGTGTAAACACACACACACACACACACACACACACACACACACACACACACAGAGGAAGGGAGGGAGAGATAATCTAGAGACCCATAAATCAATAAGAAAAAATATATATAACAATAGGAAAAATGGACAAAGTAAACTAATGTATGCTTCAAAAAGAGTTTGCCTATTGTCTAATTAACATGGGAAAATTTGCCCAAGTTCCTCAGGAATCCCAGAAGTGGAAATGAAATCACTATTTGGTACCACCCAACTAGCAAGCTAAAATGAAAAGGAAATAAAATTACAAGTGTTGACAAGAATGTGGATAAACCAAAAGTCACACGCTCCTGGTGGATGGGAAAATTGGTACAAACATTTCCCAAGCCTCTCTGGCACTATCTCCTAAAGCTGAAGAGATGGAAACCTATGACCCAACAAGTCCTCTACTCTCTGTATAGTCAACAAATGTGTGTCATCAAAAAGTGTTCTAGAATTTACATATCAGCCTTGTCCCTAATAGTCACAATCTGAACCCACCTACATGCTTGTTAACACTCCAGTGAACACCCCACTTGGCCACTGACACTCCCAGATCCAGTTACTCTCATCGCATTCACGTTCCAGTTCAGTGGCTGTAGTTCCCACTCTAAGTAAGGTCTGACCAATAAAAACAGTCTGAAAATAAACTCATTATCTTTAAAACTAATCAGATTAGAAAGCCAATTTCAGGAACAAAAGAACCAATTCAGAAAATTCCTTAAAATTCTGTTTCTTTGTCTCTCTTGATAATGAAGAGGGGCCAAGTTTGGACCCCTGTAGTAGAGGCCTCACCTTTACTTACCCTATAGCTTAACTAAGAGAGGAGAGGAAGCATCTGGAAAATGTAAAGAAAAGGGCTTGCAGAAATGACCAACTCAGCTGGTTATAGATTAACCACATCCTATAAATTTCTAAATAGCCTTCTGGAAACTCACATCTACAAGAAATAACCTGTAGAAAAGGTAAGACCAGTGGTCTGGAAATTCCTTCCCTCTTGCAGCCCCTATCTGAAACTCCCCCTCCTCATCCTGAGTCATGAGATGCATGTAAAACCTCAGACAAAGGAATCATGTGCCCTTTGCATGGACACTACAAGGGCATATAAACTGTAAGAAATTTAACCAAGGAGAGCTCATGCTTTGGTGCTGTTAAGCCCCACATGCTCTGCCAGCTAATAAATTTTCCTTCCTCTAACAAGATTGAGCATCTAATTTCCTCCATCGGGTGTTGCTTCCTGCAACATAATAATAGATTGTCTGCTATGGCTCTGTTCAGAGCTTATAATGTCTCCTGACTTAGAAAATTACCCTGAAACTTGTGATTAATACCCTTATGCTTACTGATCACAATCTTTATGGCCTAATATTCTTTACAGACTACTCCCATTTTTGAGTTGCTGATGCCACTGGAGGATCGGGTTGCTAGAGGGAAGTTTCCCAACCGTCATGTAGCCACTGGAATAATGCCCAGATTTTTTCTTAAATACCCTAAGCCAGACCAAGAATGTTAAGGCAGTTTTTGAAGGTGTTAACCTGCTGCCTTCTCAGATGATTGGTGCTCTGCCTTCTCAGATGATTGGTGCTCTGACAATAAACCCTGATTCTAAATACCCCAACTCCTGTGTTGGCCTATTGCCTGAGTGGCAAAGGCAGCACAGCTCAAAACTCAGTTTCCCTCCAGTTTTAATAACAGTGGAATGATTAAATGTTTGAGATTCATAAAATGGAATCCTATACAACGCCAATGAGTATTCCAGAATATGCAATTATAAATTCACAAACATCAAAAAGAGTTAATGATCTATTATCCTCTTTATATAAAATACAAAACCAGTAAAAGTAATCTATGCTATTAGATGTCACAGTGAAACCAGAGGGCAACCAAATTCGGCCCTCGACTGCCTGTGCCGCTCAGCCACTAGGTGGACACAGGAGTTCATTGTCAGAGCACTGGTGATCTGAGAAAGCAGCAGGTTAACATGATCAAGAACTGCCTTCCCAGTCTCAATCTGGCTTAGCGTATTCCAGGGGCTATGTGACTGTTGTGGGTTATGGTCTGTTCAGCTTTTCGGAGCCTCCTTTCTTGTGTCAGCAACCCAGGAACAAAGATGAGAGCAGTCTGTAAACAATGCTAGGCCATAAAGATTGTGATCAGCAAAGCAGTAGGACAGAGTCACAAGTTTCAAGGCAACTTTCTGAGGCTGGGGACACTCTATGCTTCATTTATGAACAATCTATTATCTGATAAAAGACTGGAAAAACTGGGGGACATTGGCCTAAGATACATCTTAAGCCAAGTTGTCATCCTTAGCCTGAGGCTCAGTTAGTCTTATGTCCTAAGGCTTAGTGATTAAAAGAGCTGGCATACAGAGAATAAGGGTGCGGGGGAAGCAAGGGAGTCACAATGCCATTATCTGAGCGAAATCAGCTTGAATCAAGGAAGAAAAAAAATATTAAAGAAATGAAGTTTGTGTGCAGTTATAAGCTATACGGCAAGAAGAGGTGACGCCGGGAACACCATGATGCCATAACATGAGAGTCCTTGTATCAGGTCCTTCTTCAACAGCAGTGGTTATGCTAGGAGTACTGACTTGGGAGGGAGCACAGGGGGCTCCTGGGAGTCTGACAATATTCTGTTTACTGATAGAGGTGCTGTGTGCAGAAGTGTCACTGCTGGGGTGATGTGAAATTCGATGTCACCCAAGCGGCATGGGGAAGGAGAATGGTGGCGTTGTATGTTGTCTCTTGGTTCTTCACCGCCAATGCAGCAAAGAATTGTAGGTCGACGAGATTGAGAAAAGTAAGATTTATTGAAAGTACATTTTAGAAGGAGATGGCCACACTAGGTAAGGCTGCAGCCCTCTGGAATTTAGGAGATAAAGAGATAAGATAGTACATCCCCAAAGGGAGGAGCGGGTTTCCAGCCAGGAGCACTATAACAATACAATAATGATAAGATCTGTTTATATTTGGGCTGTGATGGGAGGTCTTAGATGATCCATATGTAAGGCCACCTTGTCTGACAGCTGGCTGCTATATAACCCTCTGCCTACTGCACATGTGCTTACCCAGAATTCAGTCTGTTATAATTAGATTCACGAACTTCCAGGCATAATTATATTATAATGATAGTATCTTAAGGCTGAAGTTATGGGCAGTACTTTCCGCACATGCATTTGTAGCTGGTTTAGCCAGTAGCTTTTATGGCCTTTATGCTCTAGGATTTGGGGTAATCTATAACCCTTAAAGGGAGGTATTGCTGGGAGGTCCTTAAGAAACGTCTTCAAAGGAAGTTTCTATGGTTACAGAGGTAGGCCTTAGCTCCTGTCATTCATGCATGACTAACTACTTAACAGAAAAGTGTTCAGTTTATACAGTTTCATTAATCTGTGCACTTATGACCTGTGCCAGTATGTTATATTTTTAAAAAATACATATCACCAATTAAAAAGGTGAGATATTGTGGGTGGATTTGTTGTAGCCGCCGACAGACACACGGACCACCAGAAATCAGTGAGTTATAAGAAACACACTCTTTATTCAACCAGCTGGGTCTGCCAGGGGTACGCAGACCCCAAATTAAGCAGCCCCGAAATGTAGAGGTACAGGGTTTTTAAGCCCTAAACCCTATTCTTCATTCTGTTTGAACACACAAGTCTATTTTTCTTCTTTTTACTGTCAACCCACAGGTCAGTTGTGCAAGTGGGGGGTACAGAAGCAGCAAGCTTATTGTTAGAATGTTATGTTCCAATGGGCGATAGCCTATGTTCCCATGGGTGATAGCTAAGCAGTAATTTTCCAACCAGCACAGATTTATGTGTAATGCCATTACATTGTCAAGGTGGTATTTACAGTTATTGAATAAAATGACTGTGATTTGTTTTTAAAATTATGCTGAAATTTCTAGGTTAAAAACTCACAAATACTAAATATATGACTTTCAAAAAAAGGCAGTCAAATGTATAGTTATTTTTAAAAGTTAATATGAAAGAAAACATAGAATAAGAAAATAAACCAGATCTATTGGTAAAAACACAAAACTTAATACAAACCCAATTACATCAAGTATTATACTAACATAGACTAATCATTCCTTTTAAAGTCAGATATTTTTTACTATATTCATTGAATGTTCCTTTTAAGAGATATAGCTAAAATATAAGAATTAATGTAGAAAGTGAAAGCGATGTTTTACAGAATTTTAAACAAGTAAACTACTTAGGACAAGACTATACATATCAGATAATGTACACAGCAGGATTTGTCATTATTATAATTACTATTATTTTAAAATTTTCTTAATGAACAATTTTTCAACATTGAGGAATAACAATGTGATTGACTTTATATGTATATGTGTATATAAACAGATACACACACATTATAATACACACACGCAAGTGTAGATATGCATTTTCTCTTCTTTCTTTGCAATCCAATATATGATAAATATATGTTTCTGTAGTGAGCTAAAAATATGGGTTTCTCTTTGTGGCACAGATACAATATATAGCTCCATTAAGCAAATATAATTCTGGTTTTTTCCTTGCTTATTTCTTAACACTTTGCATCAGCTTCATAATGTAAATATAGAGAGAGCTATATTAAAATATTTCCTAAAATTGAGGAAATATATACTTTGTTCTTTGGAAGGAAAAAAGCTACAAACTATGTAAAAAGAATGGATTTTATCTTTCCTTTCGAGTGGCAATTTCTGCAGTGCTCCAAATACGATGTAAGGCTCTGGCAAAACTTGATTTCATTAGTTGACAGACATAAGCATGCACCTCCAAAGCCTTCTCTTGCTGACACGCACAAGTTCTGTAAACATACTATACAAAAATCTGCTTTCCAATACATGTTTTTTTTTTCCTTCTCTCTCTCTGTGTGTGTGTGTGTGTGTGTGTGTGTGTGTGTGTGTGTGTGTGTGAGACATTGGTCAATGAAATCCAATAAGTTTTGGGTGTACAATTTAACAGTAAGGCATATATATATTGAATTGTGAGCTCCCCACCCATTGTTAGATTTCTCACCAGTAATCTGACCCCTTTTACCCAGCTACCTCCCACCTCCCCCTTCTAGTCTGTCATCTATGACCAAGAAACTCTTTTTGTTTGTCCTGTTCATTTGTTCCTTTTAACTTTATATCCCACATATAAGTGATATGTGTTTTTCAACTTTTTCTGTCTGGCTTATTTCACTTAGCATGATTATCTCGAGGTCCATCCATGTTGTCAAAAATGGCAGTATTTTCATCTCTTCTTATGGCTGAGTAATATTCCATTGTATATATGTACCACAGCTTCTTTAGCTAATCATCTATAATAGGACACTTCGGTTGCTTCCATGTCCTGGCCACTGTGAATAATGCTGCTATGAACATCAGCGTGCAAATATCTTTTCAGATATGAGTTTTCAAGTCTTTGAGGTAAATACCCAGTAGAGGGATTGCTGGATAATATGGTAGATCAATTCTTAGTTTATCGAGAAAACTCCATACTGTTTTCCACAGTGGCTGTACTAATTTGCAATCCTACCAGCAGTGTATGAGGGTTCCTTTTTTCTCCGCATCCTCTCTAACATGTTATTACTTGTCCTGTTGATTATAGCATTTCTAACAGGTGTGAGATGGTTTCTCATTGTGGTTCTGATTTGCATTTCCTTAATAGCTAACAATGATGAGCATTTTTTCATATATTTGTTGGCCATCTGTCTTCTTGGGAGAAGTGTCTATTCAGGTTTTCTGCCTATTTTATGATTAGATTTTTTTTATTACTGTTATTGAGTGGAATGAGTTCTTCGTATATTTTGCATATTAGGCCCTTATTGGAGGCATTGTCTGCAAAGATATTTGCCCATTGGGATAGCTGTCTGTTTACCTTATTGATGGTTTCTTTTGCTGTGTAGAAGCTTTTTAGTTTGATGTAGTCCATTCATTTATTTTTGTTTTAACATCCCTCGCCTTTGAGGTCAAATTCATAAAATCCTCTTTAAGTCCAAGGTCCTCTTTAAGTTTGGTTCCTATATTTTCTTCTATGCTTTTTATTGTTTCAGGTCTTGTATTCAGGTCCTTTACCCATTTTGAGTTAATTTTGGTGTATGGTGATAGACAACAGCATAGTTTCATTCTTTTGCAGGTGGCTTTCCAGTTTTCCCAGCACCATTGAAGAGCCTTTCCTTTTTGCACTGTATGTGTTTTAGTTTTTTTGTCAAAAATTATTTGCCCATATAAACATGGGTTTACTTCGGGACTTTTGATTCTTTTACACCTGTGTGTCTGTTTTTCTGACAATACCATGCCGTTTTGATTACTGTTGCTTTATAGTATAATTTGAATTCAGGCAGAGTGATACCTCCAGCCTTGTTCTTTTTTCTCAGGATAGCTTTGGCAATTCAGGATCTTCTGTGCATCCATACAAATCTGATGATTTTTTTGTTCCATTTCTCTAAAAAAATGCTGATAGGATTTTGATGGGGATTGCATTAAATCTGTATAATGCTTTAGGTAATATGGTCATTTTAACTAGGTTGATTCTTCCAATCCAAGAACATAGATGTCTTTCCATTTCTTTGTATCTTCTTCAATTTCTTTTAATAGGGTCTTGTAGTTTTCATTATATAAGTCTTTCACATGTTTTGTTAGATTTATTCCTAGATATTTTATTCTTTTTGTTGCAATTGTGAAAGGGATTACTTTTTCCACTTCTTTTTCTGACACTGTTAGAGTACAGTAAATGCTATGAACTTTTGAACATTGACTTTGTGTCCAGAAGCTTTACTGTCTTTGCTTATTGTCTGTAGTAGTGTTCCTGTGGAGTCTTTAGGGTTTTCTGTATAGAGAATCATATTCAAAATAGTGACAGTCTGACTTATTCATTTCCTATTTGGATGCCTTGTATATCTTTCTCTTGCCTTACTGTACTTGCTAGGACCTCCAATGTTATATAGAGTAACAGTGGTGACAGTGGACAACCTTGCCTTGTTCCTGATTAGAGTGAAGGATTTTAGTTTTTCACCATTAAGTATAATGTTGGCTGAGGGTTTGTCATAGATGGCCTTTATTATAAGGTACTTTCCTTCTATACCAATTCTGTCTAGTGTTTTGATTAAAAATGGGTGCCGTATCTTGCTAAAGGCATTTTCTGCATCTACTGATATGATCACGATTCTTTTTTAATTTGTTTATGTGATGTATCACATTAATTGATTTGCATATGTTGAACCATCCCTGTGCCCCTGGGATGAAGCCCACTTGATCGTGGTGTATAATCTTTTTAATATGTTGCTGTATTCAGTTTGCTAGTATCTTATTTAGGAGTTTTGCGTCTGTGTTCATGAGATTGGTCTGTGGTTTTCTTTTTTTGTGTTATCTTTACCAGGTTTTGGGAGCAGGGCAATATTGGCCTCGTAAAATGAGTTGGAAAGTTTTGCCTCCTCTTCTATTTTTTGGAACAGTTTAAGGAGAAAAGGTATTACATCTTCTTTGAATGTTTGGTAGAATTCACTAGTGAAGAGGCAATCTGGTCCTGGACTTTTACTTTTTTACTGTTTTTCATGACCATTTCAATTTCCATACTGCTGATCGGTCTATTTAGATTTTCTAGTTCTTCTTGATTCAGTCTAGGAAAGTTATATCTTTCTGCAACCTGTCCATTTCTTCCAGGTTATTAAATTTGTTGTTATATACTTTTTCATAGTATTCTTGTATGAGCCTTTGTGTTTCTGTGGTGTCTGTTGTAATTTCTCCTCTTTCATCCCTGATTTTGTTTGTGTCCTTTCTCTTTTTTCTTTAGTGAGTCTAGCCAGGGGTTTGTCAGTTTTATTAACCTTCTCAAAGAACCAGCTCTTTGTTGCATTTATTTTTTCTATTGTTTTTGTTGTTGTTGTTTTCAATTTCATTTATTTCTGCTCTAATTTTATTTCTTTCCTTCTGCTGACTTTAGGCTTCATTTGTTTTTCCTATTCTAGATTTTTAAGATGAAGTGTTAGGTTGTTTATATGGGCTCATTCTTGTTTTTGGAGATAGGCCTGTAATGATATGAACTTTACTCTTATGACTGCTTTTGCCATGTCTCAAAAGTTTTGATATGTTGTACTGTCATTATCATTCATTACTATGTATCTCTTGATCTTTCTTTTTCTTTCTTCTCTGCCCCAGTTATTCTTCAGTAGCATGTTGTTTAATCTCCATGTATTTGTGGTTCTTCTTGCTTTCTTTTTACAGCTGATCTCTAGATTGAAAACATTATGGTCAGAGAATATGGTTGGTATGATTTCAGCCCTCTTATATTTGTTGAGTCTATATCTGTGTCCCAGTATGTGGTCAGTCCTTGAAAATGTTCCATGTGCAGTAGAGAAGAAAGTATAAGCAGCTGTTTTCGGATGAAATGCTCTGTAAATGTAAATTATGTCCAGTTGGTTTAATGTGTCATTTAAGGATGTTATTTCCTTATTGATTTTCTGTTTACATGATCTGTCCACACCTGACAGTGGGTATTTAGGTCCCTTGCTATGATAGTGTTTTGGCCTGTTTCTCTCTTTAGTTCTGTTAGTAATTGCTTTATATATTTTGGGGCTCCCTGATTGGAAGCATAGATATTAATAAGTGTTATGTCTTCTTGGTACATGATTCCCTTTATCATTATGAAGTGTCCCTCAGTATCTTCCTTTATTTTGAAGTCTATTTTGTCCAATATTAGTACCACTACTCCCGCTTCTCTCTGAATATCATTTGTTTGAAACATCATTTTCCATCCATTCACTTTGAGTCTATATTATTCTTTGGAACTGAGATGTGTCTCCTGGAGGCAGCATATGGTTGGATTTTGTTTTCTGATCCAGACTGCAACTCTGTGGCATTTTATTGGTGAGTTCAGTCCATTTACATTTAGGGTGATTACTGAAATATGAGGTTTTCCTATAGCCATTTTATCTTTTGCTTTCTGGTAGCTCGGTGTTTCCATTTCTCCTTTGTTCTTGCAGTTTTTTTTTTTGTTTTTTTTTTTTGTTTTTTTTTTTAGGTTGGGGTGTATGGATTTTCCCTATAGTCTTTTATTTTATGTTATATACTTCAGACTTCAGTTCTGAATTTTTGGCATGTGTTACCATTACAAATATGTAAAAGATAGTTTTACACACACACACACACACATATATGTATACACACACAGTTGTCCATTTATTCTGTACATGCCTTATCTCCATTCTCCTTTGCGAATTTTGGTCTTTGGATCCTCTCCTTTTCAGTCATTGTTGTCTCAATTTGTCTCTGTGTATGCTAAACATTCATTACTATCCTGCTATGGC
The DNA here is from genome assembly GCA_028627145.1 of Eidolon dupreanum. Classification (NCBI taxonomy): domain Eukaryota; kingdom Metazoa; phylum Chordata; class Mammalia; order Chiroptera; family Pteropodidae; genus Eidolon; species Eidolon dupreanum. The sequence continues at coordinate 96,302,418 of CM053508.1, read as the reverse complement.
AAATCTTTTCTTATTTAAGCTCATAATACCTTTTTCCTAGTAAGGGTTGTACTCCTCTGCTTCTATCTACCTGCTATTCGCCTTACTCATAGTTATGTTTTTTTGGTTTTTTTTTTGTTTTTTGTCATTTTGTTTTACATGAGCCGACCACTTTCAGTATTTCCTGTAATGCTGGCCTCGTAGTGGAGAATTCCCTCCATTTTTGTATGTCTGTAAAGGTCTTTATTTCTCCTTCATATCTAAAGAAGAGCTTAGCTGGATGCATTATTCTTGGCTGGTAGTTCCTTTCATTTAATAGTCTGAATATTTGATTCCACTCCCTTCTGGCTTATAAGGTTTTTGCTGAGAAGTCTTGACGATAATCTAATGGACTTCCTTTATAGGTTACCATCTTCTTTCCCTGGCTACCCTGAGAATTCTTTTTTGTCACTGATTTTTGATAATTTTAATATAATGTATCTTGGAGAAGGCCTTTTGGGGTTGAGATAATTGGGTGTTCTGTTGACTTCTTGAATTCCAAGCTCCAGTTCATTCCTTAGATTTGCAAAATTCTCATCAACTATTTGTCTGAAAATGCCTTCTAATCCTTGTTCTTTTTCCTTGCCTTTAATAATGCCCATTATTCTTATGTTTCCTCTTCCAATAGGATCAGTTAGGTCTTGTATTTCTATTTCACTACTTTTCATTCTTTGGTTTCTCTCTTCTTCCTTCTGATTTATTTCTAGATATCTGTCTTCAATATCACTGATCCTTTCCTCCATTTGGTCAACTCTATTTCCCAAGATTTTTATTTCATTTTTCAACTCTTGCAGTTTGTTTTTTTATCTCCAGAAGTTCTATTTGGTTCTTTTTGAGGGTTTCAATCTCCTTGCTCTGCTCATCTAGTTTTTTCAATTCCTGAAATTGTTGACATGAATTGTTTTTGATCATTGAGTTTTTTCAGAAGTACCATCCTGAATTCTCTGTCATTTAAGTTGCATATTTCTATGTCTGTAAGCTTATTTTCTGGAGATTTTTCTCTTTCTTTCTGAGCTGCCTCGACACCTTAGTTGTTCATGGTGTTTAATGGACTACTTCTCTGCCTGGGTATTAATGGAAGTGTATTCTGCTTTTTCTCCAGAAAGATGATTTATTATATAGGTCTCTCTTTAGCTTGTTGCAAAGAAGGTGTTTTTCTTTTGATTTCCAGTAGGTGGCGTCTAACCGTCTTGGATCCCTGCTTTATATAAAATCTTAATAATGCCTTTTTTTTCCTTATAGATATTCAGTCACGCTCACTACCCTCAGTCTCAGACACTGTCTGTATTAGCGACAGTTTTATTAGCATTTGCTCCGATTTCCCTGGGGTTCCGTGGTGTTCAGTCTTGGAGGATATGGTGGATGTAGCCTTCTCTGTTGGGAGATGGGGCAGCTGTGGCTGGTAAAAATCAACTTGTTTCTCTGCCATCCCCACTTCTCTGCCATCCCCTGCTTTCTCCCCTGATCTCTGGGCACTGCTGCTTGCCACATGGAGCTCACAGCTCTCACAGGCATGGTTGTTTAGGGAACCTGCTGCATCTTCTTCACTCCTTCTCCTCTTCCACAGAGCTCCAGCTGTGAGAGGCAGCTTCTTTGTTTCTCCCAGTCTACTGCTTGACTCCCAGGGTTCTGATCTGTGGTAGCTCTTATACACAGATCCCATACTCAGACGTGCTGGTGTGCTGGTTGGGTGTTTTTTGTTAAATTTTAGATGTTCAGCTCATTATTGTTTCAATTGGAGAGATCTGGGATGTCTATCACTCTGCCATGACATCACTCCAGAAGAATTCATTGTGTTTTCACGATTTTGAACTGATATAGGGAAGAGGCATGAGCCTACACAAATTGGCTAATATTAAACCAAGTTGTATTCAGAGACTACAAGGTGCTACTAGACACAGAACCTAGTTGATCAGCTACACAGCCAGACCCGGAGAAACCTACAGAACAAAGGAAGATTCCTGCAGAGATTATTAACATCTGTTTACCCATATCATGAAAGGAAAACAGGAAAACAGACTTTAAGCTGTAACCTACAGAAAATAAACCCAACCATTCATTCCATTCTTTACTACCTAGGGCCAGACCATGGGGAACTTAGAGAACAAAGGAATATTCCTGCTGAGATTACCAGCAACTACTTCCCCTTGCTATTAATACTGCATACCCATACCCTGAAAGAAAAACAGATATAAACCCAGTTCCTCAAACACCTGGGATCTCATTCTCTCCAAGCAGGACAGGTAGTGCAGGGGCAATCCCTCCTGCTCCAGGATATTGCTACAAAATTTATCCTTTATTCAGACCTCCCTGTTTTAGCCCCGGCAGGGGAATAAGCCACACCCATTCTTTTCCAGCCTAGACACCATCACTGGCTAAGGCATAACTTTTGGCTAATTATAATATCATTATAATCTCATCTGCATTGCAAATTATGCACCTCCCATCATGCAGCTGATGCCATGACAGTTCCAGAAACACCACAGAAGGGGAAAAAAAGAAACTGAGCTCCCCGCCTACTGGGAAGAGACAACAAGGCAACCTCAGCACCATGTTTTCCCAGGCTCCCCTTCAGGGAGAACAAAAAGTTCATAATCATCTTGGTGTGACTCTCATGAGCTCTCTCTCTTGGGTAAGCCCACATTCCCCACCCCCTCAAGGGTGTACTTTCACTTAAACCTTGTGCTTTCCTCCTTGCTGTTTGTCTTTCCTCTGAATTCTTTCTTGTGGAATAATACAAAAAGCTGTTAACTGGAGCCCCTAGCTTTCTAGCAACACTCTGACCACATCTCTGTCTATGGATTGTTATTCCTTCTCTAATAAACTTTCCTTTTGTCTCTAACTCTGGCTCATGCTTAAATTCCTTCCTGCATAGAGTCAAGGACCTTCTCTTGGCAGGCATAAGGCTTGAGTCCCCACTTGGGGGGATTTACCTTGTCCTGCATCAACTTTCCCAGCAACCACAAAGGGATTAAAGGGAATAATCTCAATCCACCTAAAGGGACCACAACTGCCCTTTTTAGAGGGTAGCTGGGACTTGTCTCTAGCTGTTTAGATCCAAGTGGTCTCATAGGCAATGGCTGATGCTATTCTTGGGACCTGGTGAGGCTAGTCCTCTGAACAAGCAGGAGTCAATTGGTCTGGTCTTTCCTACTTCTTTTCCTTTAACTTCCCTGAAACTCAGCACCTCTCATCTGAATTAAAAAGAAGATTGCAGGGACCCTGCCCAGATTCCAAATAAAGACTGTGTAGCACCTTTCAGCCACTACAGGATGGGTGAGTCCTGAGAAGTCTTCTGTCCCTTCCTTTGAGCCTCTTGCTTTCATTTTCACTGGGTGTTCCCTATTAGGGAAGCAGTGGGCTACAATGGTTTGCCCAGGCTAATTCCCTGATATTGCCCCTTAGCCTTTTCGCTGACTGCTCCCCCCTCTCAGTGGGAACCTGTAACTGGAGAAGCAGTGGGCTAAGGCAGCTGCCGGGGCTAAACTCTCCAACCTTGTCCCCTGTCTGTCCTATTGCTCATTTCTCGATTGGCTCTGGGACACCAGAGCAATCTCCAGAGAAAACCTAAAATATTTAGATTTGGGCTCCACCGCCCACTACCAACCACCAACTGCTTCCCTCAGGTTTTCTTGGCCTTCATCCTGGAGGAAGCAGGGACATTAAGGGTAGCTCTTCCCCGGAAAACTAGCTTCTTTATTTCTCTCTCTTCATCCTGGACATTCCTATACCTCTTAACTCAGCCCTTTGTCCCCAGCAGTGCGGGACTAACAAGGTAGCTCTTCCCAGAGGAGCTAGCCTTCTTTTACCCTTCCTACCCCCTCTACTCTTTTTCTATCCGAGGCAACTGACCTCCTCACTCTGGACTTTTCTCAGATTATCCACCTGATTAGCTATTGATTCATGTGTATTGGAGTTGTCGAACCCCTCTGCTTTCTTTGCAGAGAGACACTGCTGTCTCTGCTTGGGAAACCAAAAGAGACTAGACTACTCTAGTCTCCCCTGGACTCAAGACCTTCTGGTTTTCTGAGTCTCCCACTGACTTTCACCCTTTCAGGTGCTTTCCATCTCACACTCTAGGTGGCCATTGTCTGGGCCCATCCTCCAGGAGACATTCATCCTTTACTATGATCATTTTACCACTCTTCTCCATTTGGACCCCACACTTTGTCTCACAGTCCTCTCCTTCCACCACTGAATTGTCTGGATAATCCTCTTAAGAAAGATAGGGCCTAGGTCCTATCCTCAATAAGGTGAGGACTTTGGGACCTGGAGGTCAAGACAGTTCTCTTGCTGGCTTCTGGTTCTTATTCTCAACGCAAAATATCTCCTTAAGCTAGCCAGGTAGGCAGACCTCTGGTGCCTGGAGGGGCCCCATCGCAGCCTCTGTCAAGCCAATACTTTTCTTTTCCCAGACAGTCACGATCCTACATTTCCCTATTTGGTCAGGCACCTTTTCTGTCTCATTCTCTACCCAGGGCTCATTCTCTACCCAGGGCTCAGAGACCCTCACAGGGTCAGCCCTACAGTACTATTTCTGTAATGTTCTAAGGATCCTAACTCCTCCTTCTAACCAACCTGGCTCCCTAAGAGCTCTAGCCACCCTATCAATCCTTTCTTTGCTTAAAATACAGGGTTGCTGGCAGACAGACAGAGATGACAACCTCCTAGAGACTAGGATCCATAGGGCCTCTACCTCCACTAAACACCCAAACTAACAATGGGAGAGGTACCAAGCATCCCAAAGACGCTCCATTGAGATGTCTCTTAAACAGCTGGAACCAATTCAAAAAGGACAAACAAACAAAAGCAAACAAACAAAACCTTATACTTTTCTGCAGTTCAGAAACATGGCAAAATTAAAGGTCTTATAAGGTTTTTCTAACTCTCAGTAACTTTAAAGATCTTACAGATAAATAGAAATGTAAACACAGCCACACTGAGGTAACTGAAAAAAAAAAACGGGAGGGGGAGAACAGCACTTTTAAAACTACAAGGGCTAGTCTCACAAGCCAGACCCCGCCCCCTCCTTTTTCCCAGCCTCCTTAAAACTGTTGAGGGCGAATGAGAATCTTGAGTCCTCTATAATTCTGTTTATGTATATGTTCTCTGATATCTAAGTTTGTGTTCTATGTATAATATGATGTTTTTGCCTCTGGATGGTATTACCAGTTTAAAATATTTAATTAGCTTCAAAAAGATTCAGTGCTTATATAAGTTAAAAAAGTAATAAAAACTGACCCAAGTACATGATCTAAGAAAATATTTGATGCTAAGACTGATTTAAGTTTTAGTTAAATGGACATGTCTTTTTAGATTTATTAAAAAATACAGTATCTTTTGTTTTTACCTGGTTTATATTAAAAAAAATAGTTTGGGTAATAATTGACTTTAAAACCTCATGGACTTATTAATAAAAAATAAATATAACTAAAAGGTTAATAAAACTTTTCAGTAATAATTGTTATATTATATACATGTATGATACAAGTGCCACATACTTACATACTTAAATTTGTTATCCAAAATTCTTTGGGTAACTTGAAACCTTAGAGTTTTACTAAGTTAAATGACAAAAATTGTTGAATGTGTAGATATTTCAAAATAACATGAAATACTGGAACATTCATTACTAGAAAAATCTGAGTTTTCCTACTTTTGGCTTCTTACTGAAGAGAAGCTAAAAGATAAATTAGGATCTGTTGATGACTGTCTTGTACTTTATTAAGAATTTGTTTCAAAAAAATATATTGCCAACAAGAGCCTATGCTTCTAGACATTATGAAATATAGTTGTAAATTTGCCAATCTAAAGAATACTAATTGCTTATTTTTAGTTGCGACTAGAAATTGAGGGTTAAGAATTCTAATTAAGATAGAAAATATATGTTTTTGGTAATAGAAGGTATAAGGTATAGAGATATATTTTAAAAGATATTAAAGGAAAGTAGTTTGTCCTAAAGCTGGTTATTTCGTAATGAGTAAGAAGAGGCAAACTAAAAGGGATGAGGACAGTCATAGAAGGTTTATGAAGAGACATCTTGAAAGGAAATTTTATATAAGCTAACCAAGATCGGAATAAATTAAGTAAATAAATTTAAATATCAAAAGTAAGCTAATACAAAATTTGAGTTGGGTTTTCCCTCTCTGGTAAATAAGACAATGTTTCTTTGACTATTAGTCTGCTACTGATATTATGGAAAAGTTTTCTGAGCAGAAAGCAAGAATTCTGTACTTCGTCAAAATAATTTTCTGTGTTTTATGTTATCTTTATAAGGTCCTTGGTTACTTAAAAGAAAACTAAACTAAATTTTGCTAATAATTATGTAAACTTGTGTATTTTGGGCTTGCTAGGGTTAATGTGCTCTTCTCAATGTCAGATACAAACCAGTATAAGAACAATTTGGCCATTTCTACCAAAAACAAACAAACAAACAAACAAAAACAATGATAAATTTAGGAATGAATTAATTAAGCTTGGCCTAACCTTTTCCCTACCCTGGCAAAATGTTATAGTAGTTCTGACCCTATAGTAGATGCACCCATGATGAAAAGGCTCAGATCCTAAGGAAGGCCAGGGAATTTGTTATCGACCATGTGCCTGGTGAGGCAGTCCCAGAACACAATTCTCAGTGGAACACAAGCTCCTCAGATGGGAGATATATGCTAAGGATGGAACTAGTAACTTAAAATTAGCAGGAAGCAACTTTCTTAATTGCATATCAGAAGAAATTAAAAAAAGAAAAAAACCTGGTGAACTATATATATGTAAGGTAAAAGAGATTGCTCAGAAAAAGGATGAGAATCCAACTATCTATCTTCACTAGCTTTCTGAGTATTTTTGAAAATATACTAACAGAGCCCTGAAGTCTGATGAGGGCCAGACATTCCTGGCTATGCATTTCAAAATTCAGGCTATGCCAGATATTTAGCTGGACCCCAAACCTTGCAGGCTGCCTTGGCATTTAAGGCCTTTAAGATATTCAGTAACTGGGACTAGCAGAGGAGGAAAGGAAAGCTAAGAGTGTAGATAAAAAGGCACAAAGTTTAGCTGCCATAATTTGGGGACTACCAAGGCAGTAAAAAACCTTTCAGTCCAGAAGGGCCTTGACTTTGGTTGACATTGTTGGGACTAGGGTGCAACCAGTGCACATACTGCAAAAAGGAAGAACACTGGAAAAGCAAATGTCCATCCTTCCCTGGGAAGCCAGGGAGGAGTGGACTTCTTAAGACCTCTCCTCTCATTGCAAGCCTCTCAAACAAGAGATTACGTCCTCCAACTGAGGAGGCCCAAGTGCTCACTGGCTCCAGTCCTAGAGAGATCCATTGCCACCATGACAGTGGAGTCTTGGGTCAACCTCAATATGGCAGGTAGGAAACAATTTTTACTAGATACTGGAGCCACCTACTCTGTCCGGACCTGTCCTCCTGGACCTCTATCCAATGCTGACTGCATGGTAATGGGAATATACAGCCAACTGAAGGTAAGACAATTTACTTTTCCCCTATTTGTGAGCCTAGGTCTAAGATTATAGCTCATTCCTTCCACTATATTCTTGAGTATCCCATCCCCTAATTGGTTCTTGTTTAATTAAACTGCTTATATCAGTTCTTATTACAGAAAGGTTCCTGGTTCCAAACACTATAGCACATTCAACCCCACTGGAGATCTCAGTTCCCATTAAGTTGTTTCAGCCACACTAACAGGACTTTTGTGAAATCTGCTGGTGAAAATAGCTTCTTTATTTAAACCGTTTACAACCTGAGTAAAATATCTCAGCTTCAAACACAACTGTAAGCTTTTACCTTAAAACTGTAAGAACTAGTAACTTAAAATAACAAGGAAGCAACATTGCCATACAAGACAAAAAGGCACTGGAGCATTTCTAAACACAGAAAAGATACCTGTTGGGGTAATGGGGCAGAATATGCTCTGGGACTGCCCAACGCTGGCTTCATTCAGCAGCCCCAAGTAGTCAATGCTTAGGGCTGGTTCTTCTCATACTATGCCCACTACCTCTTGGTTTCCATCCATGACCCACGCCCAGGCTTGCCTGCCTCTTCCCACAACACAGGTGCACTTAACTACAACCAGAAAAGGAACATGGAGTGGAGGGCACACTGAATTCACCCCAAAGTATCAGAATATATATTCTTCTCCAGTGCACATGGAACATTTTCCAGGATAGACCGCATATTAGGCCACAAAACAGGTATCAATAAATTTAAGAAGACTGATATCATATCAAGCATCTTCTCTGACCACAACAGTATGAAATTAGAAATAAACTACAAGAAAAAACTGGAAAATACATAAACATGGAGGCTAAATAACATGCTACTAAACAATGACTGGGTTAACGATGAGATCAAGGAAGAAATCAAAAGATACCTAGAGACAAATGAAAATGAAAACACAACGACTCAAAAATATATGGGACACAGCGAAAGCAATATAGGCTTACCTCAAGAAACAAGAAAAAGCTCAAATAAACAATCTAAACTTACACTTAAAAGAACTAGAAAAAGATCAGCAAATAAAGCCCAAAATGAGTAGAAGGAAAGAAATAATAAGGATCAGAACAGAAATAAATGAAATAGTCTAGAAAAATAGATCTTTTGATCAATGAAAACAAGAGCTGGTTCTTTGAAAGAATGAACAAAATTGATGAATACTTAACCAGATTCATCAAGAAAAAAAAGAGAGGAACCAAATAAATAAAATCAGAAATGAAAAAGAAGTAACTGTGAATTCTACAGAACTACAAAGGATTATATTAAAAAAAATACTATGAGCAAGTATATGCCAACAAATTGGACAATCTGGAAGAAATGGATAAATTCCTAGAAATACACAATCTCCCAAGACTAGGTCTGAACCGACTGATTTCCACCAACGAAATCGAATCAGTAATCAAAAAACTCCCAAGAAACAAAAGTCCTAGACCAGGTGGCTTCATAGGTGAATATTACCAAACATTCAAAGGAGAATTAACACCTATTCTTCTCAAACTATTCCAAAAAATTCGAGAGAATAGAAGGCTCCCTACTTCTTTTTATGAGGTCACCATTACCACGATTCCAAAACCAGACAAAGACATTACAAAAATAGAAAACAAATCCCTTATGAACATAGATGCAAAAATCCTCAACAAAATATTAGCAAGCCAAATTCAGCAATACATTAAAAAGATCATACAACAATGATCAAGTTGGATTTATTCCTGGGATGCAAGATTGGTATAATATCCACAAACCAATTAATGTGATATACCACGTAAATTTAAAGATAAAAATATGATCATATAAATAGATGCAGAAAAAGCATTTGACAAAATCCAGCATCCATTTATGATAAAAACTCTTGGCAAAGTAGGAATAGTAGAAACATACCTCAACATAATAAAGGCCAAATATGACAAACCCACAGCTAACATCATTCTCAATGGGGAAAAGCTAAAAGTATTTTCCTTAATATCAGGAACAAGACAAGGAAGTTCACTTTCACCACTTTAACATAGTATTGGAAGTCCTAGCTATAGCAGTCAGACAAGAAAGAGAAATAAAAGGCATCTAAGTTGGAAAGGAAAAATTAGAATTGTCATTACTTGTAGATGACATGATACTATATAGAGAGAACCTTAAAGATTCCAGCAAAAAACTGTTAGAACTGATTAATGAATTCAGTAAAGTAGCAGGAAACAAAATTATCCAGAAGTCAGTTGTATTTTTATATGCTAATGATGAACTTTCAGAAAGAGAAATTAAGAAAACAATCCCATTTGTAATTGCATCAAAACAAAATACCTAGGAATCAAATTAACCAAGGGTAAAAGAACTTGGAAAATTATGTCGTTAAAAAAATTGAAGATACAAATAAATGGAAGCATATACCGTGCTCATGGGTAGATGAATCAACTTTGGTAAAGCAGCCATACTACCCAGCAATCTATAGATTTGATGCAATCACTATTAAAATACTGATGGTCTTTTTCAGAGAGCTAGAACAAATAAAAAATTTATATGGAACTGTAAAAGATCCCGAATAGCCATGGCAATCTTGAGAAAGAACAAATTTGGATGTATCACACTGCCTGATACCAAGCTATACTACAAGACTACAGTAATCAAAACAGCACAGTATTGGCATTAGAAAAAAAACAACAACAGATAAATGGATCAATGGAACAGAAGAGAGAGCCCAGAAATAAATCCATGTCTATATGCTCACTTCATATATGACAAGGAATGCAAGAACATACAATGGGGTAAAGACAGTCTCTTCAGTAAATGGTGTTGGGAAAACAAGATACATGCAAAAAAAAAAAAAAATGAAACTGACCACCTTCTTACACTATACATAAGAATAAACTCAAAATGGATTAAAGACTTAAATGTAAGACCCAAAACCATAAAACTTCTCAAAGAAAACATAGGCAGTAAGCTCTCTGATATTGCTACTAGTAGTTTCTTTTCTGATGTATCTCCTCAGGCAAGTAAAAAGAAAAAATAAATAGGACATCAAACTGAAAAGTCTGTGCACAGCGAAGGAAACCATCCACAAAAGGAAAGGTCAACCTACTAAACGGGAGAAGATATTTGCCTGTGATACATCTGACAAGGGTTAAAATCCAAAACTTATAAAGAATTCAGACAACTCAACAACGAAGAACAATCCAATTAAAAAATGGGCAAAAGACCTGAATAGGCATTTCTCCAAAGAGGACATACAGATGGCCAATAGACATGAAAAGATGCTCAAGATCACTAATCATCAGAAAAATGCAGATGAATACCACAATGAGATATCACCTCACACCTGTCAGAATGGTTATCATTAATAAATCAAAAATACAAGTGTCAGTGAGGATGTGGAGAAAAGGGAACCCTGATACACTGTTGGTGGGATTGCAAATTGGTACAGCCACTATGGAAAACAGTCTGGAGTGTCCTCAAAAATTAAAAGTGTATCTACTTCTGGGTATTTATCCAAAGAAAACCAAAACACTAATTCGTAAAGAGCTATGCACCCTTATGTTCATAGCAGTGCTGCTCACAATAGTCAAGTATGGGAGCAACCTAAATGCCCATCAACAGATGATTGGATAGAGAAGTTATGGTTCATATATACAATGAAATATTACTCAGCCATAAAAAAAATGAAATCCTACCATTTGCAACGACATGGATGGACCTATAGGTTATTACACTGAGTGAAATAAGTCAGAGAAAGATAAATACCATATGATGTCATTTATATGTGGAATCTAAGGAACAAAAAGAACAAACTACTAAATGAAAATAGACTCAAATACAAAGGACATTCTGGTGACTGCCAGAGGGGAAAGGATTAGGGGACTGGGAGAAAGGGGTGAAGGGTTAAAGCGGAACATAGTAGTAGTTGAAAGATTGTCATGGATGGGGAGTACAGCATAGGAAATGTAGTCAGTAGCAATATAATGGCTATGTGTAGAGCCAGAGAGTGATAAAATAATCAAGAGGATCATTTCTTAAACGACATAAATGTCTAGCCAATGTACTATATATCTGAAACTAATTTTTAAAAATTTAAAACATTTTAAAGTTTCCGGTGATTCTAATTTGTATCCAGCATTGAGCAGCAAGGCTCTGGGTCCTCTATTCTGAGGGTTGAGATCTGGGGTGAGGGCGGGGGGGCTCGGCTCTGCCTGGGGTTTGATCAGGGCCAGGTCTGTGACCTGAAGGGGAGTGTCGGGGCAGCTGAGGTCCCCATGGCTGTGGTGTGTGAGGGCTTCACCAGGATAGGAGCATGATCTGAAGAAAGAGGTGGGAAAGCTCACCTGTTGGTCTCTGAGTAGGAGTTTGCTGTCCTGAATCTCCCCTGTAGCAGGGGTAGCAGACACTGTCTTTTTCATGGGGTAAGGTGTCCCCTGTGTGTGGTTGCTGCACAGGAAGGGGGGATGTTGATAAACAGCATATTTTCAGCCTTCCAGATTGACTTCTAAAGACTTGTTGCCTGAGGAAGGATCCCAGAAGAGGAGGCAGAGAAACGAAAGAGGGGTCAGGAATAGCTCTTTCTCAGGTAAAGTCTTATTCTCAGTTGATTGTTGTGTCTGTCCTTCCTGAAATGCCCTTCTTTGACTTGCTGATCTTTGAGTTGAAGTGTTCTGCCTGACACTTGTTTGTTCACACTCGACCTGAGCCTTCCTTCAGTCCCCCTAGAGCATCCTAGTTTGACTCTATCTTGTTGTGACTGTGACATGGAACTTGTGAAGAGGATCCAATGGGCATCACGCCTTTGGATTGGAGATAGGGTGTGGGCCTTGTGGCCTCAGTGGGGTTGGGCAGCGGGGGTGGTTTGGGGGTCAGTCTGGATGCACTGTCACATCTCCATCAACCAGGATATAAAGATATACATGGAAGTCACATACTGATATGCATGGATACCTCACAAGTCCTAGAAAAGGGACCAATAAGCAGAAATCTTGATTTTTTTGTAATACATTTGAAGCTAAATGCGCAAGTCACTGAATTTGAAATCTAAATAATTGGGAATGGACTGGAAAGTTCCTAAACAGACATCAGTGACAGGGGCCGTTTTATTCCATCATCAGTTTTAAAATATTAAGTCAACCGAAATGTCTGTCTGACACATTCTTTAGATCATTTCTATTATATCAACTTCCCAGAGGTTGCATTTTCATTCTGTGGATTACATCCTTTGACACACAGGTTTTATGTTTGATGCAGGTAAAGTTCCAGCTTCATTTTTTGCATGTAGATACCAGTTTTTGAAGAGGTTGTTCTTTCCCCATTATGTGGTATTGGTGTCCTTGTCAAAAATCATCTGGAACATATGAAGGAGGTTATGTCCAAGCTTTCTCTTCTGTGCCCTTGGTTTATGGAGCTGGTTTAATGACACAATCGCATTGGCCTGATTACTCTTGCTTTGTAATATGTTTTGAAATTTAAAAAAGTGAGGCCTCCAGCTTTATTTTTCAAGAATGTTTTGGCTTTTGTAGTCCCTTGACATTCTACAGATTTGACATTCTATGTGTTTTAGCATGTTTTTTTTTTTCTTCCTTATTTCTGCAGAATATTTCTCCTCCTGGAATGGAACGGTCAAGAAATCTCCAAAGTTCATATATACCTTTGGGTGAGCAGAGAACCCTGTAAGTTCATTTGACTGAGGTATAAGCAGACGATAGGCTGCTCAAAACTAAGGGGAATGTACCTTGCTTGCTTGTAAGGTCACTCTCTCCATCTGTGTCCCCTGAGTCTTCTCTTCATCTACAGGCTTAATTCAGCAGTATTAAGGGAAGAGCTGAATATTCTTGTGAATTTGGAGGAAGGGAGAAACTGAAGCTTCTATAGCTCTGTAGGTGCCCACATCTCCATCCTATACTATGGGACGCAATGAGGGCGGCGGGTGGCAGGAGAAGCACTAGCAACAGAAGTGGCTGGAACTGCTAAGGACTGTGGGGTAAAGTGCTGGTGTATGGGTAGGCAGAAAGAAGGAGGCTTTGAATCTGGCACTCTCTGGATATTTAGGGTGTAAAAGCCAAAAGAGAAAAAACTGCCCCCTACTTTGGCTACACCCTGATGCTAACCTCCATTGTCCCTAGCATCCTCACTCTTGTCAAAGGGATAGTGTACTGTTGCTGCAGTGCACCCGATTCCTTCAAGTATTCAACTCCTTGGTTTGTGTTCACTTAGGAATAAAGCACTTGATCAGGTTTGGGCATAGTTCACATTGATGGAAGGAAGCTCTTGTGATGTTGGTGGCCCTTTGGAAATTTTCAGATCCTATTGTTTCTACATCTAAATCCTTGTAATAGTGTCTCATCTCCAACTGGTAAAACTTACCATTAAATGTTTTGAGTCAAGGGCAAGTTATAACTCAAAACCTTGGCAAAGTCTAAATGAAGGGCATGGTCCTAATGCCCTTTGAATTATAATGGCTCCTATGAAATTGCTCCTTTAAAAAAAAATGGTTTAGTGAACAGAAATTATAAGTGTGGCTCTCCTAGGAAGGCCCGAGAGGCTCAAAGACCCCAGAATAATTCTGAAGAGCTAGGAACATTTTGCTAAAAATTGCAGGTGGAGCTAATGGAAAATGTAGCTGTTTGGCATCACATGAAGTGTTATTTTTTTAAAATACTGTACTATTGAGAGTTCTATAAGCCTGTACTATTAAAAACTGTCTTTAGGTCGGTGCTCCAGCCCCCTGGCCCTGTGCCAGCTACCAGTCCTTGTTGACCCCTCCGCCCAGCAGTCTGGCTCTGCGCCCTGGGGCCCTCCCAACAATCCCTGCAGGTTGCGGTCTCAGCAGGACTTGCTGCGGCTCCCCACATGCAGCCGGCATATGCAGGGCAGCAGGCAGGAGGCAAGGGTAGGGATGGGCGGTCGTGGAGTAGGGGCTGGGAGCTCGTGCCCGCAGGATGTGGGAAGATGGCTGAACTGAGTGCACCGGCCCTCCATCCTGCCTGGCCACCTGCCATAGGGATCACAGGCCACCCCGCACCCAGGCTCAGGTCCTTCCAAAAAAGGAACTCCAGGCCCTGACGTCTTGGGGGGCCTTCTGCCTGCGACCCAGGCCTCCTGGCAACCACTCCAGCTGAGCTTTCAGTCCCACCGCCCCTGAGATTGCTCTACACCCATGCACACAACGAATTTGAAACTTCAGCTCGTTCTGTCCAGTGAGGGAGGCCCATGCAAGGTAACCAGACGCTTTTACACAGCTCCGGCCTCCTGAGCACCTGCACCTGGAACAGCATCTGCTTCGTCACAGTAGTGCCAGTTAAAGCAAGTCACAGGGCCAGCCCAGCTTTAGAAGGATGGGATGGGACCCACCTTCCAGACAGCATGACTGTGAAGGGTTGTGAGAGTGGTTGGTAAACGCCTTTGCAGACAAACTAACAAAGCCATTGGAGGGAGCTACTACAGCCTGCTGGAGGTTCTCGGAGGAGTGGAATAATGAGGAGTATGGCTATATGGATCACGTTTTTCATTTTCTGTATCTACAGAGTTTCGACATGGGGGAGGTCTTGCTGGCTGGGGAGGGACTGCCCCTCCCAGGGCTCACTAATTCGAAAGATAACAAACAACTCCATAAAAACATGCCTTTCACATGCAAACCAGCCAATCCACAGAGAGCCTCCACCCCAACCACCTCCTTTAACTAAGGGACACACCAAGGCCCTACTCCACTGCCTAAATCACCACAAAACACAGGAAGAGCTCTGGGCCATAGTGTTGCTGCTCCTTCTGACTCCTGACCAACCCCGCACTTTCCCGCATGGCCCGATGTCCTGTGGTGTGAACCTTCTTTTGGGTACTGTTAGTACTAAACTCTTGAAAGCAAAAACAAAAAAACCCTATCTTTATACTTAAAAAGTGTAACTTAAATCACTTTAGGCACTGCATCTGAAGGAAGTAGCTGAGGAAAGCTGCCTATCGCACAAGGAAGTCAGTTTAGTCTATTAGATGTGACTGGGTGAAGACAGGAACAATGAAATACAAGGGACTGGATACCCATTTGCAGGAAAGGAACTGGAGTCAAGAAAAAATTATTCCTCATAGCTGTTTTCTCATGAAATAGAGCTATGATCACATTCTGCCCAGGAAAATTGCACATTTGTTGTGCTGCACTGTCACATATTGTAATATTATTTCCATTTGATCACCCCCCTCCCCACCCCCCATGAGATTACACACTCCGCCCTTTGACATAAAGCTTGGCCATATAACTTACACAACTTTTTCTTCCCTATGATAAGACTGCATTTTCCTTGCCCACTTAATGGCAGACTTGGTTTTGTGTGTTCCCAGGCCAAAGTGGTATGAGAATAGCAATTTTTAATTTTAAATGGAAGCCTTTTTTTGCTTCTTGTAACCATGTCTTTTCTCTGCTACAGTCCTGGATAGACTGAAAGTTTACTCTGAATTCCAAAATCAAATTATGGAACCAAGCAAGAGGTGAATAATAGATACAACATGACAGGGAAATAAAGGTTTGTTGTTGTAAGCCAACGAGAATCCAGGGATATGAGTTACCATTGCAAAACCTCGAGAAAGCTAACTGGTATACTGTCAATGACCTTTTTTCTTTTCCTTACCTACATTGACCTCCCAATATCAAGGTTACAGAGGGATCTCATTATCTCAAGTAACTCTACCACCTTTGAAATCTTAATTTCAAGAATCCCCTTCCTATATTACTACCGTCATTCCTTCCATTTTATATTCTATTTCCATTAATTTTCAGTTATCTAGACATATATTGCCCTTCATTGTGACAGATCCTCCAGGCAATCCTCTCTGCCTATTCATGAGCACTCAGCCCTCTCTCCTCTTACAAGCAAAATAGATGCTTAATAACTAAAAAGGGTGAGAGGCAAAATACTTTTCATTATTAGGCTTTGTCTGGTTTACATGGAGAAGTGATAATCTTAGGAATTTTTAAAAATAGTTTAATGGCCACTATAATTTTAATGGGAATTTTCAAATGTCATATTCATACCTCAATAACAGAGGAAGGTAAGAGATATTAAAGAAAACATTGTACAGACCAAATTAAAATATCTTGTTAAATATTAACTGACAAGGTAGTCAAGGATAATTGAGATTATATCAATTGACTTTGTTCTTTATTCTAAGAATATAACACTCCACATAACCCTAGGTGTTTCAAATAAGTGGCAAAAATTATTATAGAGTCCTTAGTGTTTTCTGACTTACAGACTTAACTTCCTTTAAACTCTTTCTGAATCTAAACAAAGTTAAATAATTCTCTAAGTTTTAATATTAATATTCTGATTCTAGTATCAGGATAGGAAAATGAAAGAATCCATTTAGAGATGTTTTTCATCATGCCATCCACCATAAAGTGAGAAATATGCAAAAGGCTTGTAGTAGGAACATAGTCTAATATCACTCTCGAATGTATTTTAATACTGGACTATATAACTAGGTAGTTTTATAACTGTTATATCACAACTAGCAACATTCATAATTTGGGCACCTACAATAGTATTTCCATTGAAGCAGTAGAGACTTCAGTAGGATTTCCTTGAGAACACAGAATATATTTGAGGGTGAACGTTTAAAATGGTTATTTTAAAGTTATGTTTGTTCTCAAAGACATGAAATAATTGTGTTACATTATAGTTTTCAATTTTCGTTTTCATTTTTATTCATTTTCTGTATCTACAATGCTTTTTCATCTTAAGTCAAAATTATATTAAAAACATATGCTATGGGTATCCCCATTCCATTTTGCATTTATTTTTTACAACACAGAAGATGCTATATATAATAAATATTCTATGATTTGCCTTTTAAGTATGGTGGGGATTACTCCAATATTCCTCATACATAGCCATGTGTTCTAATTTCTCAACCACCTTGCATCAATGCAAAACCATGAAACCAATTTTGCCAAATAGGGTGGAAGTATTTCATTAATCATCTAAATGACCAAGTATATATTTCTTATAAACTACATTATTACGACTAGCAATTCCACTTCTACAAATATACTCGAGAAGTGAAAACATATATCTACCAAACATCTTTCACAAGACTGCCCATAGAAGCATCTGTCAAAATGTGGAAAGAGCCCAACGCTCCATCAAATGATTAATGGATTAAAAACAAACAAACAAAAAAGCATGAATTACTCACCAATAGAGTTATGAGTACAGAGAACAAATTAATGGTCACCAGTGAGAGTGGGGTTGGGAAGATGGGTGAAAAAAATGAAAAGGATTTAGTACAAATTGCCAGTTGTAAAAATAGTCTTGGGGATGTAAAGTACAGCATAAGGAATATAGTCGATAATATTGTAATAATTGTATAGTGTCAGATGGGTATCGTGGGGTGATCACTTTGTAAGGTAATGTCTAATCACTATGCAGTATACCTAAAACTAATTTGTATATCATCTGTAATTGGAAAATAATTTTTAAAGTAAAATATAAAAAATGTTGAGGCATTCATAAATGTTACATTAATGACCACTGAAAACATATAAGGCCATATATTTTATGACTTTATATAAAATGCCCAGAATAACCACCTCCAGAGACACAGAATGTAGCTTAATATTTATGGATGAGAGGGTGTAGTAGGGAGTAAGTGCTATAGGGTATGGTTTTTTGTACCTCAATATAACAAAAGTAATCTAATATCTACATATGGATTTCAGAAAATAGTTCTGATCTATGGCCTACAAGGAATTAGAGATAGGAAGTCCAGATTCCACTGTAGTAATGGAGGAAAGAGATAATGCTACCAATGGTAACAGCAAGGGGAAATTAGGGAAGATACATTTAAAGTCAAATTAACATACCATATTCCCAAATCCCAGTGATACACTTGTAATTAGCAATAGGTCTCTCATGAAACTTCAGTTCATTATCTCATATAACTCCCATCCTCTCTCTGAACTTAAAATGTGAGGAACTTTTTTCATTTTTACAGAACACATACTTTGCATCTATCATTCCTCCATATATACTTCTCTGCCACATAAATCAGAAAATATCATCTTAATATGTCTTCCAGGTTTTTCATTGAAGTAAAAAAGAAATGCAAATAAATTGGGCTAAACAGTGTTTTAAAAAAGTAAAAATGGTCAACAAAATTTTTCTACAGTTGAGAAATCATGGAATATAATGCTTATCATGCTAACTTCAAATAGAGATTTTTATTGCCGTTCAAAATGACTCTTCTGAAAAACTGAATCATATTATAAGAACCTCCACAAATTTTCATGAAACAAATGTTAAAATACCTTAGGCAACCTAAACAGTATCAACCATTTTAAACAATCATGTTACAATGGGATCTATATGGGCACCAAGAAAAAAATGTAGTTAAGTATGTTATTAGCATGAGAAAAATTGTGCCCTTTCCCAACCAAGAAGTCAGGAATTTCAAGAGTAAACATTCAATTTTATATTCATGAGAATGACTCTACATTTGATGTCTATGGACACTTAAGCCTCATGACAACCTCTTCCTGTTCTGCCCACCTGGGTAAAGCAAGCTGATAATAAAGCCCAAGTGCTCCTTCCCTTGGCACTAGTTTTGAGTTCACACCACAAGTGGGTACCAACACCACAACAAAACTTGGTAACACAAGCCAATCACCATTCCCTCCTCTTTAGCCATTTTTAGAACAAATAAGGACATCTACACTGCTCTCCCCAGAAAGGCTCATTTTGTAATATTATCACACTTTACACTTTAGTATATGGAGTCATCACTCTTAATATCCAAACTAGACTTTGAATGGGGCTCCATCCTATTCCAGTGGAACACAAGTGAAAACTAATAAAAATGTGTTAGAGAGTGAATATATGAAATTTCTAGTTTATTTTTTAAAATCTAATTTTGTATGTTCTTAAGAAGAAACTCACGAACACTCCTCTTTTTGAATTATCAGCCTGAGCACTCAAAGCACATACAAAAAAAGTGTTTTTATCCTTCTTAAATTTTCTTTTATTCCCTAACTTTTACATATGCTTACTATATTCTATTTTTATTTGATGTAAAGGTGTAACCCATGGGTCTTACCTCAGGAGAAAAAAAAAAGACACGTAGAAATATAGTCATATGGTGTATATTCAAGAACAGGAAAAATGGTTTTAGCATGTGAAATTCTAAAATTGTACTCTATGATATTTTAATTATAGCTATAGAAGTAATGTGGGATATACTATGGAGTGTACAACTCAAATACAAATTATAAATATCATTTCAACAGAGTGCCAAATGATGTACTATTTAGGTTCATTATGATATGCCACAATGAGGGGGAATATGGAATAGAAGACACATAATTCTCCAGGGTAACAAAATTACGTTTTACTTATTTAGACATAAGTAATATGATGCATTCTAACAAGTATCCAAATGAATTTCTATGGCAAAATGTAAATCCTTCACAGGTGTACTCTGGTTCTTTGGATTAAACTGTCTTCTATTGACTTTGTGTCTTCAGTTTCCAAAAATAACATGAATTTTCATTAACTTATAACAGCTGTTAATTTTCAAAAGGAAGGAAGACCATTATTCCACCTCCATTTTTTCTACCATGTATGCCATCTCAAGTATCTCATTATTCTACTCACATGAAAATCTCATTCTCTCAATGTCCTAGACCATTGTTTCCTAATCATCTGGTAGAGTAAGTTTTCCTACAGCCATCAGCAGAGGCCCTCAGTCACACTAGTAAATCTAGAGAAGGGGCAATCGCCATAAATTGCACGATGATTTAGATAATAGTTTTACATCTATTCTCTGCCACTCCCCATGCTCTCAAATTTATACCATATTTATCTTAAAATTAGTGTCATTGTCTTTCCAGGTTACATGGATCTGAATAAACCCTACCTACTGAAGTAGGTCCTTTCATCTTAATGATCCCTTCCCTGAGACCATAGTGGTGAGACATGAAAAGCATGTAATGAAAGTATAACATCAACAGATTTCAAACTTCAAGGTCTAAGTCATCAATAATAATGTAGCCTTTCCAAAATAAAAACATTTTGTAAACTGCAGTTAATCCTTATCACAGATGCCCTTGCTCCATGGACATGTATCATCTGATGAGTTTTAAATAACTTTAACTTTTATTCGCTGGAATTTGACATTTGAAGTTGGTTAATCTTCAAACCTAAAAGACCTAGTGCCCTCAGCATGGATTTTCTTATGTGTAATCCATTGAGATAATTGATTAAACAACTTACCACCCTCATATCTGTAATATCTCTGTTCAGTAGAGGTTTGGGGGTATCTTGAGGTCTTTGCTTAAAGACCTTAACACATTGTATGTTTTTATCTTATACAAATTCTTTCGTGACCACAAAGTTTATGATTTTATAAAACTCATCACACATTATATTTGTAAGGTTTCTCTCTAGTAAGAATCCTGTTGTGTTCCTTAAGGCTAAAACTTTGGATAAGCCTTGCTGTACATTAAATTTGCGTGGGTTCTCTCAAGAATGTATATTCTGATATCAACTGAGGTATCAGCCTGGATTACAAGCTTTGTGATATATATTAGTTTTCTGTTATTTCTCTCACAAAGGAGTCTCTGATTTGGAGTAAGGTTTGAACACTTGCATAAGTTTTGTCTCAACCATTATATCTGTAAAGTTCTTTCTACTAAGAATTCTCCTGATGATGCACAAAGCTTGTGCTTTGAATAAAAAGCACTGCCTCACATATTACGTGTATACTGTTTCTATTCAGAATTTATTTTCTGATGCCTTTTAAAGTTTGCAAATTGGGTAAAAGCTTTGCCACACTCATTGCATTTGTAAGGTTTCTCTCCGGTATGGATTCTCTCGCGTTTATTAAGATGTGAACGCTCTGTAAAACTTTTGCCACATTCATCACACTTCTAAGGTTTCTCTCCACTATGGAATTTCTTATGTTGAGTAAGATTTGAACACTCCATAAAGGCTAAGCCACACTCATTGCATTCGTATGGTTTTTCTCCAGTATGAATTCTCCAGTGACGTATGAGGTGTGAACTATGACGAAAGACCTTGCCACATTCATTGCATTTGTAAGGTTTTTCTCCTGTGTGTATTCTCTGATATTCCATAAGGGCTGATCTTTGTATAAAAGCCTTGCCACACACATTACATTTGTGTGGTTTCTCTCCAGTATGTATTTTCTGATGCATAGTAAGGTGTGCCAATTGGGTAAAAGCTTTGCCACACTCGTTACATTTGTAAGGTTTCTCCCCAGTATGGATTCTCCTATGTTTATTAAGAAGTGAACGGTCTTTAAAGGCTTTGCAACACTCATTACATTTGTTAGGTTTCTCTCCAGTATGAGCTTTCTCATGACTACAAAGGTGTGAACGTGCAATAAAAGCCTTATCATATTTATTACATTTATAAGGTTTTTCTCCTGTATGAATTCTCTGATGTTCCACAAGGCTTGATCTTTGGATAAAAGCTTTGCTACGCACATTACAGTTGTGTGGTTTCTCTCCAGTATGTATTTTCTGATGTGCAGTAAGGTTTGTAAATTGGGTAAAAGATTTGCCACACTCATTGCATTTATAAGGTTTCTCTCCAGTGTGAGTTCTGTCATGACTCCTAAGTTGTGAACATTGGATAAAAGCCTTACCACATTTATTACATTTATAAGGTTTTTCTCCTGTATGAATTCTCTGATGTTTCACAAGTCTTGAACTCTGGATAAAAGCTTTGCCACACACATTACATTTATAAGGTTTCTCTCCAGTATGGCTTTTCTTACGTTGAGTAAGATGTGAATGCAACATAAAGTCTTTGCCACATTCATTACATTTATAAGGTCTCTGTCCAGAATGAATTCTCTCATGATTCATGAGTTGTGAGCTTTTAGAAAAAGCCTTCCCACAGTCACTACATTTGTAAGGTTTTTCTGTAGTATGTTGTGTTATCTTGTATTGTGCAGGCAACAAAGGATATGTAAAAATCTTCCTATATTTATTACAAAAGTTTTTGACAGAAGGAATTATTTGAAATGATGAAACTGAGAAACAATTGTTGACAGACTTCTCAACTTGACTGCATTCATTATCTCCTCAGTTTGAAATCTCTGCAGGTCAGGCTGCTGTGCGTGCAAACTTAATCCAGTTCTATTTTCCAAACATTTTACATACTTGTTTTCAGCATTGCTTAAGTTATTTTTCAGTTGTAAGAAATTTTTCATTAAAATCTTGTCATGCATGAAATATTGGTATGTACTGTTTCTTATAGAAACACTGTCCTTTTGAGGAAAATTAATTGAGCATTTATCATGCTGTTGATCTTTTCTACGAGTGAGATTTCTGTTATGGGTCAAAGGCACTTCTTTATAATTTCTCTCATCATATCCCCACTCACTCTGAAACTCATGTACATTTTCCCAGACTTCCTTGAAGATACAATTCTTGATGACATGGCTATCATTTCTTTCCAATATCATTAGATGGTATAATTCATCTTTATTAATGTCCCATCTTGGTGGTAATTCCTTGATTGAAAATCCAACAGTAAGGCTTCCTATCAGAGTTAGGAGATAAATATTTTAAACTAAATTACATACTTACACAAAAAATAAAATAACGAATACAGTTCTGACGTTTCTCAAACACAGTCTTTAAACAGCATTGCAATATACAATTTTTTTAGTTTTGTTTTACAATTTTTTCATGTTACTGTTTTCTCAGACCTTAAATATAAATTTTCAAAGCACACACTATATACTATACATAGTTTTTGGCTGTAAAACTGAATAAATAAGTGATACTTCACTGTTAGTCAATCTATCTACTGGCTGTTACATAACTGGAAACATGAATCATAATTGAGATTTCAGACTGTCTTCTTAATTCTTAATTTTTATAATAAAGTGTGCTTACTAATAGGTGTTTAATAATGTGTGGGGATATGATGCAAGAAAAAAGATAACCAAAAAAATCAGCATATAACATAATAATAAATTGGTAACCCATGATAAATCTAGCAGGTAGTTAATAAGTAACCCCAGTTATACAGAATAATAGTCTCTGGAATTCTAAAGAATTATTCTTTAAGAAGTAAAAAATGAACTCACATTCCAGGAGAGAAACACCTTTTTTTTGAGAACCACTGCATTTTGAAATACCTGGTTCAGGTAAAGATACATTTTTGTAAAAATTAAGAATTAGGAAAGAATTTCTGAAATCTCAATTATTATTTCATACCTGCAGTTATATAATAGAGAGTATTAGATCAATTCTCTAAATACAGACTATCATTTAATTATCAGTTATAAGGCAAAAAGTCAATACTTTGAAAATAATTATGAAAAAACATTAATGTGAAAAAATTACAAAAATAAAATGTAATGCAAGCAAAGTCTAGCTCATGAGACAAACATGACAAAGGTAACTTTCAGTCCTTACTAACGCCATGCATTATTTTAAGCCCTGTAACACCATTAACTTAATTATTCCTAAAGTAAATTATCACAACTTTTTATATCTGAAGGCCGACAAGATTTATATATCTGTATGCAACTCACACACACAAAAAAAACAAATTTGAAAGCCAGGTTTTGAACTTGGGTTTGTACGTGATGACACGTTCATAAATTTTAACCACCTATCCAGGCAGTACAGACTACAACAGGTCACAGCAAATACCAGGAGCTTAGGAAGAAATGTTTCAAAGGAGACAGACCTCAGTTATATCATTTATACTGTGACTGTCCTACCATTCCTAGACAACCATAGGAGTCATCATGTCCTGCACATGCTTATGTACAAAGTGAGCAGCCTGTGCTGCTAATCTGAGCAAGCTGTACTGGGAATAAGTAGGGGGTCTTTCCTCATGCAGAGTATGCAGTGTGGGGAGGATCTGGTCCTGTGGAAACGGGTGTCTGGGTGCTCAAAATTAATCTACTAGAAGTTTCCAGTATAGGAAAGACCAGGACTGGGATTTAGAAAAGCAGGAGTGAGGGTCAGGGGGTAATATGGCAATGTGGGATCAATGCTTGTGCTTATAAATCTATGGGAATATAATTGCACTTGGTAGTTAAAACACCCACCACATGATCCAGCAATCCCTCTACTGAGTATTTACCCAAAAGATTTGAAAACATATATCTGAAAAGATATATGCACACTGATATTCACAGCAGCATTATTCATGGTGGCCAGAATATGGAAGGAACCAAAGTGTGCTACAACAGATGACTGGATAAAGATGTGGTACATATATACAATGGAATATTACTCAGCTATAAGAAGAGATGAAATACGCCATTTGCGACAACATGGATGGACCTTGAGATAATCATGCTAAGGGAAATAAGCTGGACAGAAAAAGTTGAAAACCATATATCACTTATATGTGTGCTATGAATCAAAAATCAACAAACATGACAAACAGAGACTCACGGGCATGGACAGTGAACTAGTGGTTACCAGAGGGAAGGCAGGGATGCGGGGAGGTAGATGAGATTAAAGGGGTCAAATATGTGGTGACAAAGATATCTAACTATGGGTGGTGGACACACAATGCAATATATATATGCCTTATTCTTTAACTGTACACCTGTAACTTACTGGATTTTGTTCATCTAATGTCACCATAAGAAGGGAGGGAAGGAGGGAGGTAGAAAGAGAGGAAGAGAGGAAGGAAGGAAGGAAGGAAGGAAGGCAGGCAGGCTCATTTCATGGGAACGATACTATGGGTATGAGTCAAAAGTGAAAGATATTAGAAAGGGAGAGAGTATGGTGTTACAGGAAGATTGTAAATTTACATCTATTCCAGTGACTTGCTCTAAACATTATTAAACAGAATATCTCACAAAATCCATTTCCAGGCAGATACTCAAGATATACACACATATATACTATTCCAGAAGACAGGTATAAAAATGTTCTTAGCAGGACCCAAAATCATCAAGAGAAGAACGGATGAATTCACTCTGTCTAAACATATGTGGATGCAATTAAACCACTGCAGAGTCCAGCAAGGAAGAGTGCTGCACAGTGCTCTTCTGATGAGGACACAGAGGTTGTATGGTGGAAGTAAAGATAGCAGGAAGCTTTTGTCAAGGTTTAAACTCTTTGGAGATGTGATCATATTTGGTTAAAAAATAATTTATTAACGACAGTACATATTTCTAAAAAATAGAAATTTAGCAATTTTGGCATAGATTTTTTCATCTATGTCTGTTATATAAAAAAAAACAAACTTGTTGGAATTTTAAAATTATTTGAAATCATATCCTTGGATCTTTTAATACTACAATCTGAGACATATAAGAGACATCAGGTAAGAAATGATTTTATGCATACAAGTGTGTGTTTGTACACACACAATTATTATTAGGAATCAATATAAACAAAAGTACTAAACTTTGAGTTCAGAAACATCAGAAAACTGTTCCCTTAAGATACATTGCTACATGACCTAGAGCACAGAATCATGTATGGAACGGAAGGGCGGTGTAAGGCGCAGCATTTAGCATACAATGTTTGGCAGTGCCATGGTGACTCACAGCAAAGGTCTACATGCAGAGATGTGGTCAGAAATATAAGCAGCCAGTAATACACAGAGAAACAGGACAGGAGTAGGATATGTGTCAATAAGAATCAGGTGACTTTGTATGGAAATCAATTGAAAAAGAACACAGGGAACAAAAAAGACTTCATGAATTAACTGAAATATGTAATTACAAGAACTTTAAGAAATTTTCTGGAAAATATATGCATTAGAAGTAGTAATAATGAGGAATACATAGAGTGTAAAAATTGCTTATGTTTCATTAAATAAAGATTTAAATATTAGGTTAGTATATCAAGATGTGCATGACGTAACCAAACAGGGCAAAAAACTGTATCAAAAGTTAGCAAAATTAAAACTCAAAGTTATTTTTAGAAAACTACATATACGGAAAGAGGAATGTACCTCTTACATAAAAAACTATGGCAAATCAATTGAATGGTATTTAAGTAAGACAGTAACTAAT
This sequence comes from Eidolon dupreanum, assembly GCA_028627145.1. Classification (NCBI taxonomy): domain Eukaryota; kingdom Metazoa; phylum Chordata; class Mammalia; order Chiroptera; family Pteropodidae; genus Eidolon; species Eidolon dupreanum. Next base: position 96,275,908 of record CM053508.1, on the reverse strand, counting down.
TTTTTTTTAAAGTATGTTCTCAAGATACATAAAATTCTACGATTAAAAAATGCCATAGATTTATTTGAGGAAAATGTTTTCAAACAATGACTTCACAGCCCCAAATTGTAGATATAAAAACCACTGAGAGTATCATCAAATATACAGAACTGATGATTAAGTAAATAAAAACAAGGTCACTAATAAAAAAATTTGCAAGATGAAAGTTATGAGTTGCTTAAAAAAAGTACAGTACAGCTAAAAATGAAGGCATCATTCAACTCTACAAGCTCTCTCAATAAGATGTGTCAAAATCACATATGTTTAAGGTGAATAAACGAGCACACACACACGATGCACAATGTGGCATGAACAGTAGTTTGGTCCACAGTTTCATAGGTGTAAGGTTGTGAGCCTGGAAGGTGTTCTTAGGAAAAGTTGCTACACTTTTTATTGCCAGCTCAAAGATGATCATATTACATCTGATCAACGGTGTCACACTGCCCTAGAGAGATCATGTTATTAAACTCAAGAACTAGTTAAACTCAAGAAGTACAAGAACTAGAAAAACAACTGGAGGCATTTATCACTCAGGCTCTCCTGACATTTTCTATCTCAGTATCTAGGGACATGATGACTACTCTTCCCAGAAGCATTTCTGTGTATAACTGGATATTACTGTAACATATTATTCAGTGTTCTCCTTCAAGAATTTTCTGTTGACCAGTAACCCCCTCTATAGGAGAGTCCATGAGTTATCTATCATCTAATGGTGAGTCATCACAACAAAAAAAGAGAATGCAAATTAGACTCCTGAAATCTGTATTTTGGAAGCCAAGTCTCAGGCAAAAATCTCAAAGAATAAGAAACCAGAAGACCAAGGTCCTTCTATGGGCCTGACTATGCAGGGAGCTAGAAGGAGATAAATACACGATAAGAGAGCAAAATAACAGGGTCAAATTGTGTGGGTTCTCAAGAAGGGGCTTTGTGTTTCAATCAGGCTATTAAGTGAACACGTGGGGATCACAGAGAGGATTTCAGTATCAAATCCTTATATTATCTCTGAGTTACAACCTCAAAGGACCCTCTCCATTCCTGTGACACACACACGGCAAAAAAGGAACTGAAGAAATAGCCGAGGGGCCGGAAGAGGCACAGAGGGCCTCTGATGAGTCCCAGGAAGTTTCCTAGAACCCCGGATACAAAGGAAGCGCTATTTTGTTTCTCTATCTCCTGAGTTCATCCAAGGATATAAAAGGTAAATGGTAACCAAACAGGTCTTGGTGTCAGGGCTACCAAGGCCTCAGCTCTGATCTGTAGGGACTAAGAACCAAGAGAGATCAAGGGGAAAGAGGCCTCAATAGAGACAGCGACCCCAACCCCTCTCAAACCAAGGAACCAAAATGGCCATGGGGGCCATGACAGTGTCATAGGTCAGGATAAAGCCTTTCCCTGCGCTCTGCAAGAGCTGGAGCATCATGGTAGGCCAAGAGTTTAAACGCCACACATTTCAATGACAGAGTGATAAGTGTGTCAATGTGTGTGCTTGTGTGTGGGAACACTTTCTTTGAGAGCTCTTAAGAAATGAACCTTTATTTTCCAACAGATCTTTCCCATTTAAGGAGAGTTCCCAAACAATATCTGATGACCAGGTCACTCTGTGCCCATCTAAACTCTTACTTGTGGTCTTATCTCCACACTTTCCCACCTGTCTGGGCTTTCCTGTTTTCCCCTCACTTTCAAGGCTCTTTCCCTTAACTGTCAGGTTGAGAGTATTTATTTTAAAAATCCAAACATGATACACTGTTCTTTTTCCAAACACATTTCCAGATCCTTGTTCTACTAAGAGGACATTATGGTTCTATAAGAGTGTATAAAAAATCAGTAACTGACTGCATCCTTCTGAATGCTGAGGGAGGTCTTTTAAATATGTAAAATATCTACCACATTCCCAAGAACTACTGAATCAAAAGCACAAGGGTAAAAACCACGGAATCAGATATTCTTAAAAATTTACCATAAGATTTTCTGCTTTTAACATTCTGCACCCAGCACTAATCAAGAAGGAGTTCTAAAGAAAGGGGAAATCTAAAGTCTACATGCCACATGAGGAAGCCTTTCCTTCTGGATCAAAACAGCTTCGCTTACTCTCCTAAGAACAGGGAGTTGAAACTCAGACAAGCATGTCAGGGGCTCCCAAGAGACTCACAAGAAAAAACACAGACATACAAAGATAGTGACCAATTTCTGGAGGGAAGTCAGCCTCACCCAGGGAGAGTAGGTTCCCGTAGTTCTCCGCCATCACATTCCTGTACAAGGCCCTCTGCGTGGGGTCCAGGCATTCCCACTCCTCCGGAGAGAATTCTATAAATACATCCTTGAATGTCAACCATCTCTGAAAGGAAACTACATGTCACCAAGGGGACAGGGAGCAAGTTCTTATTTTAACACAAAAGAGAGAAGTAGAGATGTGCAAAAACTAACTTGGTCAGGGTGAGTGTTCCAACTGATTCATGTTAGATGATCTTGGAATTTATATAGCTGTAATTTTTTTTAACTGAGTAAAATTCACATAATACAGTTAGCCACGTTAAAGTGCAGTTCAGTGCCATTTAGCACATGACAATGTACAAATATCACATCTAGTTCAAAAACATTTTTATTAGCCCCAAAGGAAACTTTTACCCAACAAGCAGTTGCTTCCCATTCTACCTCTCCCCACAGTCTCTGGCAACAACTAATGCTTTCTATCCCTATGGATTTACCCATTCTGGATATTTCATACAAATGAAAGTGTATGAATGGTGACCTTTTGAGTTTGGCTTCTTTCACTTAGAATGATGTTTTTGGTTCATCCACAGTGTGGTATCAAGACTACCTTCCTTTTTTATGACTGAATAATATTCAATTGTATGATTATTTCAAATTGTATTTGTTCATTCATGTGGTCAGACTTTTGGGCTGTTTCTATCTTTTGGCTAATATTAACAGTACTGTTATGGACTTTCATGTACAAGTGTATGTTTCAATATGTTTTCAATTATTTTGGGTGGAATTCTACCTAGGTGTGGAATTATTGGGTCACATTGTTTAATTTTTAATGAATATGCCACACTGTTTTCCAGAGTAGTTATACCATTTTAAGTGAAAGTTACTATTTGCATGGAATATCTTTTTCCATACTTTCTCTTTCAATCTATTCATGTATCTAAAATCAACATTTTGTAGACAACACAGAGTGGAATCACGTTTTTTTTTTAAGTCTCCTAATCTTTGTCTTTTAGTGCAGAGTTTAATTTGCATCTAAAAAAAATGACTGATAAACAAAGAATACCCCTGCCATTTAGCTATTTGCTTTCTACATCTGTATCTTTTTTGATTTGCAATTCCTCTCTTCCATTGTGTCTTTGTGTGCAAACAATTTTGATTCCCTTCATATTTATATTACTGAACATTTTTAGTTGTTTTCTCAGGGTTTGCCCTGGGGATTACATTTAAACTAATAATACCTGAGTTTCAGTTGATACTAACTTAGCTTTAATAACATGTAATAATTGCTGCTTTACTATCTCCCTTTATATTGTTATTGAAAAAAATTACTTGGTATATTTTACACTCAATAATAGTTTTATAATTATTATTAACACATTTCATTTTTAAGTCATATAGAAAAAAATAAGTTCAACTCAAAACTATAATACAGGCTTTTATATTTACCTACATAGTTACCTTTACCAGAGATTAAGGGAAGGCCCTTCTTTTGTTCCTATGGTTTTGTGGTGCTGCAAGTGTCCTTTCATTTCATCCTAAAGAACTTCATTTAGTACTTCATGTAGAAGTCTATCAGAGTGAAGTCCTTCAGCTTCTGTTTATTGAGAAATCTGGTAACTTCACTATCAGTTTTGAAGCATAGTTTGTCTAACTAATTACTGGTAGATTTTTTTATCTTTCAAACTTTAAATATGTCATTCCACTTACTGGCCTCCATAATTTCTGATGAGAAATAGGCTATAAATCTCATTAATGATTCTTGTTCTTGAGAAGTCTTAGTACTTTCCATATTCTCTTTTTGTCTTTTGTCTGGCCAAGGACTCCTATGAATTTAACAATTTGAAGTTCATTGAGTTTCTTAGATGTATAATTTCATGATCTTTATAAATTTGGAAGGTTTTCATCTCTTTTATTTATTCAAATATTCTTTCTGCCTTTTACTCCTTCTCCCGTCCTTCTGAGACTCCTATTACGTGTACATTGACACTGCCGACAGTACCCCAAAGTATTCTTAATCTCTGTTCACTTTTCTCCCATTTTTCTTCTTTTGTTTCTACTCCTCAGATTGGATACTTTCCTTTAACCTATGTTTAAGATCACCAATTCTTTATTCTAACAGTAAATCTACCACTGAAACCCTCTACTGAATTTTTAATGTAAGTTAGTGTACTTTTCAGCTTCAGCATTTCTATTTCGCTCAGTTTCTATAATTTCCATCTTTATTGATACTTTCTATTTGTTGACACATTGTTCTCGTATTTCCTTTAGTTCTTGGTCCATGGTTTCCTTTAAGTCTTTGAGAATGTTTAAGACAGTGAGTTTAAAATCTTTATTTAGTAAGTGCAATGCCTGTGTTTCCTCAGGAACACCATCATTAACCCAGTGATCAAGTTGCCCATCCTAAAGAAATCCTTAGAAAATTGTACTGAAGTCAGCCTGAACAGAAGGAGCCACTGTGGCATTTGTAATAATAGTAAAAAATTGTAAAGACCATATATCTTCAAAAAAAGAATGCTTCAGTGAAAATGTAAGAAAGCAAGCTATCTCTATGCTTTCTAACATGAAAACAACTTCAAGATATATGGTATGTAAATATTTAAAGCTGCGGAATATCAAAGCAAAAAATTACTGAAGAATAGTTTCTCAAATCACTTTACATATATAAGCACATTTTTAAAAGATGTGCACTAAGGAAACTAACAGTAGTTCCGATGGAGACAGTACAAAATGGTGGAAGATGTCAGAGAAGGGGATAGTTTACTTCTTAGTCTCTAAATTGTTATCATTGTGTGGAATTTTACCACAAAAACATATACATGGGATGTTTATGTGAGATGGATGTGCAGTGAAGAATTTAAAGAATCCTTACTATTAGGCAATTAGGTTGATGCAACATTTTAGAACTAATTAGGTAATAAAACACCTTCTCTATCCCTTCGTTCTAACTCCGAACCTTCCATTCTATTCCAAATTATAAGTATTTTGGAGTTAGAAACATATTGATTTACTTCAACTTCAGATGCATTTATAAAATAAAACAACACCAGTTTCCCCATTAGTCTTCTTTTCTAAGATTTTCAGGTATTATGCACATTAACACATCACTACATAGGCAGTCTTTTTAATCCTGGTTTCTATAGAACCAAAAGGGCATCCAGATGGGGCCCCTGAACAATCCTTACTGACCAACCTGCTGACACCACAGAGCCTACTCCCCATCTGTAACCCATGCCTGAGTCCACATCCCTTCACAGGATAATTGCCTCGATGGAGCCTCTTCTCAAGTCCCATGTCACTGGGTCCCAGTGAGATGGAATCAGCATGGAGATGAGAAGAGATTAAGGGAAGGCCCTATGTGTGAGTCAACATTTTAGGCACAGCAGTTCAGAGGCTGAGATTAATAAGTCTAAATGTGGCATTTTAGGAAGGAGAGAACAAATCCACCAACTATGAACCTGACTTTTACCTGGAAAAGAGCCATTCCTTCTTCTTTCCTCTTCTTCTGGGGTTCTTGCACAGATAGAACTATTCTCTGTGACACAAACACGTTATTTAATATTGAGAATCCACATACCTACTTCCTCCACAAGTACACACACAAGGATCTTAATATGCTCACTAAAACAGGAGGAATACAAGGAAAACACACACCTATACGGAGATCAATAAGTGAGTTTTTCATCCATTTCTTCATAAAGTGCTTCAGTCTTGCTGAAAACCTTATGCCCCACTACAACTGCACTGTGCTCGCCCATCTGGCACTAAGCCAAAGGAAACTGCCTCATCAGAGTTCTTGCGTCCTTCCTAGAAAGCCAAAATCCAATGGCTGGTCCATGAAGGATATGAAAGCCTGTCCCTTCCCTCAATCTGGACCAACTCCAAAGGGCCATCCCAGCTCAGAGCTCCCTGCTGTAGCTATACTGAGGACTTCAGGTTTTTGTCCTGAGGATGAGTAAAGGAAATCATAAGAAGGAAGGCTTAATGCCAGGAGATGACACAATCCAACCTGAGATTTACTCATGAAACAGAAAGGGAGGGAAGCGGAGAAAGGCAGGCCTCTATCTCTGAGACTATGTCCCTGCCTCTTTTTTAACAGTGCTCATTATTTTTGGAAGACTTGAACTCATTTGAAATTATAAGTGGACACCATCTCCCAGAAAAATGCCAAATGCAGACACACGCCCAAGTGTGGAAATTATTTCAGGGATCCCATTGGCTCACATTCAGAATTCCTTGTCTACCCTATTGTCTTCATGTTACAGGTGCATGCACTGAGGATCCGAGGGGGAGTAATTTTACCACGTTACCATGAAGAGGTCTGAGTTCAGTGAGCAGAACTGGGTGTAAGTGAATTGTGAAATGGTCCCCTGGACAGGGCAGTAGAAAGGCTTGTCCTAATTCCAGATTACCTTCCACATTCCTGAACAAGAAAAACTTCTCTTTCATGGATTTAAGCAAACCTAGGCATTTAATTACTCTTTTCCTGAGAAATATTTTTAAAATATAAAATTACAAAGTTTTTAGTCCTGAACATGAAAGAGGGTCACCCGTGGAGATGAGCTCTGAGCAATCTCTTCATCATGAACAGATGGGCTCTGTTAGAACTAGTTCCACACTGCACAGAAAGAACAAAGGGGAACAATAACCTAGTTGGAGACTTCAGCTCAGACCTAACTAATTTAACAGATCACTTAAGGGAAGAAAGGAACTTTTGAATATTAAACAAACTGGTTAAAACAGGTTTGAGCGGTAAATGATTAACAACCTTACCAGATGCAGACTGAAACACGGTAAAGTTATGGTAAAATTACCAGACATCGAAGAATAGTTCTAATACATGACAGAGTAGAAAGTATGTAAACCTCATAATCTGAAATTATGGGGGAAAACAATTTGGAAATTTTAAATATATCCAATAGAATCTTGGATTAAAGTTAAAACAAGTGTTACGATACATCAAATTTAGGAAAGAATGACATCAGCCATAGGGGAAAAAAAGGCAAAGGGGAAACAGTACTGTTCAATAATGCCAATTTTAAAAAGCACCATGTGATCACACTTTCCCCATTTCCTAAAGAGGAGGAACTAGCATTAACTGCACTAGTCTCTGTTATCTACATAAATAGGGGTTGCAGTATTTAGAAAATGGAATAATTAGAAAACGCAGACGTCTCAAACACATAATTATGCAACTCTCTCTTCTGCATAATTTAAACAATTCAACAAATCTTACATTAATTAGGTTACAGTACTTCCGTATTTAACATTCCACATCCAATTAACTCAATACTCACCTGAGTATAAGTCCCCTACTTTCTCCACCACTGTCTTGTTTTCTGTATGTCTCTCTCCCTCTGTCCTCTCTTTTCATATGTTCTGTTTCTGTGTTTCCCTCTCTGTAATCATCTTTTGCCTCTAAGCCTCCTCCTACAGTGTTCTGGCCTACTCTGTTGCAACCTGTTTCAACGCCTACCATTCTTTCTCCCCCTATGTTCTGATGGGCCTGTAACCACACATTTGTCTGTGTTCCGCCTCCGCTCTCCTTAGCGGTGCTGGGAAAATGCACGTATCCATCTCCTGATTGAGGACAACCCCCGAGTCGGTCCAGCTGGGGGAGGGGAGTCAGGAGTCGGAAAAAGGTCTGGAGCAGGAATATCACCCAGCAGGCGGTCGGAGTCCACGTGGACAGTACGGAGAAAGTTTGGGGCGGGTTCCTGCCTCAGAACGATTTTAAATGGAAACCGACAGAACGACAGGACTCCGCACGTCTTATGGCGATGCCAGGAAAGGCGAAAGGGACGAAGTCACAGCGAGAGAGACAATCAGGAATTTTAACTTACGAGAAGGACCCCCAAAACGGGTGTATGGGGGAGGCGAAGGGCTGAGGATCGCCAAGCGAAGGTTTTAGCTGGAATTCCGTGACTCGCCCGACGGTGCCAGGTTCTCCCCGCGACCGGCTTCCGGGTCCTCAAGAAACTGCGCAAGCGCGTACGTGGCAGGGCAGGGCGGGGTCCAGGGTGCTCCTCGCGGAGCGTGTGGGTGGGGGCGTGGTGGGTTTGTGGTCGGTTTTTTGTTCTTTTGTCCTCGCGCTGGTCAATCCCTAGTCTCTGCTCCTGGGTACTTTTGCATTTGTCCCGCGTGCTTTGGAGCCAGGGTAGAGATGGAAGTAGAGGTATGTGGGCCTCTATATTGCGATGGAGATAGTTCCTCTTAACAAAGTGAAAACGGTTTGCATGCAAACTCTTTGGCTAGTGGATTGGGGCGCTTGTCTTGGGAGCAAGGCGGGATGAGCGCTGGTACCTAGGGATGGGGGATCGGGTCGTTTGCCAAGGTGGTAGTGCGGGTCGGTGGATGGAGCCAGACAGTTACAGCTTTTAATTTAATCAAGCAAGGACTGGATTTGTCTTGGTTAGTGATGGAAACTAGAATGTGAAACGCTAAATTGTGCCTGTGAGGAGTCGGCAAATTCATAGTAACTTTGCACCAGAGCATGATTTCCATTTCTGTTCCCCATACCGTTGGGAGGCTGAGGTGCTGTCCTACCTAGGCTGGGTTCCTGGACTTTGGGACCCGCCCTGCGCTGCCGGGATGGAAGGCTGAGACACTGCTTTGAAAGAACAAAAAATTATGCTACCATGGATATAAATTAATCTTTTTCTTTAATTTTTTACTAATGCACACCTCAAATAACATTCCAGACATATTGGTTGCCTGCATTTGCTTGTCATTAATTACTAAATATAACTAATTTCAATTTTTAAAATCTTTATTCTCTGTTATTTGGAGCACTTTAATTTGAAAATTAAATTAGATATTTTGACCATTTTATTTTCTGTTTCTGAATATTTGCATAAGGATGGTAAAAATTCTTTGATTTTTGTCGGGACTAATTTCTTATGGTTATATATAAAAGTAATATATACTTATAAAAGTATATGTACTTAGGATTCACCCAGTTTGTGTTATTATTCCCAACACTGGTTCTATTTTATTCTACAGTCTTCTGTATCAGTTTTTGTAAATAACTATATTTTACTCCCCGTTGGGGGTTGTATTATGAGTATCTCTTAGTTTTTAACCTAGAAATGAGAGCATACGTTTAAAAATTATAATGCAGGTTTATATAATACTTTTTGTGTTCTCACATTATCTATTTCATGCAAGAGTTAAATAAGTCCATCTCAGCAATGGAGAAAGGTTTTCATTCAATTTTTCTACTGTGTGATTTTAAATATTTCAAGATTTCCTCTTAAATACTGCACTCTATAACCAACACAAAACAACAGTGTCCTTTGTCAGGTCGTTTCGGTTTTATGTGTGAGTGAAAGATCACCTGGAGGAAAATGGTGACTGAAACAAGTAGGTTTGCCGTCTCACACAATAGGGTGTCTAGAGGTAGCACTTCAGGATGTGACAGGCGTGTATTGTGGGGGGCCATTTGGCCCAAGCCAGTTGTTGTTGTTCTTTAAGAAGGAACTTGCTTTGGTAGAACAAGCTAAATCTTGAGAACACGGCCCCGGGCTGAGGGGGAAGTTACAGGATGTGCTGACTTGTTGTATACATTTGTAGCTAACAAACATCCTTGTTCCTGTTATAACAGTGTATATAAGCATGTGAAAAAATAAACTCAGGGTCCAGTCTTGGAGCTCGTCCCTCTCGACCCCATCTGTGTGTTTCCCTTCTTCTTTTCTTTTCCCATCCTTCGTTACAGGAGGCCCTGATTCGACTGTCGGCAGGCTCCGACAGTGTATGAAGTAGGCAAAGACCCAGCCTCCTTCTTTCTACCTACACAACCCCCATTATCGCAAAGCTGTTAATGTGGCAGGACCACTGCTGTAAGACAAAGAAGGGGGAAGCCTTAGGGGTAACCTCCCTTCCCTCATTAGGGTGGCCTTTTATGCCCCTCCACTCAGTCTGACATGCCCACCTTTGTTGGCCTACTTCTACCACTGGTAAAGATACCCTATCCCACTTTTTCTCTATTTTCTTTTGTCCTTTCACTCTTGTTTCTCCAAGTCTTTCAGTTCTATCCTCTAGTTTGCCCTCATTTTCTCCTCCCCACAGTCGTCTTTATTACCCTTCAGTCTGTTTCTGTCCCCCACCATTCACAGGTATGGAATGAAGATGTCACTTGCCTGGAAGAACAGTTTCATTGGGGCATCAGGAATGTAAACATACCGTGGCAAGCACAGCCAGTGGGATGTGATTTTTGCAGTGTCAGCAAACAGGTACAGGTCACCTCTCCAGGACAGGGGTCTGGGGCCTCCCCAAGGCGGTGAGTATAGAGTTGAGGACTATGGAGGGGGAGGGGCTGACCTGAGAAGACACGGATGAGGGTGGGGGGTCTTAGGAGAGGGGCAGGGTCTTCAGAATTCCTGGGGGCCACAAGTAGAGCACCAGGGCTCTTTCTTCACTCCATGGAGCGAAGCTGAGGATGGGGTTGTTGCACAAAAGAATCCACCTTCCGCTTGAAGACTTTATCCAACCTGGTTGGGGGGAGGGTGCTAGGGTGTGAAGGGGGAAGGGTTTGAGGATTTTGAGCAGGAAAATGACATGGCAGGCTGTGCATCCAAATGGCAATGGCTGGAATGGAAAATGATTCTCTAATGCTGGTGTATGAAGGTCTTAATGGAAACAGTTACATTTTCCTACTGAGTACATCCTTATCTATGAATTTTGGTGGGACAGTTTTCCATTTTCATATAAGGAGGAAGGAATTAAGGAAATGGTTACATTACAAAATGAGTTTCAAGTACCAGATATTAGCCAAGAAATATCTTGTGAGATATAAATATCTAGTTTAAAACTACTCTCTCATTAACCAAGCTTATGATTTCAATTTATAAAATATACATATTTCTAACCTAGAGATTCTGTTATGTCTTATATTTTATTAATTTTCCACACATCTTGCCTTTTGCTAATACTTAAGCTTATCTGATTAAACAGATTCATTTATTATTTGAAATTAGTAATATTTAGTTTCTACACTAACTTGTCACATTTCAGTGTTTCAAGTTTCACAGTTTAGGGCATGACATAGTGTTAATGGTTTTTATGGTAGAGTCATTCCATTCCTATCATAAAAGTAAATTAACGGTTCTGTTGCCAATACAATATAAAGCTAATAGTGCATTCTTTAAACACAATTTGTCATGGAGCAAGACCCTAGAATTATACTTCAGTCAGTGCATCTGCCTTTTACTGAGATATTTATTTATTCATGATTGTTATTGCTCTATATAATAAATCTTTAAACATAAATAAAATGTTGTTAGAAAAAATAAAATCAAATGCTACCTAAAACAGAAAAAATTAATAGATACAGAGAACATTTTGATGGTTTCCAGATGGTAAGGGGATTGACGGGAGTTAGTGAAAAAGAGGAAAGGATTAAGAAGTACAAATTGGTTGTTATAAAATAGTCATGGGATACAAAGTATAACATAAGGAATATAGTCAATAATATTGTAATAACTATGTATGGTGTCAGATGCAGGGCGATCACTTCGTACGTTATGTAAATGTCTAATCACTATGCTGTATACCTGAAACAAATATAATGTATCTTAACTGTAATTGAAAAATAAAAAAAAAATATATTTTTAAAAAGTGAGCTGGATTGGGGCCACTGAAAAAAGTATGGAAAACATAAATATGCAGTACAATAATTTATTGCATGGTGAATATCCATATAACCACGGCCTAGGAAAAAGAAACTCATATAACTCAATAACAAAAGAATAAATAATCTAATCAAAAATGGGCAGAGGACATAAAAAGACATTTCTCCAAAAAAGACCAAGAGATGGCCGACAAACATGAAAAGATGCTCAACATTACTAAACATCAGGGAATGCAAAGCAAAAGCACAATGCGATACCACCTTACACCAGTCAGAATGGCTGTTATCAAAATGTCCACAAATAACACGTTGGTGAGGATGTGGAGAAAAGGGAGCCCTTGGGCACTGTTGTTGGGACTGCAAACTTGCACAGCCCTTATGGAAAACAGTATGAAGATTCCTCAAAAACTAAAAATAGATATACCATGTGACATAGTAATCCTCTTCTGGATATTTATCCAAAGAAAACAAAAACTCTAATTCAAAAAGATATATGCACCCCTATATTCATTGTAGCATTATTTATAATTGCTAATATATGGAAGCAACCTAGGTGTCTGCTAGATGAATGAATAAAGAAGATGTGTATACACATCTATGGAATATATATATATATATACATACATACATACATACATACATACATACATACATACATATATACACACACACAATGGAATATTGCAGAACAATAAAAAATGAAATCTTACTATTTGTGACAACATAAATGGTTCTAGAGGGTATCATGCTAAGTGAAATACATTAGTCAGAGAAAGACAAATGCCATATGGTTTCACTTATATGTGGAATCTAAAAAGCAAATGAAACAAAACAAAGATAGACTCATAGAGAACAAAGGGATGATTACCAGAAGGGCAGGATTTGGAGTGGGTGAAAAGGGGAAGGGGAATATCGTCAATAATACTGTGATAAGTTTATATGATGACAGATGATTACTAGAATTAGTGGGGTAATCACACTGTAAGGTATAAAAATGTTGAATCACTATGTTGTCCACCTGAAACTAATATAACCAATATAATTGTATACTAACTACACTTAATTAAATTTTAAAAACATCAAGGAAATGCTTCATCACAAAAGCTGTCATTGTCTTGGGGGACTCCTTTAAACAGAATAATTAAGGAGTTGGCTACAGTCAGGTGCTTGAGAATCAAATCTGTAAATCTTAATATGCATTTAGTGAAGTAAAGGAAGAGAGAATGACAAAACTGTAACTTCCCTAGAATTCTCTCTATATAGTCTGTGATAAGAAGACAATTTGGCCAAATCTCTGAAGGTCTCTGTCAATTCCCAGGGACTGGTATTTGAATTCAGAGCCAGAGGGCCCTGCATGAAAACAAGGGGAATGGGATACATTTATCAAAACCAAAATCCAGTGCTCTCTACCTACATACTTTTCATTTACACTTAAAACTGTTTTAAGTTTTTCATTAAAAGTCTTCCAAGAGTTAAATGTATAACCTTTCAGATAATATCTAATGAAATCAGTCCTATGAAATCCATAATACCTTCTTTATTCTTCACACATCTATGAGGCAGGCATTGATATTATTTTCATTGTAAAGATGGGGAAAATTTAGGCAGAGAGGTTAAGTGATTTGTCTAATTCACATCTTGGTTAGTGGCATAATGGGGATTTGAATATGGCAGGAGTAGTAAAGGGTCATGCATTTAACCACAATGCTATACCAAGGAAGCTAGTTATCTGTATTCTTCAAATAATCCAAATCTATTTCATGTATGTTTTTACAGCTTGGCATTTTATTTTAGATTAGTGGTATTTTATTTTGTAGTTTTGGTTGTAAAATATTTCCATTTATGTGTAAACTTTATAAACCAATATCAATTGTGAATAAAGATTTAAAGATCATGATAAAATGTAGATGCATTGTTGCAGTTTAATCCTGTAGGTACCTGCCCCATAGCAAATGGGATTTAATGAATTTAAAGTTGTCTCTTCCTTTTCTTGATCCCTGAAGGTAGACCAGGGTCTCAGATGAAGGGAGCAGGAAATACTGTGGTCTGAACTGGCAAGAAGGCTCACAGATCTCACTGGATGCTCTGCTCTCCATAGAAGTTTTTCTATTTTAAAGTGACTTCTTTCCTCAGAACACTGAGCTGCGGCATCATTTAAGTTATGAGTAGACAAATGGAATCAGACAAATTAACGTGAGGAGAATTTTCAAAGATATAAATAAAAGAAAGAGCATGATGACAATTATTTAGATTAGAAACCACTGGGCTTATTTGCACAACACAGTGACAATTGATTTGGAAGTCTAAATGGTATGGAATCTTTTAGCAAAACAGACTTTACAAATATTTACCCTTCCCTTCACTCCCAATAGGCATAGAAATTCTACACAGAAAAATAACAACTGAAACAGAAGTTAGAGTCTCTCACAAATGAAAGCATGGTTTTACCGGCAGGATCAGATGATTTGACATGCAGGTTTTACAATTCCTTTAATTACCAGAAAAGCCAATGAAATGTCACATCCTCATTTCCAGAGTACTTAATGGTGACCATGGTCTCATATGCTTATTTTTTTGCAAAATTTTTAGTAATGAGACTTGATTCTCTTTGTAATTTACTAAGAAATGTAAAATATGAGTTCAAATTATTCTTTTTTTCCTACAAACAAATGCACATTTTGTTTCTCAATAATGTGTTCATATATGGAATAGTGGTATCCCTAGTTTTGTCAATGACTGAAAAACTTTACATCTCTACTCTTCCCACTCCTACTACAACCCACAAAAGTGTTATTTACAATGTGCAGCATTTATTAAACAGTGCTATGAGCATTGCCACTTCAGGTCAAGGTATACAGCTGCAAAATTGTAATTCTGGGGAGTGACCGTGTGTATGTGTGATAGAGTGAAGTAAAACAGAACAGGAGGCATAAATAGGATGAAGAGTGTATAGGTACATAGGGAGAAAGAAGAGGTAAGAGAAAGAGATGGAAGAAGGATGAAAAGCACAAAAGGGTTAAAGTCACAGTGTGATCAAAGGACGGGATTTAAGGATACAAGGGGTAAAGTGTGCAAGGAATACATTATGTGCTGGGTGGATACACGGTTAGAGGATCATGGCAATAAAAGGGTTAATAAGGATAGTAAGATAATGGGAGAAGATGCGGAAAAAGCCAGAGTGGGTAAAAGGGACCTGCAACTTATCTGTGAGTGTCAGAGCCAGCCGACAGTCGAATCAGGGCCTCCTGTAACGAAGGACGGGAAAAGAAAAGAAGAAGAAGGGAAACACACACAGATGGGGTTGAGAGGGACGAGCTCGGAGACTCGACCCTGAGTTTATTTTTTCACATGCTTATATACTCAGGAACAAGGATGTTTGTTAGCTATAAATGTATACACCAAGTCAGCACATCCTGAAACCTCCCCCTCAGCCCCGGGGCCCGTGCTCTCAAGATCCAGCTCGTTCCACCAAAACAAGTTCCCACTCAAAGAACAACAACACCTGGCCTGGGCCAAATGGCCCCCCACATGTAAGAGAGTAAAGAATATGATAAGACAAATAGTGGCCCAAGGCAGAGATGAAGGGTAGAAGGGAGATGGGTCCTGGGGGTAGGAGAGAATGGGCTCAAGGAAGCAAACTGAGCAGGGTGATGAAGCAAGCAGGGCAGGTTGGTGGCCGTGATAAGCTAAAGGACCCACAAGGAAAGGGCAGGGATTGTTGGGTTGGGATAATTACTGTACTAATAGGGTAGTAAAGGAAGCTCTATAGTTGAGGACTGGGGAATTTGAGATCGAAGGGCATCCAGGACGTGGGATACAGGCTGAGATCACTGGAATGAGATGGTGGATTTAGGGCCATAGAGGAGATAATGGAGGTGGGTGCATTTAAGGAAGACAGAAGGTAGAAGTGTTTGTCTGTGGTCCCAGGAAACGAGGGGTTAGAAGTCTTGTAAATTCTGAGGTTAAAGAGTGCACAGGATTGAACTGTGATAGAAATACGGGAGGGTCAGATGATGGGGGACCTGGTGAAGTTCTAGGGGAAGTTCTAGGAGATGGCTAAAGGTCCTGAAGGGGAGCAGTGCCCTCAACCACCTCCCATGTGACAACCATCAAAGTGTTCTCCATAAGTTTGTTTCTGTTTTATTTGTTCATTTGTTTTGTTCTTTGGATTACACATATAAGTGAAATCATATGGTATTTGTATTTCTCTGTCAGACTTACTCCAATCAGCACAGTACCCTCTAGGACCATCCATGTTGTTGCAGATGGCAAAATTTCATTATTTTTAGGGCTGAGTAATATTTCATTGTATATATGTACCAACTCTCCTTTATCCATTCACTCACTGCTGAACACCCATATCCTGGCTACTGTGAATATTGTTGTAAAGAAAATATGGATTTACATGTCCCTTTAAAATAGTGTTTTAGATGTCTTTGGATAAATACCAAGAAGTGGGATTACTGGGAACTTCTTTGTCTCTTGTTACATACCCTTTGTTTAAAGTCTTTTTTGTCTGGTATAAGTATTGCTACCACAGTTTTTTTTTTTTTTTTAATTTCCATTTTTATGAAATACCTTTTTCCATCCTCTTACTTTTCAGTCTGTATGTGCCTTTCAATCTGAAGTAGGTCTCTTGTAGACAGCATGTGTAAGGGTCTTCCTTTCTTAACCATTTAGCCATCATATGTCCTTTTTCTAAAACTAAATTTTATGATGACATGGTTAATGAAATACAAGTTTCATCTGTACATTTTAACAGTAAAGCATGTATATATTTACACTGTGTGTTTATCTCTCATTGTTAGATTTCTGTCACCACATATATGACTCCCTTCACCCCATCTGCCTCCACTGTACCCCCACCCACTACTCTCTAATAGCTTCTAGTCTATTGTCCATGTCCATGTGTCTGTTTGTCCTGTTCATTTATTGCTTCTGGATTTATATCCCACATATAGGTGACATCATGTGATTTTCAACTTTTTCTGTCTGCCTTATTTCCCTTAGCATGATTATCTCAAGGTCCATGCATGTTGTCGCAAATGGCAGTATTTCATCTCTTCTTATGGCTGAGTCATATTCCATTGTATAAATGTACCACTGCTTCTTTATCCAATCACCTATCATAGGATACTTTGTTTGCTTCCGTGTCCTGGCTACTATGAATAATGCTGCTGTGAACATCGGCGTGCAAATATCTTTTTGGATATGGGTTTTCAAGTCTTTGGGGTAAATACTCAGTAGAGGGATTGCTGGATCATATAGTAGATCAATTCTTAGTTTTTTTAGAAAACTCCATACTGTTTTTCATAGTGGCTATACCAATTAGCAGTCTCAACAGCTGTGTATGAGGGTTTCTTTTTCTCTGCATCCTCTCCAACATTTGTTATTACTTGTCCTGTTGATAACACCAATTCTAACAGGTATAAGATGGTACCTCACTGTGGCTTTGATTTGCATTTCTCTAATAGCTGGCAATGTTGAGTATCCTTTCATATGTTTGTTGACCATTGTGTGTTCTCTAGGAAGAAGTGTCTGTTCAGGTCCTCTGCCTATTTTTTGAATGGATCATTTGTTTTTTTGTTGTTATTGAGTCATATGAATTATATGTATATTTTGGATATTAGTTCCTCATCGAAGACATTGCTTACAAATATAATTTCCCATTCGGATCGTTGTCTCTTTACCTTAATGAAGATTTCCTTTGCTGAGCAGAAGCTTTTTCGTTTGATGTAGTCCCACTCATTTATTTTTGCTTTTACTTCCCTTGCCTTTGAGGTCAAATTCATAAAATCCTCTTTAAGTCCAAGGTCCTTGAGTTTAGTTCCTATGTTTTCTTCTATGCATTTTATTGATTCAGGTCTTATATTCAAGTCCTTAATTGATTTTGAGTCAAAACTAACTCAGTTTTGGTGTGTGGTGATAGACAACAGTCTAGTTTCATTCTTTTGCAGGTGGCTTTCCACTTTTCCCAGCACCGTTTATTGAAATGGCTTTCCTTTCTTCCACTGTATGTTTTTGGCTTTTTTGTCAAAAATTATTTGCCCATATAAATATGGGTTTATTTCTGGAATCTCGATTCTGTTCCACTGGTCCATATATCTGTTTTTCTGCCAATACCATGCTGTTTTGATTACTATTGATTTGTAGTATAATTTGAAGTTGGACAGAGTGATGCCTCCAGCTTCGTTCTTTTTTCTCAGGATGGCTTTGGCAGTTTGGGATCTTTTGTGCTTCCATATAAATCTGATGATTTTTTGTTCTATTTCTTTAAAAAATGCTGATGGGATTTTGATGGGGATTGCATTAAATCTGTATAATGCTTTAGGTAATACGGTCATTTTAACTATGTTGATTCTTCCAATCCAATAACATGGAATATCTTTCCATTTCTTTGTATCTTCTTCATTTCTTTTAACAGGCTCTTCTAGTTTTCATTATATAGTTCCTTCACGTGTTTCGTCAAATTTATTCCTAGGTCGTTGTTTTTTTTCTTGCAATTGCAAAAGAAATTGTTTTTCTCCACTTCTTTACTGACTGTTCATTATTAGAATACAGGAACACTATGGATTTTTGAACATTGATTTTGTATCCGGAAAATTTACTGTATTTGCTTATTGTTTAGTAGTGTTCTTATGGAATCTTTAGGGTTTTCTACATAGAGAATCATGTCAACCATAAATAGTGACAGTTTGACTTCTTTGTTTCCTATTTGGATGCCTTTTATATTCTTTTGCCTGATTGCACTCACTAGGACCTGCAATATTATATTGAATAACAGTTGCGACAGTGGACAACCTTGCCTTTTTCCTGATCTTAGAGTGAAGGATTTTAGTTTTTCACCATTAAGTATAATGTGGCTGAGGGTTCGTCATAGATGGCTTTTATTATGTTAAGGTGCTTTCCTTCTATACCCATTTTGTTTAGTGTTTTGATCATAAATGGATGCTGTATCTTGTTGAAGGCTTTATCTGCATCTATTGATAGGATCATATGATTATTTTTAATTTGTTTATTTGGTGTATCACGTTAATTGATTTGCGTATACTGAACCATCCCTGTGCCCCTGGGATGAAGCCCACTTGATTGTGGTGTATAATCCTTTTAATATGTTGTTGTATTCAGTTCCCTAGTATCTTATTTAGGAGCTTTGCATCTGTGTTCATGAGAGAACACAGGGAAAGGTCCAAGAGTGTTCCAAATAGGAAGCTTCTGTCTTCATAAGAGATACATCACGTAGATGTGTGACAATACAGAGTATTGTCATCCAAAGAAGCTGGCTCATGCTTTGAAGTACAGCGTTTGTATTGGGATTTCACTGCATAGCCGTGGTTCATAAAGCATTTGGTCATGTGATTGAACTGAATCTCCAGTGTTCTCCCCTCCCCAGAAGTGGGATGATATTACTGAGCTCAAAGCCCCACACTTCTAATCACATGGATATTTTTACATTTAATAGTGTCCCATAGGCTCTTTAAATTATTATTATATTCTTGGCCTCTTTTTTCTTGCCATGTAATTGAGTGTCATCGGCTTTCCCATCCTCTATTTCGGTGCTTCGATCATCTTTTTTTTTTCATTCTGTTTATTCCATTTAATGTACTTTTCATCTCAGATAATGTGTTCTTTATTTCTGATTGGTTCTCTTTTATAACTTCCATTTTTATGTGTATCTCTTTTTTAAAGTTCTGAGTTCTTCTACACTTCCCATAAGTTCACTGATCATCTTTAGAACTATGTTTTGAACTCTGCATCTGTTAGATTGCTTGACTCCATTATTCCTGGATTTCTGTTCTGTTCTCTCA
This sequence comes from Eidolon dupreanum, assembly GCA_028627145.1. Classification (NCBI taxonomy): domain Eukaryota; kingdom Metazoa; phylum Chordata; class Mammalia; order Chiroptera; family Pteropodidae; genus Eidolon; species Eidolon dupreanum. Next base: position 96,256,225 of record CM053508.1, on the reverse strand, counting down.
TGATTTCGGCTTCTTTGTCTTCCCATATTGGCTGACTTTCTGTGTCTGTGTACTAAGGAAAGCTCCTATGTCTTTCAGTCTTATTAGTGTGGATTTGTGTAGTAGGTGTCCAGTGGCACAGTCCTTAGAGGGGTTCAGCTGCAGGCCAAATTTAGCCCAAGCCTGTGCCCCTCGAAGATCACTTGTTAAGATTCAGTGAGCAATCCACAGATGTTGTGCTTATAGTTGCCTCAAGAACCAAAACAGAAACAAAGCCCAGCTGCCACCAGTGTGAGTTTTGGCACTGCTCAGCAAGGAGCACCAGACTCACCAGTACACACCTGGATGTGGCTTGGGTGGGGCAGCGAGTTGGGGGAGATGGAGTTTCAGGGAATTCTCTGGGCAGAGTGATGTCTATTATCCAGTTTGATGATGTCTCAGCTATGTTGGCGCTGTATCCACTGCATCACACTTGTGGTACTTGGGGTCAGGGAGGAGCATGTGAATTTGAAATTCTTGCTTCCTGTTTTACAATGAATAAAAGTTCTTTTGTGTCTGAACCAGGAGTCTTGTGCCTTCTGCTAGCAGCCATGAAACTTGCTAGCTAATTTTTTTGGCTTGCAAATCATGTAAAATCTAAGATCCTTCACATTTCTTGACAGTCTTGGCGATGATGATATGATGAGAGATACATGACTTTTTGGAATGGAAAAGGACAAGATCCCTTTATGAGCCTAAGTAGAGAATAAGATAAGGCACCTCAAGACCAAGAACAAATTCTCTCACCCAGGTGGTAGGCGAGGTCCCTGCAGAGTCCTACCTGTGAATAAGGTTGATACATGAGAGGCAGGATTGAAACAAGAACTCGAATGTGCTTTGGTTTTTGTTCAGTCTGCCCTTGGCAGAGAAGAAAAGGTCAAGGAGTATTGTTCATTCTTCTCCTGATGGGAAGGAATTCCCAAAGCTGATATAGTGATTTGGGTGAATCAACATTACAAGTTCATATGGTTGAGCTGCAGGCAGCCAGTAGCCTACTAGGAACCAAAAGGAAATGTACCTTGCTAGGCCTTATGAGAACACTGTCATTCTCTCCCTCTGCTTCTCCTGATGTCTTTCTCAGTCTACCACCTGACTTCAGCAGCTTAAAGCAACAACCAGAACATGCTAGGGAATGTGGAGGAGGGAGGCACTCAAACTTGTATAGCTCTGTTGGATACAGGTGACATGACACCATCTTACATGGTCACCTGAGAGGAGCAGAGGTTAAGTGTAGGTGCTGGTGAAAGTGCCAAGGACTGTGGGGTCAATTGTTGCTGCAAATAGCCAGGAAGAAAGAAACCCCTAAACCAGGACCTTCTTGAGGTTTTGGAAGGTACATCATTGAAATCATATGAGGGACTGCTGATGCCAGGGTGGCACTGCTTTATTTAAGCTTCAATAGTCTGCTGTTACCATCCATGAGCCATCTACTTTTTTCATGGGCCATACATAGCTAGTGTCCATAGAACTTGTTGGTACCAGCACTCCAGCTTCTAACATGTCACCAGGATATCCTATATATTTTCAATCCTCATCCTAATTAATTTAGCAGACCACTGTCCCCAGTGATTCAAGGCTTCTCATTGTCATTGTAGGAGCAAAAAAAGTTAATACCTTTCTTTCCACTTTCTAAGTTCTGCTAGCTGGGCTAATATATTAACAGAGACAGAGTAATAGGAGAAAATCAAAATTTTAATGTATGCACATGAGGAATTCATATAAGCATGAAAATTCCAAAGACAGTGAGGCCACATTTGGTATACATGACACTCTGGACAAAGGAGAAAGGGAGAATGGGAATGGGGTCCTAGATTTCAGAAGTGAGAATGGGTAATCAACAGGTATTTGAGGAAGAGTGGAACACACAAATTCTTGCTAGGCAACCCAGAAACAATAGGATACAGGGGGTATCTAGCCAACAGGCCCCCCGCCCAAAGCCCTTCCATTTATCATACTTAATTCAAATTAGGCTGTTCATACTAAGGCGAATGTAAGATTTCCTTACTGAAGCAGGACTTTCTACTTGTATTTCTTGGGCAGGAAGCGGGAGTCAAAGTTTCTTTCTGGGTCTTGTTTCTTAATATGCAGCTTAAAATCAATATCACAAAAAGGCAGCTTCAGAGTGACAAACATTGGTTCCCTTCACCATCTTTGCTTTCCAGCTTGTGGATTGAGTTCAAATTGACTTCCAAAGATGAAGCCCACAATGACCCCACTGTGTCTTATCGCCATTTTTGCCTCATTACCTTTCCACATTTCTCCACCATGTTCAAGTTAGTAACCTACTGGGTTTTAATGAATTCAGCACCAACAAATCCCACCACTGCCACCCCCACCTTAATCTCCTTTCTCCAAAGATGACCTGTAATTGCAGCTGTCTCTCAGTATCATCACTTCCTGCATATTTGTTTTTGTAGGGTTGGGTTTCCCACACGTATTAGGGATACAATTTAGTATCTAAATAAGCACAGTTTGGGCTCTTGTCGAATGGCTGAGAATTCTCCCAGCCAAATAGATGTTATAACCTAGTCTCAAAGCCCATAGTGCGATCATTGATGAATTTGTCAGTGGAGACTGCTGCAGGACGCAGAGCCTTTATCACCTGCAACTAACAGCCTTACTTGTTTGGGCACCACAGAGAAACGCTTTACATTATTTCATTAATTGAATCGGTTGATGAGTTGCCTGGTAATGGAAGAACTGGCCAATTATCCATACCCACAGGCACTAAATGTCTGTGAACAGTTCAGGGAGGCACCAATCTCAGGCGCTGGGGGCACTAGGATGGCTCGAAGTGAGAAGAGCCTGTCTACTCTCACCTGGTTTGTCTTTGTTTTCTCTGGTGGAAGAGCCGTTGAGGGCTTTGTTTCTCATATTCGGCTTTTATTTCCTGTCTCGTCACCTGACAAGCTTAATACGCTTGAGGGTGACACACTCTTTCCACACTTTGTTGGCCAAGCTTCTCACCAGGATACAGTCCAGGAATGTATTTTCCATCTTTTATCTTTAGATCTAGAAGTGAAGGAACAGGAAGAGGAGAGGAGGAAAGGGAGAGAAAACAGAATGTGTGGTGGTGGGAGAGCAGAAAAGTAAAGAGGAAAGAGAAAGCAAAAGTGGTGGAGTGAAGGAGGCCAGCGGAGGAGTTAAAAATGAAGGGGTGGAGGTGGGGAAGAGGAGGGTGAGGGAAGAAGAGAAAGTTACCTGGTGAAGAGTGTTTGGGAAGGTGAGCAGCGCAGCTGTTACTGTGATAAACAGCAGGAAACAGCTTCGCTCCACAGGATATCAAACAGATTTAAAAGAATCCAAGATCATAGAAGCAAGCACAGTTGGTACCCAACGGCCAACAGTGCCAGAAACGGCCACGAACGGAACTACGAGAGGCCAGCCCCGCACCGCCGCGACCCCTCGCGCATGCTCCGCCCCCTGTGCCGCCTCTCCCACCCGCGCGTGCGCACTGGGCTGTACATGCTTACGGGGATCAGCTCAACGAAAGGCACGCTGAGCTGAGTGGGCTTCGTGTTTTCTGTTCCAGATCCGCGCTTTGCAGTCATACACCCCTGTTCTTCACACCCGGAGTTCGGGGGTTTCTCTGGACGTTAAAACTATCGTACCCGGCATTCCGCTCACGGTGGGAGCGGGCGCGCGCCGTGAGACGTTCCGGGGCCGGTAGCTGCGCTGCCTGGGCCCCGGGGTCCGTGAACGCTTCCGGTTAGAATCGCTCTGACACCTGTAACCTCCTCTGGCAGTTCTGCTGATCCTGAATGGAGTCAGGGCCGGTTTTATGGCTTGAGGGGAAGGGTCAGTCCAGCCTCGATTCCGCTGCGGCAGCGGAGCATGTGGCTCCACAGGTAGGGCAGCCTGTTATGAAGAAAAGGTGTGTGTGTGTGGGGGGGGGGGGAGCTCACTTGTTTGTCTCTGTTCCTGAATCCTTCCGTGGCAGTGGGCAGCAGAGGACCGTCTTTCCTACGTGGCGAGGTGTGTGTGATGGTGGCACAAGAAGGGGGTTAGGGTGATCCTAAGCATTAACCGCCTGTTTATAACCTGGGGATTGACTTATCAAGACTGATCATACCTGAGAAAGAAGTCCAGAGGACGGGGAAAGAAAAAGGAGCTAGAAATGACTTTTACAGGTAAAAAGTCATATTCGTGGTTGGTCTGTCTTTTCCTGAAATGTTTTTTTTGGGGGGGAGGGGGGGGCAGGAGCGTCATAATCTTAAATTCTGAAGTATCCTGCCTAAAATATTTGCTAGAGCTCACCCAGGACCTTCCCTCAGCCGCTGCCATCTCCACTTACACAGTCCATCTCACTACCATCCAGTGGCGTGGAGTGTGAAGATGTTCTGTTGGATGGTAGTGGCAAGGTCTCATAGGCATGGCTGAATGGGCCCTCTGGTGTCAATGAGGTTGAATTGTTCTAGGTCTTCTATATGAATGTACTGTCAGTTCCTTGTAGACCAGCATTAAAAAGACTTGCACGTTTATGTGTTGTGTTAATGTGCAGAAATGGCTGGAAAATGAGACTGGAAAATGAGGGGAAACCTGTTTTTTTGCAATGCATTTGAAGCTAAACCAGTGAATCAATGTGTTTCTGGCTGTAAAATACTAACGATTTGGACTAGAATGGAAAGTTTTGAAACATATCAGTGATAGAGGATGTTTATTGTATAATTTAACAGTAAGAGGATTTTTAAAATCACTTAACAGCACATCCATTCTGTCGGAGCCTGCCGACAGTCGAATCAGGGCCTCCTGTAACGAAGGACGGGAAAAGAAAAGAAGAAGGGAAACACACAGATGGGGTCGAGAGGGACGAGCTCAGAGACTTGACCCTGAGTTTATTTTTTCACATGCTTATATACTCAGGAACAAGGATGTTTGTTAGCTACAAATGTATACACCAAGCCAGCACATCCTGAAACTTCCCCCCCAGCCCAGGGGCCCGTGTTCTCAAGATTTAGCTCGTTCTACCAAAACAAGTTACTTCTTTAAGAACAACAACAACAACTGGCTTGGGCCAAATGGCCCCCCACAGTTCCCCCCTTTTATTTTATTTTTCAAAAACGAAAAACTGTAATATAACTCTACCTAAGCTTGCGCATAGTACGAATTAGTGCTACAAAGGGCAGTTTTAAGCTCTCATAAGTTGCTTAAGAAGATTGGAAAAGAAAAATTGAAAAATATCCTTCTATAAAATATCCTTCTTCCACGAGTCTTCTTCCATAAGGCGTCTCTCTCCCCCTTTTTTATTTTATTTTTCAAAGCCATAACCTCTTTGGTTAGG